>VWZW01003625.1:207981-377809 GCA_013397115.1 Edolisoma coerulescens | reverse complement strand
CGGGCTGGGCCGGGCAGGGCCGGGCCGCGGGGGTGTCCGGCCGCGCGGTCGTGTCCGTCCTGCGGGCACAGCGGAGCTGCCGCGGCCTCTCGGGTTTTCCTCTATTCCGTACTCCGGGAAGGGTCCAGTCCGGGTTTTCAAAAAACCCGAGTCCATTCTGTACTCCGGAAAAATCCAGTCGGGGTTTTCCAAATAGCCGAGTCCATTCCGTACCCTGGGCAAGCTCCAGTCCGGGTTTTCCCCCATGCCCGGTTCCCGGAGCAATCCCGCCGCGCCGCGCGCCGCGCCGCCCGTGAGGCTCCGGCGGGGCAGCGGGAAGGGCTCTGCGACCCGGTAACCGCCTGGAAACCTCCTCGGGACGGTGAAGGAGGGACTTCCCGCAGGGATGGAGCCCCGGGCAGCGGTGGGGTGGCGCTGCCCGCACGGGGACGGGGCGGTCGCTGCCGTTGCCGTGTGTCAGCGCGGGGTCAGAGGAGCGGTGCCATTGCTGGGGAGGGTCCCGCGCCTGCGCCGGGGTGGGATGGGACCGTGCCCGTCTCGGACGGCGGGAGGGCGACAGCCGGGGAGCTCCGGGGCAGCGGGCACGCACGGTCGGGGCTTCCCCGCTGCCCTGGAGCCTGATCAGCTCTGGAGCAGAGGTGGGGGAAGGCAGAAGTTCACCCTCTGGGGAGGTACATCCCGTTGCCAGCAGCAACGCAGCTCTGCTTGCATTGCTGAATTACTAGATATACTTCATCTTGGTGAATTAATGCAGAAAATAGTTATTCTTCATCCAGACACTCTCTGACCCAATCGTCATCGCTGTGACACAAATCTCTGTTCACGTCACACCCAAAATGAAACAGCAGCACAGAGAGATTAAAACCAAGGCTAAGAAAAGGCTCAAGGTGGTGCCCAGAACAATTTTCTGCATCTCAGAAGTGAGCAGCACCTATCAGAGATCAGTTTGGAAATGCTGGCTTAGGAGAGAAACAAACGTGTTCTCCGTATTCCCAGAGCCAGCAGAGCCCAGCACAGAGCAGTCCTGGCTGTGTGAGGAGCTCTCTTGGTGCAGGCAGTGGAACAATGCCAGCTGGCAGCAGCTGAGCATCTGGTTCCTCTTCTGTTCTATTTGTGCGTGGACTCTGCTGGAACCTGCCCGTGAGAGGTGGTAGCTGACCCCGGCCCTACAGCTGCCAGCAGAGGCTTGGAGTGTGCCCAGCCTGCAGATCAAACTTCCAGTACCAGGATGACAACTGGGAAAGAAAGGGGGTGGGAAAGATGATCCATCCCAGCTCTGCCGTGTAAGCTGTGGGCCCAGGGCCATCCTTGTTCTCAGCCTCCTTATCTGACTGTCTGCAGCCTGGACCGGGAGGAGCTGGGGAGCAGAAATAGCCCTGTCTGGACCTGGAAGTAGCTGTCCAAGCCAGGTCAGAAACCTCTGACACAGGACTACTTTTAGAGCTAGGTCTGTGGGCATGGGAATTCTTCAGCCCCCATTCTCCCTCGACTAGATTTTCAGCTGGCACATTTTAACCCAGCCTTTTTTGGTTTTCCAAAACTGACACCACATTCAGCTGAAGGCCTAACCCATCTTGCTTCCAAAATTTCGGACCTATTCAAGACCTAGAGCCATACTCTGCAAAGTCCTTGGGCCTGCTTCATTCCTTTCACTTCGGCTCTTTTTCCACTTTTTATTTCCTTGGTAGTGGCTTTTTTCAAAATGGGTGTTACTATGGAAAGTTTCCCTGAATAGCACAAATTGATGGATTCTGCCTGAGCAGCTGCTCGATTTGCTCAATAATTCCTTCCCTTTCCCTGCTGGGCTCTCGCTGCTGCTGCTGCTGCTGCTGTTGTTGTGACACTGATTTCAAATTTGCCATCTTTGTGCCCAAGTGTCCACCACACCTGAGCTCTGCTGTGGTCAGTAGTGGCTGGGGAGGTCCAGGTGCCCTGTGGGTAAAGCAGAGTGCAGGGTTTAATGGTCAGTGAAGGGCACAGTCCCCTTCAGCTGCAATGAACTCATGACCCAGCACAATGTTAGGAGGGACCAGACCAGAACTGTTATTATTCACATTTCTCTGGAAACTCTTGGGAGTTTGACAGCTCCCACAGTCTCCAGGCACTTCAGAATCCCCCTTTGCTTCACAAAGTTGTTCTCAGGAAGCTGAGACCCACCCTGAATGCGTGGCAAGGCATTTACCCGCTCAGGGAGCTGCAGGACAAGTGGAGGTGACTGCTCCAGCTGCTGACTGACCACAGCACAGCCTGGTGCTGCTGGCCTGGGGGGTTTCCCTGCTCCAGTTGTCAGTGGCAGATGTTGCTCACGCTGCTTCATGCAGTTGTGGACAGCAGTAAGGCAGCACAGTATGGGAACTGCACAGTAACCTTGCCTGGAACAGAACAGAGTGGAGCAGAACAATGGCTCGTTTCTCTTTGCAGGCACATCTTTTTCTATTCAGAGCTCTTTAACCCCTCTGTCCGGGCTGCATCTGCTAAACTGCAGGGAAATTACCAGAGAACTGCTACAGAAGTTCTCAGGTCAGCTCAGCTCCAGAGGTAGCTGCATTTTCAGGGAAGCAACTGATGATCTAAAGTTACATACAGTGCTTTTATAAACAAAGTGTGCAAAAACTTCCCGTAGGCTCATCCCATGGTGTTTTGCAACTCTTGATCATTTGCACAATAGAAGTATGAAGCAATTAAAGCCTTTCATGTTCTCAGCATGAATAGATCTATCAAATTTCACAACTCCAGTCCAAAATAAGACTGATTTTAAAATTAATATTGATAATTGCCAGTGCATGACTAAGCTTGAGTGGGTGCTTTCATGAGAGATTGAGAAATACTCCGTGTCTTAGATGGAGGACTGATGCAACCCACCCTTTCCAGAGCACATGGGGTGAGCAGCAGTGGGGCAATGGATAGTGCAGGGACCCACCAGTGACTACTACAGCAGGGAACTCCTACTTTGGATTCAATAAAAAGCATCCTCAGGTATGGATGGCTCACAGCTGAGTGACATTTTATTGGGTATGTTCCCACTGATAAGGGGATCCTTGCAACTTTCCAAAAATTAAAGAGAAGAGACAGAAGCAGGAAAATGCTCTATCCTGGGGCAGATAGAGACCACCTGGTTCAGCCTGGGGCAGACTGTGGACAAGGGTTCTGAGGGTGTCCCCACACAGATCTCCAAGTGACTGCAAGGAGGCAGAGCTGAAGCACTGAGGGGAGAGTTATCACCACCTCCCAGTGAATCAGGCATGACTTTGGGGGCTCTCAGTACACCTAAAAAACCTTCTTATTTTGAACGGGCATTCAAAAACTGTGCTGGTGGATTGGGGAACTGTGGGAAAGGTTGTGCCTGTCTCCAAGAGCTCTGCACTGTTCATCTGTTCTCGTTCTCTCCTAGGTAGGGTCCAGTGTGGTTCCTACCCCGAAGAAAACCCATCCGTGGTGATGCTACAGGAGGGGTCTCATGTGAGGGCCCTCGAGAGGAAGGAGAGCTCTGCACTTCTGTAGCTGATGGGAGAGGACAACAGCTTGGTAACAGGAGCTACCAAGAGCTGGCAGGATGAGTTACAGCTCACCCTCTGTGCATGACTTGCATCACAGCACCCCCACCACAGCCAAGCCAGACCCAGGGACAGCTCTGGATGTGACTGTACCAGAAACAACCACCATAAGCCCTGAGACTACCAGTTTCAACAGCACCAAAATCCCAGATGTGGCCAGCACTGGACCTGGCATGAGCACCATGCTGCTGTCCTTTGGGATCATTACTGTGATTGGGTTGGCTGTAGCAGTGGTAAGAGAGCCCAGCTAAACATTCCTGTCTCTTGAGGGTGGAGGGTGGCTAGAGGTTCTAGGACTGATTTGCATTGAATAATTTCTTTGCATTCTATTAAAGTCTCACCCAAAACTGCTGGGAACTGATAGTTCCTGAGATTCCTTTCTTTTTAAGGCCTTATCCAGAGCTCCAGTATTTCTGCAGTCTCCCTGAGGCCTGGTCCAAATGGGATGCTCAGCAGGCCTAGGAGAGGCCATATGTAGTATCAGTATTTGTTTTTGATAGCAATAGGAAGTTCAATTAAAACAAAGCAGATTCTGTTCTGACTTGTTACCTAGAACAGCTACATTGATTTAAACCTTCTCTTGGGCCCCACAAGAAAGTCTATCCATATTAACTTTTCAAGCAGACTGTTGAAACCATATTAGTCCCCCCTCTGGACATGGTGTAATTATTTTTGAATTAAAGTGGCCTGAATCCATCTCAGCAAGACTCACCCTGGGCTGCATTTCCATGGTTCTGCTTGCTAGGTGTCAGTCCTTGAGGGTTTGGTGTGTCACTAACCTTGCCATTAATGCTGTGGGCAGAAGCTTTGGAGATCAGAATTCTGGGCCCACCACGGGCAGTGCAAGGGCTGCAGCTCTCCTTTTGTTACGTAACCTGATCATTTCCCTGCCAACAGAGAACAGAAGGTAGCAGCAAGCTCCCATTCCTTGTGTGAGGAAGGGCTTCACTAATACAGCCATCAGAGGAGCCTACTGCAAAATTTCATTGCAGGCCCCAGGAGGAGTTTTTCCAAAAGCCCCTAAGAAAACCTGGAAACGGTCAAAAGTTCCCAAGAGCAACATCCAGCGTTCGTAGTTCTCAGAACAAGGCTGTGGAGGCCCAGAGCCTCCCTTTCTTCCCAGCACAGGCTGACAGAGGCAAGTCCCTGAGCATGCCCTCCCTCTTTGCTTCTTCCCTTTGTACTGGGGAGGGGGTAGCAGCACTTCTGCGCTGTAGGAAATCGACACCTGAAATCCACAAAGGGAAGCTTTTTCATCCACTCTTCAATTGCAACATACATCCTGCAGCCACAGAAATGTGCTGAGCTACACCTGATAATACACCTAATACTCCTACTCCTACTAACACACCTAATAACAGGCCACTGAGCACGTAGACATGATGTGCTGCCAAGCTCACAGTGATGCATATGAAGTGTCATTTTTGTTGTCACTTCATCCTTCCCCCACTTTGGTGCACAGTGACACCAACCTTCTCTACCTCTTTTCTGTGTGCCCAAAATTTCTCTTCTTAGCTGTTCCCCATCCTACTGGGCCTGCTGTAATGATACTTGTCTTTCTCCTTCAGGTTCTGTATATCAGGAAGAGGAAGAGGTAAGTAACATCTCTTGTTGGCTGAAGGGAACTCAAAGCTTCAAAATCCAGAGCAAGCTCAGAGGGAGATGGGGAGAGGGAGAGCGATGGCTGTGTGAGAACAAGGCTGCAGGGAGCAGCTGTGGGACTGAGGCAGGGACACTGCTCTCCTGAGACTGGCCCACCCTCTGACACCAGAGTGTCAAAGCCTCCTCCACAGCTTTGGAAGGAGAATAAAGCTGAGCAGGAGGAGGCCAGGATCCTGCAAACTCATCACACTTCATTATGAGATGCATGAAAACAGAGGAGAGGGTTATGGGTGTATAAAGAAGCTGGGAACTCCATCATGAAAGGTGTGGATCTCAGGTTTCAGCCATTCCCAGATTCCTGTGTTTTCCAGCAGCTCAGGCAGTGACAGCAACTGGCAGCAGCACAGTGCAGAGATGCAGCTTCAGCTCAGGAGATAATGTCTTAATTTCCTTGCTAAGCTCCTGGCTGAAAATAGAGAGGAGAGCAGCAGGCAGGGAGAAACACATCTTGATTCTTCCATCTCACAGCAGGGACTCTGGTGAAGTGGTACCTCCTCCCTCCCTGACTCCTTGGGGCAGGCCTGGCCAGGCCACAGACTTTCAGAAAGTGCTGCTGCCAACTGTAAAATTGCCAAGCCCGAGCCCAAAGCCCAGGTCTGGGTGCTGCTGCTGGAGCAGCCAAGGCTTGGCCTGTGAAAGTAGCACTGCTGGAGATAATGGTTGTGCTGGCAAACCCATAGAGAAGCAGGGGAAGAGTGTGTCATCCTAACACTTGCCAAAATAGATATTTGTGGTGACACTGCCAGTAACTGCTTGTGTGTTTCCTTCTACCACCCTTCAAAACTCAGCTAAGCCAAAGGCAGGACTCAGTGTTTTCCCAGGAGCCACCCCATCCATCATCCATCTCTGAGGAGACCCCTTGGGTAATAATTCATAGCTCTTGTCTCTTGGAGCAATGATACAAGAGTAGGAACAGTGTCCACAGGCATCAGCCCCTGTGAGAATCTCTCTCTTTCCCATTTTCTATTTATTGTTTATTATTTTCTATTTAATTTTGTGTACTTCAGCCCCAGGGTTAAAGCACTCTCAGGCTGCTGTAGCTTGAAGTGAACTGCTGCTGGCAGACTGTGACATGGCAGGATGGGCTGGTGTGGGCAGAGGGTCAGGGGAGAAGTCACAAAATGCCAAGCCAGTATCTTCCACTGTTTCTTTTGTCCCTCCACACAAAACCTAATCTTTTAAGGTCTGCAGGAACTTAAATCCCGGTTCCTCTGTGTGTAAATGCCTGCCAACATAGATTAGTGATGGCAATTAATCCCTGTAACTGCATTCTGGGTGTCTTCCACTCCTGCCAGCTGTGTGCAGTAGGTTCTTAGCCTCATCCTGCAAGAGCCACAGGAGCAGAATCCCTGTGCAGCAGGAGAAGCAGCCTGCAGAAAGCCTCAGCAGTGGGGTGGGGAAGCAGCCTGAGCTCTGTGCTTCTCAACCAACCTTTCCCTCCCCTCCCCCGGGCAGGCTGGAGAAGCTACGGCACCAGCTCATGCCCATGTACAACTTTGATCCCACCGAGGAGCAGGATGAGCTGGAGCAGGAGCTGCTGGAACATGGGCGAGATGCAGCATCTTCCCAGGCATCACAGAGCAAGGTAGGCAGCAACAGCACGAGTGTCACTACAGCCACTGCTGCCTGCACTGCTTTTGTTACAGGGTCAAGGACATTTTGTAGGGCTGCAGGGTAGGGAAGCCATGTAAGACCTGAGGAGGGCTTCCCCATCTCTGCCAGCCCTGGAGATAGGGACTTGAGCATTTTAGAGTGCTTAGGGTGGGCTGAGGAGTCAGGCAGGTCTTTGACAGGAGGCTCTCTCCTTCCCAGTGTAACAAGAGGTAGGAGAAATAGGAAGGAAGGGCTTCTCACCACTGTTTGGGTCCAGCTTCCCAGTGTTTTCTGTTCCCTTTGTAACCACCATCGCACAAAAAGTATTTTTAAAAGAGAGCCAGCAGGGATGGTTGGAACAGCAGTGTCCACAGGCATCAGCACAGCTTGTCCTTCGAGTAGACACACCTTCCCTTTCATGAATTCCTCTCCAGCTGCTCTGTGTTGCCCATGTTATCCCCTGCTTTTCCTGTTCAGGAGCAGGAGTTCTCCCAAACAATTCTCAGTTTCCACACACTTTATACCTTCAGATAATCTATAGCAAGCTTGGTGTGGGCAGAAAGAGGAGGTAGTAAATACAACTGTAATTATAAAATACTTACCTTGAGACATTCTCAACCTGCTAAAGAGCACAAAGGAGATGTGTTGGAATATGAAAGATAGTCAACAAATGGAATACACCAGTTTGGAAAAGCAGAAAATGTGTATAAAAGCAAAGGATCTTGTCCTCTGAGTAGCACATACTAGGACAACATTGGATCCCTCTATTAGTCCACAGAAGGGGCTTACATGGAGGTAGTAAAGGGGGGAAATTGTAAGGCCAGAATTAACCTTAGTGCAGTAAAACCAGATCCATCCTCTCCAGGGACTGGCTAGCAGGATACCTCAGATCCCTCTTGCTGATGCTTGGGAAGCACAAAAGTTTAAAGGTTTAATGTAAAAAGAGAGGGAGAATCTAAAACAACAGCTCAAGTTCAGGCAATGGCACAGTTCCAGGCCTTCTTGAGATCTCAAGCCTTTTCATGCTGCCTTGTATATATAAATAGTGAGACCCAGTAATCCAATGATGTGGGGATTTCAAACTGGCATGGATGTGCTGACTTACTCTCCAGCCTGTTGTATTTTCCTGTCACAGCCTTGTTAATGCCTTGTTATCCAGGCAGCCTCCCCTGGAAGGGCTGAATGCAGTTCCAAGTGTGCAGCCTGTGCCCAGGCACAGCCCTGAGCCAAGGCAGCCGTGCTGGCTCTCAGCTCTCCTGCTCCCCTGCAGGTGCTGCTGCCGAGTCAGGGAGCCCTGCAGAGACCCAGCCGCCTCGTGTTCACGGACGTGGCCAACGCCATCAATGCATGACCAGGACCTGCCCTGCTCCGGGATCCCGCTGAGAACAAGGAGGATGAAGCCAACAAAGCAGTGACTTCCCTCAAGCATGGCTGATCCACTGAGCCCAGCTGGTCACCTGTTGGTTTGTGTTTCAAATGGGCACGGGAAGTGCCGTTGCTCTGGGAAGCCAGCCAGGGCCATGGTGATTTTCTGGTGTGTCTGTTACCACTAAAGGTCCTGAGCTCCAGTTTCTGGGCTGGCACTGCCTGATACCACCTACCAAGCTTTGTGCTTAGGAACAGTGCCTGCTTTGTGTAGATTAACCTGTCAGAGCACAGACCTGTGCTCTCTGGGTCAGGGAAGGAGAGAGGTGCACGTTTCAGAGACCTCCCCTGGCTTTGTGTGCCCAGGCCCCGAGGAAAGTGATGGATGAGCCTCTGCAGTGACTGCAGCTCTGGCCGGTCCTGGGCAGGGACTGGTGGCAAAGCCTCTTTGAGCCAGGAGAGCTGCCTGCCCCAGCTGAGGGGTGACCTGGGGCACAGCAGGGAGAACACAACCACAGGATTATCCCCTCCCAGGCGTGTGGCTGCTGATAAACACGTGCTGGGGTGGTGTTAAAGCACGGGGAAGTCACTGGCTTTAAAAAGTGAAACAGGGAACATTTGGCTGATTACATCTTCAATGAGGAAGTGGCTGAATATCCCAAAATAGAGCTACTGTGTAGACAGAGGGGATTGCACACAGCTAGAGGCAGGGACTGTCACTGGCTGGCTCCGTGCTCCCCTGCTGCTGAGCTTAGGAATGACAGTGCTTGGGCCACAAAGAGGAATTGAGCAGAACTGGGGTTCCAGTACCCCATATCCCCTCCTGCTTTGGCTCAGGGAAGTTTCTGCAGTGCAGAGTGTTACCCAGGAAAAAGGATTAAGCTTTGAAATACTTTCTTTTAAATAAGGAAAAACATGTATTGGCTCAACAACAGCCCAGTGTCTGCCCCCAGAGATGACTAACAGCTGGTTTGTACTTCCTTACCTGCCAGGACCTGCAGTCAGAGCCTTCTCTTCTTCCTGCTGAAGGGAACACAGAGCTTTGCGTTAGCCTCTGCTCGAGTTACCTGCTAGGAACAGGTAGGTGGGACTAGACAGGTAAGCCAGGGGTTTCCCTGTAGCCCTGAAGCATCTCTCTGCCTGTGCATCCTTCAGGGCTGCAGGGAGTGCAAAGGGGTCTCTGGCCACCTTGGCACATGGCAGTGCAGCGAGGGGGCCTGTCCTCTGCAAGCCTTGTGGTGGGCACTGGCCCCAAGTGCTGCAGAGCAGCACAGCAGCCAGGGACCAGCAGCAGTGCCCAGCCATGCACTGATCACCTCCTGATCTTTGTGTGGTACAGGCATTTGTCAATCAGATTGTATTCCATCCACAACACCAGTTAAAAGGGAGCCAGGGCAAGCCAAAATTTGAATGCAGATCTAAAGCTTTATGCAAGGAGTTGTTTCAGAGTGGCAATTCGGGTATTACGTGCTTTGTTGCAAGTTTGGACCTGCCCATGAGTTCCTGCTCTCCCGAATATTTTCTGTTCTTCCCCAGTGTGATTGTTTTTCCCATATTCATTAAATGCAGACTCTTTCCTGGGCACGTGCCCCTGACCCCTGCAGGGCACAGCTCCTTACCAGCCCTCCCTCTTCCACTGACACAGCTTCCCTCAGGGCAGCGTTGCAGGGCTAAGTTGCTTTAGTTTTTCAGTATCCAGCTGTCTTTTTAGAACTAGGGATTTCTGGGAGTATATTAGGGGTTGGAGTGTGGAACACAGCCTAGCCCTCATAACCAGGAGATGTGGCAGGAGGCACTCCCAGGCTGCTGCTGTTTGCCCCCAGGGATGCTGCTGGAAGGAAGGTGCATGGGTACAAATACTCAGTGTAATGCAGATTAGGTCCTTAGAATTTGGAGTCTGTCTGTGGGTATTCCCAGTGATCAGCTGAGAGACAAATACATAAATACATCCCTACCCACACACACACTTCCCATCTCCTCCAGGTGCTGAGAGCAGCCACACATCTGATTTCTCCCTTCACTGCCTGTCACCTTTACCGTGCTCTGCAGCAGCACAGGGATGCAAGTGGCAGCAGGAGTGTCCAGCTGTCCTAAATTGCAGCATTTTCCCCAGAACTCTTAGGACTGGAACTTGCAATGGTTGTTTTAAACTCAACAAAAGGCAAGTGTGAGCTGAGCTGTTTCCTCAGTGCCTCAGCCCACTGTGCCCCTCTCCCAGCTCCGTGGGCTGCAGTGGGAGCTGCCCAGCAGCAGGGAGCTTCCACCAGCCCAGCTGCAAACTGCACCTTGGTCCATGATTTACTGAGATAAAGCCTGTACAACAAACACACCAACAGAGGAATTCTCTTGAACCGTTCTCCCTGTGATGGTAGGCTTTGGCCTGTGATGACTGCCCTTAGAGTAAAGAAGTACAGATAATAAGACTAAAAGAATATTATGGGTAATTGCTGGGCTCACACTGGAGTATTCTTTTAGTTCCATAGCGCCTCCTCTCACAGTTCTTGGAAGTATATGTATAATTTAGCAGAAGCATTATGATGTAATTTAATTCAAGTGTTTCTGTGTTTTAAAGCACTGAAATATAATTAAACTATTTACATGAAAGCCTAGTGTGATTGTCTTTTTCCCCCATCATTTGCATTTTCCCACAGAAACTGCTGGAGTGTATCCCCAGTATCTGCTGGTAATTTGTGTGCAGTGAATTGCCCTGCTCTTTCAAAAACTGAACCAAGTGTGGAAAAACTTGGAAGGGGAAGCTCTGTGGGGGTCAGAGTTTAGTGTTCTACACCACAGAAACTCAGATCTCTTCAGAAAGGCTTGCTGGAGAACCTGGAGGGCAGGAGCTTCCAGCTGCCAGTCCTGGGCATCCAGAGTACAAAAAGAAATGCCAACTTATCCTTAAGCTGAATTCCTGCACAAACCAGGGGTTCATCAGCTCACCTGCAGCTCGGCCCAGGCCCAGGGAAACAGAATGTGATGACATTGTTGATGTATTTCAGATTTGCTTCTGCCTCATCTTCTGGCCCACAGCCCCAAACTTGGGACTAGTTAGGAAAGCTGTCACATGAAGAGGCAATGCACAGGCAGAGAATTAATTGTATGAAAAGCTAAATAGCTGTATAGCCCACAGAACAACGTGGGGGAGAAACAGACTTGACTTCTGGGTGTGCACATGAAGCAGAACTGGCTTGTGTTCCCATCAAGCCTCCAAGACACACAAAAGAATGGAATTAGGCACCCACATTTGGGCTTAGGAGCCCATCTGGTTTTCTCCATGTGTGATTCCTCATGTTCATTATTTCTTGTTTTCACATCAGTCTGGGGCTGCTCCTGAATGACCAAATTTTTGTTTATAATCCCCCAAACTCCACGTGAAGAGACACTTACCTTCTCCAGGGATGTGCATATGTGTGCTGAGGGTGTTGCACAATGAGGAGGCAAAGCAGAAGCCTGAGGGGCTTTTGTTGAATACCTTTATTTAAAACAAACTTCAAGGCTAATTTGCAAGTTGCCAACACTCTCTATGCCTTCACCAAAACTATTAATGGGAAACTTCCAAACTTTGCTAGATAACAAACCTCGCTCAGCTCTTGTGGTTTCAACAACTGTAATGACCTCTTATTTTTGGCCAAGTCAGACCAAAACTGCCTGAGCTTAAAAACACTTGACATGCATTTGTTTAGAGGTAGGATGTGTCTACACAGAAAAGGTAATTAACTATATGGGAAATAAAAACGTTTATAATTTCAAGAAAGAGAATCCAAGTGATCCAGTGTGAGTTCCTAGCTCTCTGAAGGTGTCTGGAGTTCTGCCCACCTTTCCATAAGCATTGACTTCCATTCTAATTCTCTGCATAAACATGGAGACTGAAGTTATGGGATTTCAACTACACACTGAAGAGCTCCTAAAAGAGTGGAATTCTGTTTGTTCTCCTCCAGCACTTGCATTTTTATGGAAACAAGTTCTCTACTGTGGTTTTTCAGCAGAGTGTTAAGAGGTAGCAAAGACCAGTTGGTTTTTTTTTAAATTTTAAGAGAAGTACTTCGTATGCACATCCCACAGGAATACTGCTGACCTAAAGCAAATGGATTTACTATCTAGCCAAGGCAGTTTGCACCCCTGTTCCATGCCACCAGCTGACAAAGGACTGACTGATGTCACAGGCAAAGCTTGAGTCTCTTACAGATGTAATCCCTAATCCATTTAGGAGAAGCTGAAGTTCCAGTCTCACACTGTAACAGCTACTGCTCTCAGGTAGCAGGGGTTGATTAAACAGGCAGTACAGCCTTGCAAACAGTACTGAACCTGCCAACTCAACTGAAAATCAGGCACAGAAGTTGGTAAAATATTTTGGTCTGCTACTGGAGTGGCCTTTGCAGACATGAACTGCAGCTGAACTTGTGTGGGCACTGAAGGGCAGCAGAGTTCAGGGGAGCACCAGCTGCACCTTCTCATGTAACCATCAACAGTACAGGTTCACCTGTGTCATGTCCCACCGGGAGTTATCCCACAGCAGGAGCTGGGGGTCAAACTCCTCCCATATCTGGCAGCACGGCTCATCCTATAGCAGGATTTAGGTCAGTCCCTGTGATCTAATCCATTTAGTCCTTGATTTCTCTGCTAGTTGGTAGTGGAGGCAAAAGATTATCTGTGATGCAGTTTTCTGCTGTGACCACCAAGCTCCATACACAAGGGAGTACCCTTAGGGCAAATCACACACCACACAGAATTAGGACTGGGACTCTCATCACTACTAAGCAGAATTAATGGGATCAGGACTCAACAGTACTAAACTGAGCGGACTGGACAAAATGCCCCAAAAGGAAAAAAAAAAACCAACCAAACACCTTCCCCCCTATTATCTCTCCAATCAGCCCTTCCTTTTAATTCTGCATACATTTTCTTGTGTTAAACAAATACTTGCCAAGGGAACAGAACTCTGATGAAAAGATAATAAATGAGTTCAATATATATGGCCATTTCATGGGTTTCTGCTATGCACCACCATATATTTAAAGCCAATTATGTTCTGTTTAAATATTTAACACTGTAAAGCTAGCCAATTTTATATCCTGTCAGAGATAATTGAAATACCCACTTTGTCCCTTTAATAGGCAGGCAGAACATCCAGGAGATGGAAAATAGCACCGGGATTTCACTGTTTGCAACTGGATATTGGAAATACCCTCAATTCCTCAGAATTTAACAAGTTCAGCTCTGACACCAAAAGCACAAATCTGCAAACACTGTGAAACTGAGAACAGCCAGCAACAACCTCAAACCAACTGGCTACTGCTGTCTCCCAAAACTTAACTATCACCAGCTTTTATTTGCATAGTTGTGACACTAGAGGACCCCACACACGCATGTTAGGGACTGAATTTCAACTAATTTAAATTGAATCCTGAGGCTGTGCAAGGAAGCAACTTTTGTATAACTGGTTCTTTACAGACATTCCTTTGAAGGGATGAAATCCAGTGGCTGTGACTAAGCTTGTAAGCACTGTGCACTTGGAGCTGCTATCAAACTCAGGGGGAGAGCCAGCAGGCCAGATGAAGTTATAGGAGAAGGCCCTGAGCTGATCATGTGAAGATAAAAATTTCAGAATCAACCCCTAAGACATCAGGATGCAAACTTTCCCCTAAAGCATCCAAGTTACTGGCCCCTGGAACAGCAGCACAGGGCAAGCTGGAAATGCCATGAAGGTTTTTCTTTCTGAAATAGTCAAGAAAGGACCCAAAGGTTGTCTTTCAGATGCAGCCCCTATGGGCAACAGAGCAAAACTTAACTCCTGGCACCACTCCATCAGTCTGCCAGAGGTGATATGGCAGACAAGCTCAGCCATTAGCTGTGTAAATTGATTTCCTTTCCTGTATCTGTATTGCTGAGTCAACCCTACCTTTCTGTTGAAATCCTGCTCTCTGTGGCAGGGCAAGGCACCAGGTTATCCAAGTATTTTTAAGGAAAATTAATATACTCACAAAAGATACACTACAAACTGTAAAAGGCATCTCTCCAACAAGGCATTTGCCATTTCGTCCCCTAAATCCCTGTTTGGATGTCTGGGGTAAGCAAGTCCACAGGCAACAGGAGAGAGAGCTTGGCTAAAATTATCACAAATGAAGAATCTGAAATACAACATGAAAAATCCTGTTTGCTTTCCAGTCCTCTGGCTTCAGCAAGACACGAACAGGTGGGACACTACTGAGCTGCAGCAGGGATGTTAAGACATCTCCTAAGACCAGTGGTTTTGCTGGACCTGGAACCGTCTTTTCCAGTGATGCCTAAAGGAAAGATCATGGGAGACAGAGGGTTAGAGCTTTGGGTCCAGGAGCCCTGCTGCCCAATATCCCCTTACAGGGCCAGTGCAAGGTTGAGAGGTGACAAGGACCCATTCCCAAACAACCAAAGGTCTTTGCAACAACATTCCCACTGCTCTTGTACCAGCTCCAGGCTAAATGGAGCTCCTGACACAAATGGCTTCCCTGGCAGCAGGGCTCAGCATGAGGCTACTGAGGGCCCAGAAGTGACAGTCTCTGTGAAATTGTCTGGTTTCTGCTCTGCAAACACTCATCAACCACCTCTGCTGACAGCAATTATGTATTTGAATCCTCATGAGACACAAAGTACCTGAAGTGCCTACCCAATATTAAACCTCAGGGAAGTAGATGTGCAGAATGTCTGAAAATGGTGTGAGTGGGGAATGTTTCTGGCTACACAGGCTTGGTCTGAACTGTGCCTTACCCCTGGCTTTCAGGAGAGCTGAGGTGACCACTGAGGCAGCAGAGGGAACAACGTGAGACAAAGTTATAGACGGAGAAGAACACAGGGAAGGAAGGACAAACAAAAAGGAGCAAGATCCCAAGGCTGCTTCTGGCCTTTGCACTGGCTCTTAGAAATTTTACCATGAAGCAGCCTCCTTCCCCCTCACACCCACAGTCCATTAGCTAAGCACAGTTATTGAGACAAACCACATCTGCTTTTGTGGCTTAGGAGCCTATGAAATCAGATTCATCAATCCTTCAGTAATGGTACTCACAGAAAAAAACCCAAATGCTTCTTGACCCAGAAAACCAGAAATCTTAATGCTGGAGCTGTGATCGGCAGCATCTGCAGGTAGCAACAAAACAGAGCCTGATCCATTAACAAACTCCTGCCTGCTCTTGGGTAACCTGGAGTCACCCATAACCAGTGCCTTGGGAAAATCAGAGCTAGATCCCCATGCAAAGGCCATGGAAAAAACCCAGCTGGCTTTAAAGCAGCTCTCTGCCCCACTGCAGGCTTTCAAATCTTTCACATTTCTAATTCAGTTCTTCCTAAGCCTTGATTTGCCCCCTAACAGACTGAAAGGCAGGGAGTCAGTCAGTTTTATTTCAGCAATTCATCTGAATGCTGCAGACGTGAAGCCCAGGGCAGATCTCTTTCGCACCTGGAGCTGTGCAGTGTACAACCCGCAGGATGGGCAAGCACGTGTACCCTCCCATCCCCTCCCTAGGGCAGCACCTCAAAAATCCTCACCTGGAAGGAAAAAGCAAACCACCAAAGCCCTCAATGACCAAAGCTCTGGCTGTGTCTTTAGCAGAAGATCATTATGTGATCACGGACTCCTGCTAACAAGTCTCAGAGCTGTTAACTCCTGCATGAGTAGCACAAAAACTTGCAGGCATATAATACCCCAGTTAAACCCAAACTCATGGAATGGGTTAATCCAGAAACTACCTGTCTGTAAGCTGCTACAGCTGCACCGTGCTTGCAAACAAGCCCCAGGATCTACCATTTCCAGTAAGTCAGAACAGCATGCTTCCCCTTCCCAGTCAGAAGTTTTAAGCCAGGATTACCACTCCATGTGAAGATCCTGAGCAAATAACAACTTCGGAAGTTTTCCAGAGGATTGTGCAGTTTCATACTGTACATTCTTATCCCCACTGATTTCCTGGCTGGTTTTTTTGTTCTCACAGAAGTGCAGACCCTCCCCAAGAGCAGAAGTCCCCTCTCCGTGCCGGGCACAGCGGTTGGGGCTGCACTATCATGTGCTGCACGGCTGTCTCTCCAGCGACCGCAGCATCCGCTGATCCTGTCACATCTGCTTCTACCTCACTGCAACAGCAGGGAAACGGATTCCTCCTGTCACTGCCCCGGGTCCCACTCAAACTGAAAGGAAGAAGAAAGTACCCGCACTGGCTGTGGTTTGGGGCGATGCTCAACTGTACCAAAGGCGGCGGCGGCCGGGCCGGAGGTGAGCTCATCCGCCGTGAGCCTGCGGCTCCGCTGATGTCAGCGCACAACTCCGTGGCAGGAAGTGATACGGGAGCAGGAGCCCCAGAGGAAACTGAATTGAGCAACTGAGGTTAACTCCCCTGGCATTTCATCATGTTGCATTTCCAGGGACTTTCTAAGAAGCCGGGGCTGGGCCGGGCTCTGCTGCCCGGTGTCGGTTCGCTCGCCTCGCACACCAACGGCGGCGGCAGCGGGGAGCAGCTGCGCTGCCACACGGCAAACCAGGCAACTTCTGCCTCCCCTGGGCTCCCGGCCCCTTCTCCTTCCAGGGAAAACATTTCATGAAGAGCTTCCTACAAGGCCCACTGAAGGTAGGACATAGATGCACACAAGTTTTCCTGGAATCTACCTCAGAAACAGCCCTGAATGGTATAGACTATTTTCGCAAGGTTCAGGTGAGGTTGGGGCTCTGGGTGGTGCATCTGTACACTCCTCCAACAGTGATAACAGTTATCTGGCATCTCATCTCAGAGAAGCTTAGATAAATTGGAGCCTTCTACAGAAACTGGCCAGTGCCATCATTCTCTGTGCTGCAGAGGCACCTCTGCCAGTGCCAGCGAGCTCTGCCTTAGGGCACAACCAGGAAGGAGAGAAGAAGACCAGGAAGCATTCTGGAGTTAATCCAAAGGACTAAGATGTCCCAAATATCAAGGGATCTTCATAATTTTTTCCAAGTAAAGCAAGACATTAACAAGAGACTATTTTCACTTTGTACACATCAGCCAGACAATTTCACTGAGCTGTACCTGTAACAGTGACCAGAACCTCAGATGTGTGACTTTTTGGAAAGACAGATTTTCTTCCTTTCCTTTTTTCTACCTCCACTTCTGCTGAAGTAGTCACAACTGAATTAGATGGAAGGAATGTGCCTGGAAGCCTTCCAAATGTTCCTCTGTTTGTAGGATTTACCAGAAAGACTGCAGCCAGTGCTACAGCTTTGTGGGTACGTGCATGGTTTGCCAGAGCATGGCTGCTCTGTTTAGTCTCGTGTAATTATGATTATCTAATTTCAAACCTTGTGTGGCTGGTGCCGAGTTCAAATTCAAGTCACTGCTTTCCTGAGGATTTCCTCCCTGAGACTCTCCTTCTTGGACCACTGCTTGAGGCTACAAAGAAAAATACCAAAAATAAACAAGCCCCCCCATGCAAAATCAGGTATCGAAAGACAAAATTGCAAATATGCAAAGTAGATGGATTATTATTTAAACAAGACTCTGCAGCCCTGACAGCACATCCACATTTGCCACCAACTCCTACATCCAACCATAGGCAAGAGCACACACCAGGGCATGTCGTGTCCACACACATTCACAAGTGTCTCTGAATCACTGTCAGAATCCATGATGAACCATCCCATTACCAAGCTTGTGAAACACACAGCCCAACACTTTGAAAAAATCTGCCCATTATGCAGCTGTGGAGAATTTTTTTCATCAAGAATATTTTCTATATTTCAGGATATTTCCCTGTCTTGACCAGCTAAACATTTTGTCTATTGACAGTTGAAACCAAAATGATTCTTCTTTTGCTTTGGTTTTGCACCCCAAAAATTCTTCAGCTGTTTAATTCTGAACTGAAACATCAGAATGCTTCACTAACCAAAGTTAAAATGACACATTTTGAAATGTTAAAAATTCTAGGTCCCCCTGCTTGTCTTTGAGATTTGTCACTCCACAAATGACACCAGCAGAACTCACTGGGTAAGGTTTTGTTCTTTAAGACATGGCCACTTCTGCCTCTGATGCTTTTCCATAGAGCTTGAGGATCCCAATTTGCACAGCTGGTTGCTCTAAGCACTGGTAACACACCAGACTTCCCCAATCAGTGCATTTAAGTAACATAAATGGGCTTAGGAAAAGCAATGGGCTTTGAGCAAGAGCAGTGTGCTGAACTAGACTGTTACCTTCTCACCTGGATGGCAGAGAAGGAACAGATTTGTGGAACAGTTCCCCTTGTCTGGGGTGTTCTGAACAGGGTTTACAGACAGTTTCCCACTATGCAGGAAATATTTGCACAGCAAGGTCACTGTCACATTAGAAAAGACTTCTGATCTCTCCCATATCCAGGCACTTCCTTGCTGGTGAACATCTCCTTCCGAGCCTTCTGCATGGCCCTCACAGGCCGCTCTGTCCCTCTGGTTCTGCTGAACCAGAAGTGCCCCTTTCCCTCCCGAGCACTCCTGTGCCATCACAGGTGTACAACAAACCTATGGATTCCTGCAGCAAGTGCACAGCTTGGGTTTGGCTCTAGCAATTTTTGTGATGCACATTAAATAATGGTTTGTGGCTGTTGTGGGGTTTTTTAATCACTCCTAATGACAAATAACGTACCACTAATTGTTCACAGGACTGAATATCCTTACTGATTAAAAGCTTTTGTCTTGTTTTTACACCTGAAATGTTTTATCCTTAGCTACGGGTTCTTACTAATCCTTTGTTTGCTGCATAAAAGAGTCTCCTGCTGGCAGGACTCAAAGTTTCTCCATTCGTCAAATTTCTGTTTTAGCCTAATTTTAAATTTCTTCTTTTGAAACAAACTGACATGCTAAGCAATCACTTCAGTCTTTCAAGTCTCCTGGGAAGACAACCACTCTCTCTAGAAAAGGATGGAATCTCTGGTCTGACATTCCAAGCCTGAGAAAGTGCTATACTGTGGAAGTCTAGTATGTCTTGAATTAAGCACAGCATCTCCCCTGGGCTCTCAGAATTCTTCAGTAGCTGAATCTTGGAGGCCATGAGGAAGGCAGTCAGAGCTTCCCTAATTATTTCCAGGCTACCAAGGCTGAAAGAGTGTTGTGGCAGACGCAGAGGCTGAGAAGGGCAAACACAGCTGAAAGCTCCCCAGGATCTGTGACTGGAGAAGAGGAAAAGGACTGAACACTACTCACCCACTTGCGGGGCCTCCCTCTTCCCCTTTTCCCAGCAGAAGGTTCTACCTTTATTGAAAACAAAGGGGGGAAAAAAATATTGTCAGCTCTCATATTTGCTGGGCATTGTGACTAAAACACTGAAAGTGGCCAAAGGTGACCTTTGCATAAAGGTCTTGTCTCACAAGTAGCAGAAAAAGCAAAAGCTGGGGAGAGAAGACAGTTGAGGAGGAAACACCTGCCTGACTACACTGGTTGTGATTGTTTGGTAGTGGTGGAGGAGAAGCACTGGAAGGAAACTGTTGAACAGGCAGAGGCAACACAGGAAGGCTGGGAGGTAAGGACTAAAACCACAATAACCGATTTGTCCAACAGTGGCAATTAAAGCTGAGCTGAATTAGGGGCAACTTTCACTATCTTTAAGCTAAGAGAAACATCCCTGCTTCTCTCTCCAGCAGTGCTTCTCTCCCCTGTAAATGAATATAAGCTGTTTCTTCTCACCGTTCCCCCGATTAGAATTTTCTTGCTTCCTTTTGGCCTTCCTCGTGGTTTCTTTGCTGGCTGTGGTTCCACAGCATCCTGTGGGATAATAGCTGTGTTTCCAGCATCCTCCTGGGATAAAAGGAGAAAACCATTTAAGCAGGATGATCCCTGAAACAATTTACATTCTCTCATTCTGGTAGGTCTTGGACTGTCTTACCCCACTAAGGGCACCCAGACCACTGAACAGCTGGTTGTCTCTGCTTTTCCAGCTGTGAAGTGCATTAGAAGGTGACCAGCAATACTCCTACCTTTTTGCCTTTTGGGCTGAGGAAACAAGTAAGTTCCAGGAACTCTGGCCAAGGGGCCTTCCCTGTTCCATCCAATTACTGGTGCAGACACAGAGGGTGACGACATGTGAAAGTCTTCAGGCTAGCACAGAGAGCTGGTCAGCTCCTCTCACACATGTCCTGGCTGAACTGTCACTGCCTGTCACACCAGAGGTGCCTCTGAGGCCAGGAGCAGAGATTTCCCAGGGTGCAGATCCTGCTGCTGTCCTGGGCAGCACTAGAATTTACCACAGAACACCCCTCCTTCCCTTGTCCTTGTTAGCAAGCAGCTTCCCTGGGCTGCCTGCAAATCCCATCAGGCTACTGCCAAGACATCCTCAGGCAGCCTCTTGGGATCATGTTCCCTCACCTGGGGCTGCTTCTTTGGTCTTCCCCTCTTTCTCTTCAGGCCCTTGGTCAGTGTAGATGAGATGGGATTCTCTGGCCCCTCGTTGCTCATGCTGGCACTCTCCACAGTTTGCAGATCTAACAGGTTATTTTGCTTGGACTGGGAAAGAAAACTCATCTCCTCTTTTTCTCCTCTACCTGCAAGGCTGAAATGATGAGAAAGAATTAGGCATGGCAGCTTGCTATTGTTGTCATCAGCTGCAGGAGTCCAGGACCCAGCAGACATTTAGGAGCATAACTGTGCTCTATAAATATTCTAGAACCATTCTTTTACCTGGCCTATTCCTCAGCTTTCAGCCAAAGGAGCTGATTGCTCCAGGCATGGAGTATGCTGGTACCTGCATCTATCTTTCCCTACCATGGCCAGTTTAATCTGAACCAATGATGTCTGCAGCTCTCTGAACTCTACTCTTTGGAGGCTCCCTTTGCCCAAAGAGGAGGGAGGTGGGAGATAAAATGGTGGTGAGTTATAAATGCACCAGTCAAGGGTAAAGCTTCCTTTGGAGCTCCTGTATGGCCAGATACCAAAGCTAATCCTGAGAGCAAAATCTACAGCTAAGAGAGCCTTACATGAGGATGCCTGAGAGAGTGAGTCCCAGGGTACAAACTCTTAAGAAGTCTGGCTCTGAAGCTGCCCCTGAAGAGTTTGTTCTCAGTCACTGACTGAACATCTGCTATGCGGAGAGATGGCCTGACCCCAATTCAGTGAACTCAGCCTTTGGTCCTACATGAGGCTCCCCCTTTTCTACAGGACAACACAAGTTGTCTGGATTTGGATTTTGGATCTTGAACACTAGCTTGTCTGCTGGAAGTTTGTATCAGCAGGCTTGTCAGCCTTCTCCCTGGCCCCAAGCTCTGCTTAGTGCCTGCTGTGGTTGGAATGAGCCCTGATCCAACTTGTTTGCTCTAAGAAATAACCAAGATGAGGAGCTGTTGAGAGTATGTAGGAAACCAGTGACTTTCCCTGCTTCAGGTTTCTCCTCAGGCATGTCTGCCAGAGAAGGTGGCAGTCTGACTGTGAGCCTGGACACCCTCACATCCCAAAGCTGGAAGAGGAAGGGAGACCTTGACCAGAACCTCAGCAGAAACCTGAATCCCAGGCACACTAAGAGAGGTGGGGGTCACTGAAGTTTTGCTGGTGTGCAAGTCAAAACCTAGCCAAGGATCTGAGCTCAGTCCACCTGCAGCACCTCCAGACCTTGGCTCTCCTTTCCTTCTTGCATGCAAGGGAGGGCTCAAGAAGATGGGAGGGGATGAGGAGGCTGAGCTTGGCTGGACAGAGGCCAGCAGTGCTGGCTGAATCCTCTTTTGTCAGTAGTTCTTGTCACAAAATACACAGCTGAGAATAGTGCAGTTAGGAAAGCACCATAATTTATTGCTTAGGAAGCAGGAGTATCCAGATGAATGATGCATTTCTACCTTCTCTGCAAAACCATCACCTGAGAATTTTTTTTTTTTTGCAACTCTTTACTTTACCTGTTTTGTTTCTTCTTTTCCACCTGCTAAATGAAAGATAACAAGATAGCAAGCTTAAAGAGCTCTTTGCCCCATCAGCCTTGAGCACTGCTGGGTCCCCAGGTCCCTCCAGCAGGCTCTACCTGAGGCAATAAAGGCAGTACTGCAAGTAAGGGCACAGCAGCACCACGTAGAAGAGTGTGACTTTTTTGTTCAAAATAATGCTGGAGGGCAGCAGCTGGGCTCAGTTCCAGTTCATGCATGAGCAGCCCTACCAAGAGAACTCCCTGGATGCCCCTTTGTGCACACTCTTGGGCCCCAGCTCACAGGTGCTGCTGCACACTCAGCTTTTCTATCAAACCCTCTGATCAGAGGGTGATGGAAAGACTATAGGTCAGGTCTCCGAGTTCAGGCTGCATCTGGAGGAGAGGTAGATAGGGAAAAAAAAGTTTCTTTGTACTTGCAAGCCACTCACAGTTGCTATCAAGTCCCTGAGAGACAAGCATGAAACACTTGCAGTCTCTTTCCGAGAAGAGCTGTGCTTTTACAGACACAGTTTTGTAGTCTGATCAGATGTTCAAGTTCCAAAGATGAGAGGACCATAACTGAGGATGACAACAAATATTCTGCCCTCTGGCCAGCTACAGTTCCTTGTGACTGCATTTTCTGGTCAGAATTGGGGCTCAAACAGGCTGGTGCTGACCTCTGGAGCTGGCTGAGGCAAGAGGGGGTCACTGATGTGCCCAGGCTCTGGACTGCCCTAGCAGGAGAGAAGCCCTAGTGCTTCTTCCCAAAGGCAGGTCTAAGGCCAGCCCCAGCTCATGTCACACACATCTGCTCCAGGATCAGCCCAGTGTGCTGCAAAGGTGGTCTGAAGCCTCCAGAGCCTGAGCCTTCCCTCAGCTGCCAGTGGAAAGGGAACAGATATGGCCAAAGGAATGGACAAGTGTGAAAGCGCTGTCCAAGCCAGACCCTGAGCAGGGATTACAGCTGCTTATCTGGGGGAAGCTGTGCTGAGAGGAGGGTGGAGTTAAGCATTTTCATTCTGTTTTTCAGTCTCAGCTTGTGTTGTCTGCTTGGTCACCACAGGCTGGACATGCAGAATCTGACAGTGTCACTGACAGATGTAGCAAGGAAACTTCCAACCTCCACTCCATATCCTAACACAACTTGTGCAGTCGAGACAGACACTGAAACCATTGCTCTTACTGACACGACCTCTCTCAAGAGTTCATTGCAACTGGCACCTGCCTGGAATCCAAATTTTGCATGTCATTATTCAAGTGGGAGCAACCACAGTGCACAGAATTCATTTTCCCCCAGATGCAAAGGAAGTCAGTTCTTACACAATGATTTTTTTGCTAAACCTTGCTAAACCAATACACTCTACAATGCCTTGAACATATCTGGCCAGCTTTCTACAGACAGGACTGCAGACAAACGCACAGAGACTGCCAGGAGGTAGCAGTTGCTTTCTACATCTCTCTTCCACCTTCCCATCACCCATCAAAGGCACATCCTTCTCGAAGCCTGATGTGAAAAGAAAAACACATAAGCAAAGCTATACAAGCATCAGCCCTTAGGGCTTTTGTAAACTTTACATGACTCAATGCAAGATGCAGACAAAGCAGAAGCACCCACTGCAATTTTACTTCAAATTTCTCAAAAACTTTCCATGTGTACATACAAACTCCCAAACCAATACCGAGTTGCACTGTATACCAAAAACCAAGTATGCCTTCCAGGGTCACTGCACTCCCTGCTGGGATTGGAGCCAGTAGGGCTGAATCCCAGGCCTACACTCTGTCCACAAGGGCACAAGATCTAAAAAACCTATCCAAATGTTTGTGGGCCTTAGATCACTTTTATGTCAGTCATACAAACAGCTTTGCAAATGGTACAGGGATGGGATGCGTGGTTTTGGCAGCACTGAGGCCTCTGTGTTGCAGAGACATAAGAGAAAGCCTCATGTCCCAAATGCTTTCCCAGGCACCTGGCAGAGGGCAGGGAATTCTCACAGTCACAGCACTTCACACCTGATTTAAGTCCTAAGTTGTACAAAGCCAGTTTTTCTTGCATAACATTCTCAGAAAAGAAAAGCTCCTCCTGGGGGCAATGCAGTTGTAGCCTAACACAGAGTACTGAACAGTGTTCTTGAGGGACTTTTCCCTTTCCATAGGCTACAGAGGAAGCCTTGGGGATGAGGCTGCTGCCTTGGGCAGGTAAATTAAATGGCAGAACCCCTCTCTCTCTGTTTGTTTCCTCAGGGAGGTTAGATTTTAGGCTATATCCTTGGGAAAAACACGGTATGACACAGGGATGCTTGAGACATCGCACTGAACCCCCCGAACCGTGCGCATGATTCATGGCAAACACTGCCAGAAACGCTCCTCTGGCTGCAGTGCTCACTTACAAAATAAAAGCTTGCAAAGCCTTTTAGAAAGCATAATAGGAGTGTGATTATAAGAGACCCTGCATTATAGCCTTAACTCTGTCGCTGTCTCTATAATAATACGAAAAAATATCTCCCAAGCACAACTCCCACTTAGCAGCACAGCGCCATTGTGCTGCTGTCATGTGTGACAAAGCAAACCCAGGGGAACATCACTGGTGTCAGCGTGGTCACTCTTTATTCCCTCTGGTAAAAGACAGAGGGAAAAATTTGGCCCAAGCCCTGCATCAAGCACAGGAGGATAAAAGACTTTGTTAGTCAAGACATCTAAAGAAGAGACGGACTAAGAAGGCCAGGCAGGGAGAAAACTCTCATTCCAGTAACTGCAGCAATAACGATCTGCGCTCGTATTATGAGAAATTACTTTCACCTTCCGAGAAATCAAATGCTCAGATCTTTTCAGATCTCGCAGTAGATCAAGATGTAACACAGCTCATTGCAGTTCCCCATGGACAGTTCTACCAGAAAAGCAGGATAGCCAAGCACTGGAACAGCTCCCTGGGGAAGTACAGTGGCAGTAACACTCTGGCAAATGTGCCTTTTCTGCCAGACTTTTCTGTAAAAATAGGAACTTATGGGCTACTAAATCAAGTTTGTGGCAACAGCGGGTAACTGCCACAGTCTCATAAATCATTTCTCAAAATCATAACTAACCTCTCTAGGTGATTTCCCTGACTACTTTGAGTGACTAAGTCTAAAGCTTCTTTAATCTCATGCTTAAAAGTCTCCTAGTTCCTTGCCTGTTAGGTTTTTTTTAATGAGCAATTTATAGCCACTTGTTCTTGCATCATCAGAGCCCTTCAGCAGCAACA
Source organism: Edolisoma coerulescens (assembly GCA_013397115.1). Lineage (NCBI taxonomy): Eukaryota > Metazoa > Chordata > Aves > Passeriformes > Campephagidae > Edolisoma > Edolisoma coerulescens. The sequence continues at coordinate 352,556 of VWZW01003625.1, read as the reverse complement.
TTTCTCTCTCCTCCCTTTTTAAACTATACCAGATTACACTCCCTCATCTTGCCTGGTTGAATAAACCAGCACGTTTGTTTCTTGGATGTGATCATATCTCCTGATCATTTTGGTTGTCATTTACACCATTTCCAATCTGATCTTGACACTTTGAGTACGATACAGATTCTTACTCTCAAAACCCTTCTCAGTAAGGACAGCTTGACTAACTTAACTTCACACAGATCTGAGAAACATGGGCTAAGCAACACTTCAGTGGGGAAAATTCAGCTGTTATGTAACATTAATAGCATTGGCTTCCAAAATGATTCAACCAGTAAGCTATTCCACCACCTCCAGCACATCCTGACTGCTAGAACACCCAGGTCAGAAGACAGAAACAATTTAAGCTTACAGAGGACAAAAAATACAGGAACCAAATGGGCTTCCATGCTTCACATCAGTTCTAGAGACTTGCTCAAGGTCTGAATGGGAATATCTGTAGCTCTACCAGCAGTTACATTTCCAACTCCGTTACAGACTTCTCTGTGCCACCCTAATAATCAAAGTGCCCTTGTGTGTCTCAGTTCCCCACCCACAAACTGGTGTGTAGCTCCCTGACTGCTGAGCTACACTGGGGATGGGGCTGAGGGCAAAGAGGCCGAGCAAGGCAGGCAAAGGCCATCCTGCCTGGGCCTGTTCTGACACTGCCAGCAAAGTAGGCAAGGCTGGGACAGGAGCTTATGGGCTAAAGACCTATCTACCAGAAAACAGTACCAGTAGCTTTTTTTAAACGTTAGAGACATGTGCAGCTAACATGGGAAAAGGGCTGATGATTACTGAGTTTCAGGCAATGATGTGGACATGAACAGGCTTCTTACGGTCAGAGCAGCAAAGCAAGGAGGCGGTCAACCATCCCAGAAAGCCATGGAAAAGCACTGCAGGGATACCAAGATCAGAAAGGAAGGGAGATCTGGAATCTCTTCCTGACTCTGAAGTTGGCAAGTCATGTAATCTTTCTACGCTTCACATTTTCTCTCTGTAAGATTATGGAATAATACTGAAATATTAACACTTCCCTCAACCTGGGGTGGAGGGACTGAGGATTAAGTCATTCCTTTTTGCAGAGTGACACTGAGAGCCCCCAGCAGCAGAGAACAGAGCAAGGCATCATTAGAGGAATGCACCAGCAGCCTCCCCCATGTCGTGCTCGGGAGCACAAAGGAGAGGCTCTTGAAGCTAAAGAAATACAGCTCAGGATTAGCCACATCCTGCTGAGCAGCAGAACACACCCTCACCCTCTTTCCCCAGGAAGCTGAAGGCTCCTGGGACCAGTCTGGCCCAAAGCTGTCAGCTAGAGTTCCCTGCCCTGGGCACCTGGCACAGAGCATTTGAGTGGGAGCTGGGGCTCCCCAGAGCCACACAGCACTTCCCAGCCACTCCCAAACCCCAGCAGGCAGGGGACACAGCTCAGCTCACTGTCTCTATCCAAGGAAGCCCTTGTACCAGACCCAGGATCCCAAGTCTTGAGGCCTGAGGTCTGAGACACCTCTCATTCATACTCGGGACATTTCCAGCACTTCTCCCAAAATTATCAAGCCAGCTCAGTGAGACTCCTGTGTGGATTGTAGACTCCCCAGCATTACACGTTATGAGCCTATTAAAATTCTCCCTCAGGGAATTTGCCCAAAGATCCAAATGTTTGCCAAAGGCCTCTTTCTTATCTTAAAGTCTTTGTCCAGACACTTTCATCAAAAAAGCAAGCACCCCAAGCACTACAGAGTTAAATCGGGGGAGAAAAACCCAACAGTATTTACAGGAAAATAACAGGAAAAGCAGAAATCTGTGTTTACTCAGAATTAAAAATCACAGTTATTTCATTTGAGACAGCATCAAGCCTTGCTCCTCTGCAGAATATCTTGTACAGCTCACCTACTGACATCTGCAAAACACTTGTCCACTTGTGCAAAGCCAGGAAACGGCCCTCTCCACTTCCTGCCGAGGACTGGCATTGTAGCACCTGGCACAGGAACGTATGAGGCAGCAAGTTCTGTACCTTAGACTGTTTGAAAGTAGGTTTTCTCAATTATCAACCTACAGTTCATTAATCCCCACACCTTAATAAACCCCAGCATCTTGCAAACGGGCTCTGCACATGCATTTCAAATGGCGCGGTAAGAAAGGAACAAGATTTACCTGTTGAGAAGTTGGGCAGCACCACTTGACCCGGCCCCAGCAGAGCTAGCAGTGAAGGCAGGAGAGAAAGAGAGGCATCCAGCAGCTGGGAGCCCCCTGCAGTGGCGAGAGGCACCTAACCCAGCTCTCTGCACACACTCATCTCAGGAGCCTCACACTGAGCCGAGCGCCGTGGGTTGCGCTCCCAGTTTGTGATATGGAAAGCAGCGCGAGCGCTGCCAGAGATCTCCTTCTGATGGCAGCCCTGAGTAGTGACAGCAAGTGAAACCCAGCTCCCCTCGGCCCGCCTGGAATCACACACTAAACACAACAGCAAAACCAAGAAAAATCCCCAACCAGACCACTTATACCAGCCAGCTTCTACCCACTGGCCTGATTACTGAAAATAAGGCCAGTTTCCAAATGTGAAATGAAAGATCTGAATAAGGGGGACAAATAATTCACGCACTTCCCTCTTTACAAATGCTAGAGAGAACCATGCTGACCCTGTTTTATGAAAGGAACAAAACCAAAACAAAACAAAAACCCCAAATGGGTAGCCCCAGGAAGGCTTGTGATGATAAAGTGGTTATTAATCTGAGTGCAAAATGTGCTCAGGGCATTCACTATAAGCCACAAATAAAAATGGGAAGCTGAGTTCAGTTGAGCATAAACATATTTAGAAAGGAGATGCTGCATGGCTCTAAGTCAGGTATTTTGTATAAACTCTGTGAACAACCATTAGATCTCACAAAAGTCCCCAAAGTATTTTGCAAAGGAAAATGCAGACTTTTCATGAGTGCCTTGACATATTCGAGACACCTATACTGGGGTTTTTTGGGCACATTACCATTAACAAAACCATAGACTTAAAATATCTCAACTGTACCTGAACAAAACCCATTGCAGTATCTTAGAGACAACGTCTGAAGCTTTTCTTTATGTCAAGTAGTAAATTGCTTACAGTGACAGTACCACTGAATAAACTGAAGGCAGTTTTTTTTTTCCTCAGAGTTATCCATACAAAAGGTTTGCATCACTTGAGCTCCTCAGTAACTTCTCTAAATCTAAATACGGCACCTAAATCATTTACTGCAGTCTGGAAAAATACTGATCTTGACCTTATAAACAGGGGAACGATCTTCGGGTTAAAGCTGTTCACAGGGGCTCTGGAAGTGAGTCCAGTCCTTGGGGTTGCCATGTGCTTCCTCTGTAACCTCAGGAACGGCACCTTTTCTCTGTACTCGGTTTCCCATGTGTAAAGTGGGAATAACAAACCAGGCAACATCTGGCTTCTTTAGACAATCTTTTCTTTGGGAAGAGATGCATTGTTTAAGATGTTAAACTTCATGATGGGAAAAGTGGCTCAAGATTTTGCTTGAAGCTCCTAACCACTAAACAAGTAAAATCACCATGAAATACTAAGAGAGCCCTTTGATCACCCCTGCAACAATGTCTAATCAAAAAATCATTAAATAGTGTATGAAATCAAGTACCTGAAAATTATTATTTGTTAGTCTAAATGCTTATATATATATATTTATCTGTCTTATTTATCAAATATCCTTCTGCATATGCACTACTGTTTCATATGGAAATACGCAAACTTTTTTCATTTTTTTAATGAGTTTTAATTTTTTTTAAAAAATATCACTAGAGACAAAGCTGTAAGCATGACATATGAACAGTGTAATCATAATGACTGAGTCAGAACTTGAATTGTTACACTTTGTATGAAATGAAGAAATCTGCATTTCATACAAATACCTCCTGGCAAGGAAGTATTAAACTTGATTCTACAACACTAAACCAGAGATGGTTGACAGTCCATAAGTACTAAAGAACATTATTAATAGTCTAGAAATTAAACTCCCAGTTAGGAAATGTCAGATACAAAATTGGAACATGGAGTCCTATTTAATCTTTATTGGGCACATATTGGAGAATAGTGTCTTTAATTTAATATCCACACTTCATAATTTCTTTAGTATTTAAGGCTAAGAGAAATTATTTGATCATTCTGTATATAAATGACTGCCATTTCATCATTATTCTTGGACTAAGCCCAAAAATCTCACACTTGACAGAACCATCAGTCCCAGAAAAGGTGTTCTTGAAGAGAGAGAATCACAGAATCATTAAGTGTTGAAAATACCTCCAAGATCATCAAGTCTAACATTTGAACAAATACGTCCATGTCAACTGAACCATGGCACCGAGTGCCACGTCCAGTGGTTTCTTCAACACCTCCAGTGATGGTGACTCCACCACCTCCCCCTGGGCAGCCCATCCTAATGCCTGACAACCCCTTCTGCAAAGAAATTCTTCCTGAGTCCAACCTCAACCTCCCCTGGCACAGCTTGAGGCCATTTCCTCTTGTCCTACCACTGGTCATCTGGGAGAAGAGGCAGACCCCAAGCTGCCTACCACCTCCTTTCAGGGAGTTGCAGAGAATGAGGCCTCATGAGATGGAGAATGTACCATACCCTTGGACAGGCATTCCAGTGGCTAATCCCTCTAAACAGGGTGCCTAATTTACAATTTGGTTTGTGCTTTCAGATTGCAGGTGCCGGTTGGTTCCTATATACTTTTCTCAGAAAAGCACCCGGCCTCCCTCTTCCCTGTCTCCCCTGCTCAGTTACCAAGTCCACTCAAGGAGCTCCATCTGTTTCATTTTGTAGAATACTGGTTTAAGTCTCACACTCTAAAGCCTTAACAAAAAAAAAAACAAACCCAAACAAAAACCATTGTTGTACCCCTCTTCTCATCTCCAAATAACAGCACCTTTAGGAAGAGGGGTACCAAAGCAGTGTGCCCACTTCAGGAACAGCCTTGAGCCCTGCTGAACCACTGCTGTGGTTTAACAGCCAAGGATCACAGGAGTCCTTTGAGAACACAAAATGATTCTTTCATTTCACAAGCTGTCCATTCTATCCAGTAAACACTGCTGTTTCTTTTGACCTTTTGGCCAGTTCTTCACTGCTCTGTGCAACTCTGTTCCTGTCCCAGAGCACCCTGGAGAAGAGCAGCTCTGCCATGGAGATGAGCAGTTCCTGGCCAAGGGTTGAAGCCTGGTCTCAATTGCACTTTCTGATGAAATGTCCCTTTTGGAGGTCCCATGAAGGAGGAACAAGCATGACCTAGATCAGTCAGCAGAAAAGCAGCAGCAGCCAAACTTAGGGTACAAGGATTCCTTAGTTGGAATGGGGGTCAAATTACCAAGACTTGAGTGACTTGCCAACACATTTGTGTCCCCAGAGAGTTTTATGTATTTGCAGCAAGACTTGACCTACACAAGGGCTAGCTTGTGCCTGCAAGACACTTACTAGTTTCCTTTGGGAAGCATCCAGATTTTACCATAATGCAGTGCAAGTCCCTGCCTGTATTCCTATTCCTTATCTTCACTCTTCCAGAAACCAGACTGGTCACTGTGGCACAGTGTGAGATATGGAGGCTAACGCCAACTGTAGATTCATTTGTGTATAATCCCTTTCTGTGAGACAGGTGTGTATAAAAAGCTTCATTCACTGCTATCCTGATCTTGTCAGAACCTCTCATGTGCACAAACCTGTATCTCCTAAGTGTAAGGAAAGCTAGATTCATAGTAATTGTTCTATATGTGCTTATTATTCAGACTGTATTAATGAATATTTTAACTGGAGATTAGGCTGAGGTGTGATTTCCACAAGATAAGAAATAGATTTGCCATGCTCTATTTTATCATTGTAATGGAAGTGTGCCCCATAATACTATACTTCTTAATTCTTTCATATTATGTTCATCAGCAATTCAAACTCTCTGGATGACACAGGGTTACAAAATCTCACTTTGAGAAAGTTGTGGAAAAAATGAAAGGCCTCCAAAAAATCAGAGGCTTAGAAAACATGGCCTGTGAGTTAAGATTGAGAAACTGGGTTGTTAAACCTCAAGATAGGAGAGCAGAAAGGACATGATAATGATTATCCAACACACAGAATAGTGCAGCATCTAGGAAAATAGTAACACGTGGAGAGGATAAAGAGTTAGTTTAAATGCAGAAGTTAAGTTGAACACTGAGGAAAGTCTAATGACTTAATGGTCAGGACAGCAAAGCACTGGAATAAGTTGTGAGTTTGTGGAGCCTCTTCCCATGGAGAAGCTACAAATGGATCACACACACTCACTAGGACTGGCACAGATGGTAACAATAATTCCCTGGGAAATGAAGTGTGTCTGGCAGCTCCTCTCTTCTGTGATGTGAAGTTTCTAAGTTGTGGTTAAGTATGTTTAAGCAGAACTATCAATGAAAGGGCCAGAGCAGGTGATTCCTGGGGACCAGAATGAATTTTTACTTGTCCTCCATGGCTGCAAAATCTCCTGAACTGGTTGGGTATTACTTCAGAGGCTTTAGAATCCAGCTGGTTCTACAGCTACAAAACTTGTGATTCATACTGGGAAACCAAAAGAGTATTTCACAATTTCAGGCCCCAAATTCGGTCAATTAATTACTGGAGGTGACAGAATTTGATTCTTGCAATGGGGAGAATAAATCTTGCCAAAGTAATGACATAAGCACTGTCAGCTGGTAAGAAGGGTGACCTTTTTTTACCTTTATAGCAAGAGACAGTTAGTGTTTTAGTGTTCCTGACAATGTGCAGACAAGGAAGGTGGGACAACTGAGAATGCGAAGTGAAGAGGGAACAGCTTTGCTGCAGGCAAGAAAGGTGCAGCTAGAATTAGAAAGAGCTCACACTTTGGTCGACAAAGCCATGTGCAGACATTGTGAAAGATGGCCCGGGGATGGCCTTGAAGGACCTTTGTAACACAAAATGAACCTTCCACCGCTGGGTAGCTGAGTACAAAGGAGGACTAGACGGGAAACTAAAAGACCAGGGGTTGGTGTACATATGGAGGAGGTTGTGTATTTGTGAGGGAGACAGTTCAGGCCCATGATTATCCCTAAGGTTGCCTTCCAAGGGATGGGAACACCAGCACACACATAAAGGGGGGAAGGTGCAACAATGCAGTGCATACCATGCTCCTTTCCCTGATTTAACATGTATCCCATGTGCAGCTTCAAGACACCAGCAGCTGAATCCTCCTTACAAGAGTGAAAGGGGCAGCGAAAAGGGGAAGCTCACAGACACTTCTGAATTCTACCAAATTTCTTATGATCAGGCTGAAGAGCTCACGGAGCCTGGCTGCTTTGGAATGATGTCTGCAAAGAGCCACTGAGCATATGGATGGCTCAGCTGCAGAGCCAGTGCCTGGTTTACAGCACAGGCAAAGCCTGCAGGCTGTGCCCCTGGCAAGGTGGCTGCTGCTTACTGTTGTTCTCTTTTCCATTCAATCTTACAACAAACAACTTCAGAAGGAAGCCTTCCCTTCCCTGGAGCAGAACCCAAAGCAAATTATCCACAGACTTAATTATTTAAGCTAAAAAGCACTGAAAAGCAAGAATTAAGGTGTGAGACCTATTAGTAAAGCCAAACAACCAAGTTATGAGGATGCCAGGACAAGTGACCAAGACAACTTTTATCTCAGTATAAGCAGTGTGGGTGCAGAATGCACAGTGTAACAGAGGTATGATCACAGTACAGCCATGGCACCGCGGGCACAGGTACAAGAAAGCACAGCCCCGAGTAGGTGAATTTGTGTTCTCTATAACTGAGACAATTTGCAACAAATTGGTTGGACAAAATTTCAGAACACAGCATAGTATCTATACACGTCCTGTTCTTACCTCCTTAGTTCCTTGTCCTTTGAGGAAAGGCACAATGTTAACACACAGCTGGAAAACAACACACTTTGCCTTACCTTTGTCAAAAGGCTATTGGGGAGAGAAGGGAAAAAAAAACCAATATACAACCAAAATATAAGTGCCGGGAGTGTTGTTCCTGCTCCTTTACCATGCACAACTGAAATCCTGGGAAGAAATCGGGCATCCTTCCACTGCCTTCAAAGAGATGCTCTTTCAACCCCCACCCCGTGCCAAGGACGCTGTGCTCTGTGTCACCACACAGCGGCACTCTGCCCACACATTTCCCAAAGGGAAACCTGCAGGTTTTTTCCCCATTACCAAGGTACCCACGAGCATTTACGCTCATGGCTGAGCAGGCAGGGCTTTCAGAAGCCACCAGTTACTGAAACACAGAACGTGGAACCCGCAGAGATGGTCAAGCACCTGCTTTGATAGCACAAGCATTAGCTGATTACAAGCTGTTAGAAACCAGACACAAGGAAAATCTGATTTTAAAATTGCTGGTAAATCTATTCTTAGGATCTTTTTTCCTTCCACCCTCTTTTCTGCACACTTCAATTGCACTTCAACATTCTGGCTATACCATTTTGAGATCTCAGGTACTTCACACCACTTCTCTCTTCCATAATGCCAGCAGCACCACTCTGAACTCTGGCAAACCATTTATTCTCTGTAACTTCCTAGGAGGAAAAGCCCCAAGGACTCCCAAGCAAATACACATCCACCAAAACACCTCTCTGCTAGACACACTTCACACATGGATTTATTAAAGGTGACAATAAGAGTGTGCTGATAGGACTGTGCCAGAGAAACAGGACTAGGCAAGAGGAAGTGACAGAAAAGTAGGAATGAGTTGGAAAAGAGCCATTTACACCGACTTTCCTGGTAAGTGTTGATTTTTCTCCTTAAGTCCAGGGGCAAATGCAAACCTTAATCTTTATGACCTAAACATTACACACACCTTGCACTGAGACAAGGTGCAGAGCTCATGTCTGCAATGATGCACATAAAAGAGAGGAAGCCTAATGATGAGAAAAGTCCTGCTCAGCCCTCCCAAATGACCTTTGAATGGAGCCATGTGCTAATGTAGGTGGGAGCTGGCCTGCTAGTGATTAAACACTGTCCACACCAACACCTTCCCCAGGTTCTTTAAGTCACAGCTTGATGGGGATTTGCAGATAGCAAATCCAGTATATTTAGCATCCAATAAGCCCATGCAGGTGCTCTGAAGTCCACATCGGGCCCTGCCCCTTCTAACCTCCCCATTCTCACTTTCCCCCCTCACTCAGCTCCTGTGGAAGGCCCTGGGCTGTGGGGACAGAGATGACACAGGGCAGTCCGCAGCCAACGGTGCAAACATGGCAATCAAGTGTGCAACACCTTCAAAGGAAAAGGAAGAGGGGTCTCAAGAAAGGGTCTATTTCCAGCTATTTCTAGCCAGTCTCCACCTTTGCAGCTGCCAGTTGTGATGAGCCAGGCTGGGTGCCAGTTACCCAAGCAGAAGAATCCCAGATGCCTATAAAGATCAAAAGGATTATCATGCATGTATAGCATAAATACCAGTGAGTGATTCATCTGGGTGAGGAAATTCCCTCCACAGCCAAACCTCTATTTGGAGGCTGGGCCAGCATAATGAATGCAGAAATTATCACACAAGATTTTACCTAGGGGAACTTTGTCTTCCCTTTTGGGCAAAGAAACTCAGATAGGAAAGAAGTGTTCCTCAGGAGAGATGATTCTGCTGTACATGAGAAAAATCACCCTACAATAGAAGAGGTAAGAGCATTCAAGATGGTTCAAACCAAGGCTTTCTTTGGAAACCCCTTGTTCTTGTGTAGGGGAAGGCAGCTCTTCCACCTTTGCTATACTTCTCAGACACGCCTCTTCCAAGCTGAGGACAACTTCCCATTCAATCCTATACAGAAGCTGTTATGGGAATTTTCCCATGTCTAGTGTACTCCTCGAGTATGAAGAAAGCAGAACCACAGGTTGTAATCACGGTGAAAGCATATCAGGCTTTTTTAAATTAAAACCAACCAACCAAAACAACACTAAAACCAAACACCACCAGTCCCTCCAGAACTCTGCAATAGTGTTTTTTCTGGTTTGTTCTTTTTTTTTTCTTAGCTTCGACCATTTGATTTGTCTTTCTCTTAAGCTTGACCTGATGCTTTCACGAGGTTATCTGACATAACCCCGAGATCCTGGTCAACTCCAAGCCCATTATTTTATATGCACAACAATCCTTATTTCTCTGCATATCTCATTTCACATTTATTCAAGTGAAAATTCATCCACCATTTCACTGGCCAGCCGTTCAGTCTCAGGATTTTTCAACAATACTTCACTGTTATCCATCATCTTTGCTGTCTTGAAAAACTTTATTTTAACAGGCAAGTTTGAGGTCTCACTCTCCCTGTTTCAATGCTCATCCCTGAATAGGTTCAACATTACAAATCCCAGCACTGAGCTGTGAAACTCCCTGGCAGTATTCTCCCACCTTGTTTCCGATCTCTTTGCCAATTATTTGTACATCTCAGGACCTTCTCTCCTTTGCAGTATCTGCACAGGTTCCCAATAAGGTATTTTGAACTTTGTCAAGAGTCTTACAGAAATCTAGTACCAGCTCTTTCACTCTTATCTCCTTTCTTTTCAAAGAACTCCAAGAGGTTTGCAAGACAAACATCCTGCCTTCATAAAAACCACAATGACTTTTCCCAAACTGATTGTGATTATCTCATTGTCAAACACATTTTTGTCTATTACAGCTTTTACTAGTTTATGTACTACAAATGCCAGGCTTACAAGTTCTTGGTTTCCTAGATCTTCCCAAACCTTTTTTTTAAAGATTAATGTTATATTTACCCATCCTCCATGCTTCAGGTGCCAAGAAATTTTTAAAAGCAATGTTACACACTGCCTTTGGCAATACAGCTATTTCATACTTGAGTTCCTGAGACCTCAGGTGAAGCCCTCCAGTCCTGGCAATCTGTTAGCATTCACAGCTGCTCAAATGTTGGATTCTGGATCCAAATCAGAAACCTGTTTTGCCAGCATTTCATGATCTGTGACGAAGTGGGGGAGCAAGAAGGTGCTATCAACACCCTCAGCAAGCAGCCAGTGGGAGCTCAGAATGAAAGGAGGCCTAGTGAGAGCTGGGTATAAAGCCCCACACACATCCTCCAACACAAAACCCTCGCACATGCCCTGTGTGGGAGGCTGGACCTCATTACAAATGGAAGAGGTACAGTGATCACTCAGGATCCAGCAGTGGAACTACCTGGCATCTGCCCAGTACTGACCTACAACAAGCCTCGTGCTTCCCCCATCACAGAGCAGCAGCAGTCACAAAACGGGTGTGTTTTCAAGTAATTGAATTGTCCAGCCATTTGGCCAAATGAAGCATGTTAGTAAGTGGGTGGTTATCTCCGAACAGACACATTATCACTCACCTCAACTCTTATAGCCTGATCGAGATCACATCAGGCAGGAGGGCCCTGGTGTGGTCTTTGCCAGGCACCACACCGAGGTGCTAAAACACATGGACAAAGGTAACACGTTTAATGAAAGAAAAGGGAGAAGTCAAAGGTTGTGTTTATTAAGTCTTCACGTTATTAAGGGCTGAAAGAGGAGGTGTCACTTCACTGAAGAAATGCAGATGGGAAGACTTCAACTTGTGAGCCAAGACAGTTGGGGCAGAAGTTGTGATGACAGACAGAGCTTTACTTGCCTTCCCCATCCCTCCATCACCCCCAGATACAGCCATGACCAGCACAGACAGCACCACAGTCCAATGGTACAAACACAACCAGTTACCTTCAAGCAGACATTTCATAAACGGGATTAAAACAAAGAGGTTAAAAAATAAAAAGTGTGACTGTACTGCATTCCTCTGCCGTGAGCAGCACCCCCAGCCTTGCTGACCCCCCAGGAGCACACAGCTGCTTGGGGTCCAAGTCCTCACTTCACACCCCAAGAGTTCCAGGACAAGTTCCCTGGGCTGCACAGAGCAAGCAGGGGAAGGGCACAGACCGACCAGGTGCAAGGCACTTGCAGAAGGATGCACAATAGGTATTAACTCACACCTCAAAACAGGTATTTTTTGGTTATACTCATGAGTGTTGCAAATTTGGGTGCCAAAAGATGGCTGCAGTTAGAGTATTTACATTTCAGCTTGACTGAAACCCCAGTAAAACTTCCAGATTGTATGAAGGCTTTGTTCATCTCAGACTGTAGGCTGGACAACCTCAGCCACACACCTGGGGCTTGAAAAGGAACAGACTTGAGGAGCTGCAGTGTCAGATGAGACTGGGCCCAGGTCTCTCCACTGTGATTTACTTTGCCATCTGCCCAGGACATTCCCACAGGCTGCTGCATTTGCCCAGGAGCAGGTCTCCAGTGTGGGTGCCGTGTCACTCATGAGAGAAGGGACCTCTCATGCTGCAGGAGGCCCCTGCATCCAGCTACTCTACTTCCACGCCTCCAGAAGATTTCCCCATCTCCCATCCCTGTCCTCATTCCCAGTATATTTTATGAATTCTCCACAAGCCTTTCCTTTTTCACACCAGAGGCTCTGGGAATTCATCATTCTTCTAAAGGAGTCTATTTGTCCCATCTCTCCAACACATGCACTTCACGTGTATCCCCTTATTCCTTTGTCTAACCACACTTTGTTTTCCCCCTGTTTCTTTACCAGGGCTTTGATTTCCTCTCTTTCCAAGGACTTCGCATGCCTTGCATTTCATTGTTTTTCATCTCACTGACAGGATCACAACTGCTGGGAAAGTCATGCCTCTTTTCCCTCTTCTGATCTTAAACAAAATCAGTGGCTTTCTATCCAGAAATCAGTCCTGAGTATTACAGCTGATCAGATGCAGCAGCCACTGGCACCTTGTCACAGGCAGATAATGCAGAGACAGGCAAGTTCTTACTCCTTCACCTTGCTTCTCTAATGGGCAGATCAAAAACACTAACTGTGTGACAGAAATGAAAATAAAGTATCTGGGCTCCTCAAGATGTATTCATTAACCAGGTGCTAGGTTTGCCAGGGATTGCAGTGGCTTGGGGTTTGAGATACAGGCTTTGAATTTTGATAACGGTGGTGCCATTTCAATCGAGGCAGAATTCAGATTCCACAGATATGAAAAGTGTTCATTAAGAAGAAAAGGGAAGGGAACTAAAAGAACAATCCTGCAGAAAAATCAATCTATTTTGAAACATCGGCTCAGCCACAGCAGGAAATGAAGTCCTCAGTCTGTTATCCGGCTTTGCACTCTACTATCCCAGCAAGAAAGGAGAGGCCAAGGCATGGAGCACAAGGACCTCTGTATGCTTTAAGTGCCCATGGATTAGTTTGAAATAAAGTAGTTCTGGTTTTGGAAAGTCTTGTGATAACAAGAAGATCGAATAAAAGAAACTAGTTTTGCAGACTGCTTGAAAGTTGAGGACAACAGGCAACCAGGTCTGACAAACCAATCTGTTTCCCTTACAATCATCTCCAGCTCCCAGAGCGTTTCCTCTGGGTTTATTAGAAAGCTGGCAGCACCCGGTTCCTTAAGTTCATCTCTTACTTCTGCACTATTCACTTGGCTAACCACAGCAGCTTTGAAAGCCTGATGTCTGCTATCCTGCAGGCCACCAGGAGACAGGAAAGGTTCATTTAAAGGAGAGGTGATCAAACAGGGAGGGACAGAGGGGAGCTGACAGGCACCAGGCATGCACGTGGGAACCCATCTAAAATTTCAAACCCTCTTCTAAAGGAAATCAGACAGAGATCAGGCTTGGGATTCATTTGCAGGAACAATTTGCTTTTCTAATCTGGCCCTCCATTCCTATAGTACACCTGTGACGTGATATCCTCCTCCTCATCTGTCTCTCATTCCAGATCCAGGCCTTCCTTCTGCCCACACAATGCTGCACCATCCCACCTTCTCTCCTGGCTCCTACCTGTGCCCAGCGAGCCCAGGCACAGGCACTTGCTGTGACTCCTCATTACTGCTCAGAATTTTCCATTGCCCTCTGCAGCCCTCATGGTTATTATACTCTCATCGCTTGGGCAAGAGAGCTCAATCTTCGCTTTTCTGATTTTCTATTGTCTGTTTATTAGATGGGCCCTTTGTGAACTCAGCAGTTCACACTCTCCTGTGGTGCCAAGTGTAAAATTAATATTGACTAAAAAATCTGGGCACTTCTTTCTGGCCAGAAAGGAGACATTTCAAATTAATGGGAATGTTAGAGTGTCTCACACCCACTGCCATCCTTCTGAACCCTCCAACTCTTGTTGCTCCTTTCTAATTGCAGGCATTAACTCCTAATGGGCCCTGTCTGTTCCGGTGGGTGGGTGCCTCCCCCAGCCAGCCCAGTGCCCACACCCAGGACTCTCTGGTCTCCTCACAGGCAGCCAGCAACAGTGGTGGTGTGCCAAACAGCTGCCTGCTTCTGCTCACTCCTTCAGAGGCAGACAAAGCCACTGCCTCTTCTTATGGAGTGTCCCAACAGCCTAATGGGGTTTGGCTGAGGGCTCTGCTGGCACCAGGGGACACAGCCCAAGCCCATCTCTCCACCTTGCTGCTGCTGAGTTCCCAGGCTGAGCTGGCACAAATGTCTCGGTGCAAGGAGATGGTTCTGTCTCCATGGCCTCAGTTCAGCTCTCTGGCCGAGAGGTGACTGCCAGTGACTGAGGCGACAATTACTGACAAATTTGGTAGGCTATTTACCCTGCAGAGCAGTAGCTACCTGCTTTACAGCTGAGACCACAAGGCTTTTTTGCTAAGTACCACCAGATAGCCCCTAAAGAGACAATGACAACTTTTGCTAGCTCAGAAATTTCAGAGAGGAGAAATTCTCTCTCAGCTGAGCAGAGGCTGTGACTCATGGTGGGGACATCCATGCCAAAAAGTCCAGCTCCTGTGTCTCTCTCCAGACATTGTTTCCATAGAGAAGTGCCAAGATTCTCTAACTGGTGTATCCCCCACAGGCCGTTACGGCCAAGTAATAGATTTGGGGTTTCTACTTGTGGATCAAAATCCCCCAAGGAGGTAAAGAAACACAGTCCAGGGAGGACAAGAGGATTAGTGAGATGCTGAACATGCAGCTATGACTTCAGGCAAAAGGAATCTTGCTCTTGCATTCCTTGAACACCCATTATAACCAAGAGCTCTTTGCCGGCCTCTTAAAACAAACACACAATGCAATTGCACCAATGTAACACCATTACCATTATTACCTCTGTGCACCTGCATGGCAAGAGTAAGAACAGAGAGTTTGGACTTTATTAATTTCATCCCTTCAGGATGCATTGCCAACATGAATCATTTGAGAAACGCTGAGCAACAAACATACAATTAATTTGTTCCTGTTTTCCTCACTTTCATTAACTGTCCCTACCCAGACCATGCCTGCTACAGAAGACTCCACTATCACTGCTTTTACTTTCGAAATGAAGATAATAATTGAATAAACTTTTGTTCTCCAATGGAACCAAACTAATGACAGAGGTCAGATGTGAATCCCTCCTGGTCACCTTAGGCACACTGTAGATTTCCAGCCCTGTTATAAATGGAGGAATGGTGGAGTAGTACTGCACATATGAGAGAACCAAGGCACAGAGAAGTGCTGGTCACATAACATCCCACTGGATGACCAGGAACTGAGCTCCCACCTCCAACCATGACAGATAAAGAATTTCCTTTTTTAAACAGAAAGAACACATGGTCTCTAATGCTTCACCTGTGGACACTTAAAATAATTGGATCTGGACAGATTAAAGACAAATGGCAGTTGCTCAGATGAATATAGTGTACTATATGGAGCTATGAAAACTGCCAAAAGTACTTGATTTTCAGATTATACCAGCCATAAAAAAATATGGATCACAGAATGCTGTCTGGAGAGGACAGCGAATGCTTTCCAAATGAAGTGTCAGATCAGGCACTAACAAAACTGTGCACCTGCTAAGCAGGGCCATGTGCAGTGAACCCCTGCCCGGCACGGCCGAGCTGCAGGTGTACAACCACAGCTCACACACAGCCAGCACAAGGCTTTGCAGCACACAGATCCACATGGGATTCTGTCCTTCCCTTCCTACAAAGGTGGAAAATTTCCAAGCATGTGATTGAGACAGCTTTCTTCACACCACAAATAACGGGCAAGACCAACAGCGACAGGTTTTGAAATCCTCATCCTCTGGCTCACAGGAAGATCTATTATAGCGAAGGCACAGAGAGATGAAAGCCTTCATGTTGTATGAAGAATTTCACTTTACTAAACCAAAAATTAAAAACCTTGTCCTCGGAAAAAGATAGCAGGTTCTTCTTTGTCTTGCAAGATCTTTACAAAAAAAGAAAACCTGTGCACTCCAAGCTCTCCATCTCATTAAGATAAATCAACTTGAGGCATATTCTTCTCTTGTGTGGTCCTGTACAACCTACAAATCATATTGGCAAAATGGTGGCAGATCAGGTGAGCACAGGCTGGCAGCAGCCACCCAGGGTGCAGCCCTGTGTGGGACAAGCAAATCAGCCCTGCTGCACACCTGACAAAAACCCTTTCCTTGGTCCTTCATGTCTATGCTTAAACTAGAAGGAAAGTGAAGCTTTGAGAAGACAGACCCAGCCCTCACACTAGAAAAACATGTAGTCAGTCTTCACATTAAATGTGTGACTAGCCCCCAGGAGCATCAACCTGAGCAGGAGTGGGAGCTCAAACACAGCTGAAACTTGTTTGTATTAAAATATACCTTACAATATCACAATTTTCCTTTTTCAGATGAAGTCAGAAAGGTAAGGAGCATAGTACCTGTGCTTGGCATGACTATCTCCATTTAAGAGCAACAGCTGAGACTTCACATTATTTCTTTTGCTAACTGATACTTGCCTCAGTCTTTCACAAAATGGCCACAATGACCATTGTTACTGTGCTATTTGTCTAATAAAAATGTAAAAGGCACGTTTTACTTAGCAGTTGTTTATGACTGTGATGAAGGTAAACCTCTTCAATAACCACTCAGTAATGATTAAGGGATGTTAGAGTTTAAAGCTCTACATTACAATAACCTTTAAAACCAAATTGTTTTCCTTTGCATTACTGCAGGGCAGAGTAAAGGAGGTTAAGGTACCTTAATTGCATTTCCACTCCTAGCATGTTTTAAAATCATGCTTGGACTACTGCTCTGGAGTTTTTAAAGCTTCAGTTGAAAGGATGTCATCTGAACTGCAAAAAGGGAAAAAAAATCCCACCGACCTAACCAAGAAAACATAAGCATTTCCTGAAATTAAATCTCAGGCAATGTCTGACACTCAGCAATGATGTAGTGCAGAGACAATGGGGTTAAACATCCACACAGCAGAGCAAAGGACAGACCATCTCAGCTGATCCAGCAAGCTATGCCAGGTCATTCCATATCCAAATAGTTCAGGCCCCAAAACATTTCACCTTGGCAATCCTGCTTCCACTTGTGAATGATTCTTCAGTAGCTCAGACACTCCTGCACTGCAACACATAATGTTGACACCGCTCACTGCACATCCACTCACACCTTCTCCCTGTGGCATCACCAACCAGCCCAATTTTACAGGCAATAGAGGAAGGGATAAGGAGAGGCAGAGCAAAGGGCTCCTCTGATTCCCTGTAGGGTTCTTGACACAGCAAGCTTTTGTGTCAGATACACTGAGCTTGAAGGGACTCCTTGCAAAGTTGTGTGTTAGTTCAGAGGGCAGAAGTTAATCTGGATGCCACTGGCTGGAGGTAGATGACAGCATTGTTTGTTCTTTAAATGGGAGTGGTTGCTTCAAGCACAAGGGCACTGTATTGGCAAGTCTGTTTCTCACCACAGCTTTAGTAAAATGTATGGGAGCACAGCACTCACTCTCAATTTGTGGGAAATGGTTTGAAAGCTATTCTCTACCTCCCAGGCTCACGTGTGATGTGGCTGGGATTTACAACCTCAGTTAACTTAACGTAGGTTTTCCAATTTGCATCTATTTCCTGAAAGATTCAAGCCTAAGGAAAGTGGATGCTAATGTAGGAGCCTGTATTTGGATTGGTGAAGCAGATAATCCAAGATTAATTTCATCTGACAAAAGAAATCTATTATTACAGTGTCAAACTCCAGTGTGCAGCTAGCAGCTCTCAGCAAGGCTGGAAATGCAACTCAGCCAGCTGCATTCTTGCACACAGGTGCTACTGGAAAACGGCCAGGGCAATTGGAGTGATTCTGACAGGGGCAAACATCCCTGGCCAGAGCATCCTGTCTTACCACCTGGCTTCTGGATGGATGGAGCATTGTGCTGGTGTGGACACCGCAGCAATAAGATTATGCTGGCCACAACAGTCCTTTAGAAAACCGCAGAGCAAATCCAGCTCCTCACCACACACAGAGAGCTCCATTCAACAAATCACCCACTGCAGATGATTCAGGTCCTTTGCACCTCTGCTACCCAACATTCATCTCCCATTACATCTTCAGAAAAGATGCTACTCTAATTTTAGCAATTATTATAATACTAGCTGCTCTTCTGACATTCAGAGGTGGTTGTTAGTGTGATCTCTATTGTAGTGAAGATGTTTTCTTTCATCCAGGCCTATCTATGTGCTCATGCAAAGCCTAGAGCAATCCTGTCATGGCCCTCAGCCCCCCACTCCTGCATTAGACACCAACATTAACCCCAAAGACTTCTGCATAGGTGAGAAACATGTCTCTGTCTATGCTACCTCGGCTGGGGAGGGAGAGAAGGAGATAAAAGAGCACCTGCACATGGACATACAAAGACAAAACCCAAACAGCTGGTCATTACAATAACACAGTATATAAAGCTTATTAATCATTTTTCCTGCATATTATGGGACTCCTCCTTTATCTACCTGTCAGAACCAGGCTCTTGACACCACTTTGGGCAAGGCAGCAAGACAAGTGTTGCACTTCTTGGCTCTGTCCTGCCCAGTTGAGGTCAGTGGGAGCTCTGCAGCCACTTTCAGTGAAAGCAGGAAGAGGCTCAGGATTATGAAGGTCAAAGTATTCTACAGGCTTCTAATAAACCTCAGTGTTGATCCCAGCTCACAATGCCAGAGTGTTATACCAACATCTTCCACTTTACCCAATATGGTGTTTGAGGACCAGCAGTTTGAGAAAAGATGCAACAGATGGAGGCACTTGTTAGGATGGCTTGGCAAGGAACAAGCCCTCCTTGGCTCGTGCAGCCCTGGAGAAGGGTTCCCAGTACTGACAGAAGAGCCATTCGTGACCTGGCCATTGGGAACTGGTCTGTCACCCAAACCCCATGGCAGCAGGGAAAATGATTTTCAGTTATGGCAGCTGGTGACTGGTGAAAGCTGAACAAGTGCTGAGAGAGGAAGGGTAGCACACTTGTACGAGTGAGCAGTTTTCAAGCCACCTTTGCCTACTGACAACACCAGAAAGGTCCTTTCCTGCTGAGATCAGCTCCTATACACACACCACTGTGATACAAACCCATCATCCAGAGGAGAGAACCTAGTAGAAAATATCCACAGATAAAAAATTAATAACTACCCAGTTGCAGGATGAACTCAATAAATCTAAACTATGGAACAAACTTTATAACTGGCTTTGCAACCCTGGTTCCTGGGTGCAGACCATCTCAACCTCCTGGCATCCCGCTGGGGAGGTACCTGAGCTCATGCACCCCTCTTAGAGCAAGAGAACTTGGGCAAGCCCAGAGAAACCCCAGTATGTACCCACAGGATCCCCCAGTACAGGTGATCCATGAAAAAGCATTCAGGCTATTTGTCACTGACTGTCAGAGTCCATTTACCTTCAGCACCCTGATTCTTCTAAGCTCAAATACTTCCACCTTCAGGGTAATGCAAAGCCTTCATGCAACATTGCAGGGCAGAGGGCGGACAACACCACCTTTCCAACCTCTGCTATGCAAACAGTTTACACACTGGAGCACAGGATTTATTCATACCCATCCCAGCATGAATAATGCCAGACCTCAAGCAATCCATCCTTCAGACTGTGGCAGAATGAGCTGGTTGAATGACCTACTGGGGTAGTAATTGCCCCTTGATGGTTACAGAAACAGAAAGTCCTGTCTGATCCGTGCCCCAGAGATGATTTGAAATCCCCATGCTTGCCTGAGAGAAGACATAAAAGGATTACAGGCTTAAGCCATCTGTGTTGGGGTCCTCACTCCTCATATATGCCCCATGGTGCAGAGAAACATGTCATGAGATATGACACTGTCTTCCTCCTGTCGAGCTGAATCTGTCTCCTTGGAAGCAACAACTCACAGTGACATGTCACAACCACATGAAGACGCAACACTACCAATATTGTAATGATCCATAAGTCTCAAAATAAATCTTCACTCTTTTTGCTGGAAGCAAGAAAGATCAATGGAAAAAAAACCCAAAAATAAGGAGTCTTTCACGCTGTGGAGAAGGTAACAGCTCAGAAAATAAACCTGGGAAGGCAGGAGTACTGGGGAGGGGCTTTTAAAATGACCCACAACAGAAAAGAAAAAAAAAATCACCAGGGTCTGACAGAGATCCTCGTCTTTCCTGCGTTTAGCTTTTGTGTCATGTTAACGCAACTCCTTGTCAAAACAAGTTCTGTTTTGCTGCTGTCAGCACAGTGGGCTTAACGTAGCTTAAGAAAAACATCTCACATTATTCTTCATACTTCATATATCATCTCCAACAAGCCAGAGAGCAGAAAACAAGCTGCTACTGTGCTGCTGATTATTGGTGATCATGTACGCGGGCAGGCCCTGCGATGGAAGAACACTGCCAGACTTTGCTGAGCTCTGGTTTCACCTCTGCTCAGAGTAACAACACAGGGGGAGCCTTTGACTCAGGGAAACATCCAGACTGTCAGCTACAGAAACACAAGGCAACATTTTCAGCACTAACAACTGCACCAGAGAGCACCAGTCTGACAAGTCCCTTTTACATGGTACCCATTGTTAAAGAGCAACAAGGTTGTTGACCATACAAGATATTTTCACATGTAAAGACTATTGGCAGCAATTTGAAAGAAAAGTCAGAAGAGTTGAGATGGAACAGAAACTGAGAAAAAGTACTGCTATTAAAAATGTCAAAGCAAAACCTGCCATTTGGTCTTTTCCTTTCTCACACTGGCTGCTAATCTGTTGGAGGCAGCAAGTCCATTCTTCATAGTTATCTTATTTTGGCCAAATTCATTTCTCTGGATGGTATCTGTCTCTGCACATACAGTAATTTCATACAGCTTCCGGCTTCAGTCACAGAATGTTAAATAGTTACTTATTTTTGTTTAATTGCAGAAAATCAGAACATTCTCCTAAGAGCATGTTAATAAAAACTTGTGGGATACATCCCTGAAATAATGCAGGTCAATTTTCTAAAGCATCAGCTATTTAACTTAGGAGAATCCCAGAAGAGATGAAGATGATTCCTGATACCAAGGTATTCCTGCCAGTGTCTCACTGTGCACTCTTTTGTTTTGCATATCCACCCTGTAAAAATATCTCATCATCATTCTCCCCTGGTACTCAAGAGGGATCTTGTACTGCTCTCAGCAGTCAGCATTATAGTCTTCATACTCTCTGCTGAGATTTGATGGTTCATTTCCTCTGCCCAGACTAACTTCAGCTTGTCAATACTGCCCTGCAGTTCTGTAAGAAAAGTACATGCAAAATATACTTATTTGTACTTAGAGCAGATAGTTCATCTTGAAATCTCCTTACACAGCAAGCCAGTGGTGATAAAACAGGTTTAAACTACAGAATATTATTAAACACTTCTTCCTTTTCAAAGCTTCCATGCTAAATTCTTGGACTTTGCTGACAGCATGCTCAAAGTGGTCTCATTCTGCTCCTTGGTGAAGGACATGAGTGTAGCAGAAATGCTTATTTCTCACCAGGCTGGGAGCTTAGCATGAAAAATTAAAAGAGATAGGATCTGGTGCGTGGCTCAGAAGGGATGTTCTGTGTTTTCATGTCCAGTCTGTGCTACTGCTGGTACGCATGCCCTGTAATTCATCAGCAGTGCCCTACACAATTAGTTTTTTCTCTCCTCTGTTCCTATGGGAAAGATGCTTCACAACCTCACTCTGATGTTTGGAAGCATTCTTCTCATTTGCAGCCTCCATGTGTTGAGGACTAGACTGTACATTCTTATGCTCACATTTCCCT
The DNA here is from genome assembly GCA_013397115.1 of Edolisoma coerulescens. NCBI lineage: Eukaryota > Metazoa > Chordata > Aves > Passeriformes > Campephagidae > Edolisoma > Edolisoma coerulescens. The sequence goes on along the minus strand of VWZW01003625.1, from coordinate 330,509 downwards.
TCAGCTTGAATGAGGCATCCCTTCCCCAGTACCTTTTCCTAGGATGCATGAGTAGACAGCTTTTACAGACCTGTCAGACTTTTTTATTGCTAGCTACATTTAGTCAAATTTTTAGCATTCTCTTACCAGACTGGGTGTCTCTTAGCCAATCATCTCAGCTCCCTCATTTCCCAAGCCAAATTCAGAATGTGAGATGGGGTAGTGGAACAGGGCTCAAACATGAACCTTAATCCTGTTGGATACACCCTCTGGCTCCTCATTGCCATCTCTATGCAGAAATTCAGAACCACCTGAGGTTCAAGACAAAACCCCTTTTTCCTACCATCAAGAACAACTCTTCCCTTTCCACACAGAAGAAAAAGTTCACTTTACACCAGTCCATACCAGTGTTCCAGTGCCTGTGTGGTGACAAATAGCCAAGAAGGCAGGAATAGCCAAGCTGATTTCACCACAGCAACCAGTGGGGTAGGCCTCATTAAGACATACAAACTCTGAGCAGCCACCTCAGGACAGCATTGATCTGCCTGTACTGGCAGCACAGCACAGTCTGTTGTCAGGGTATCCTCATTAAACCCCTTGTCACTTCAGCAGACAGAGGTGATGTGAGCTCCCTGTCCTTCACACATGCTTGCTTCACCTCTTCTTTCACCCAGGCATTCATTAGGCCACAGAGCGGAGAAGCTATTTCTTGTAGGATTCAGCACATGCACCTCACCTTCCTGTTGCACATTTTTTCTCCTTATGTCACATCACTGAGAAAAGTTGGCTATGAAATTGTTAAATGCATCATGCTAAACACTGTCAACCTGCAAACCCCACTGGGCAGCTGCTGTACACACTTATCTCTATGCAGCCAGGCTCTGCCATCTTGCTGGCTTAAAAGAAATGTTAATTTTCCCATGCAGAATATGGAGCTGGATTCAATTTCTATTCTGGCCCCTTTCTTCTCATTCTATCACTGCTTTTTCCCCCCTTTCCTTTGTAGCCACATGCCTATGGCAACAGCAGCATCCTGGCAGACCCCTGAGGTCAACCAGTCCAAAGCTTTCCCAAAGCCACAAAAAGTTTCCCCAGCTTACACTGAAGTGGGGCATGGAGTCAGGACTCTTGCTACTGATTGTGGTACCTCCCTTTCCCTTAAAACAAGCTGCCTCAGTGCTAAAACCTGACTCACGTGGAGCTGAGCCCAGCCTCACTGCGGCACTCCAGATCAGAAACAGAGAGGGATCCTGAGCAGCCAGCAGGGACAGGCACGAGTGGGCACCTCACTCTGGCAGCCCTGGGCTCCAAGACACCTTGTTGGCACTAATACCAAGGAGTCAGTGCTCCATTTCCTGCCCACCAGCAAAGCTGGTACCAGACAGCAACAGAGCAATGCTTGTATCATCTTACTGTAGCACAACATCCTGGCAATTCAGAATGTTACACCAAACAGCAAAGACATTTTGCAATTAAGAGCTGGATGACAGGAAGCAGAAAGTTCGCACCTGCCACTAAGCCTTTCAGCCCAAACTGAAATAACCCACTTGGATTTAATCTCTTCTTCCTAAAGACAAAGCCACGACTCATATGTTTCCATTCTGTTGATGACAGACAGATGATCTTGTCAGAAAGCCAAAGTCTTAAGTACTAAATTCCTGATTCCTGTTCCTAATTCTGTCGCACATTGTCTTAGTCAAGTCATCCCATTGCTGTTGCTCAGCTTTCCCCCCAAGAAGAGGGGGAGGTATACTTCACCAGGCTCTCCTGAGCCCTGTTCATGCACTCTGGGATCCATCACTCCTACCACAGAGTAACTTTTTTTTGTTTCTTAACGCTGGAAGGAACATATTGTATTTATACACATGCACACAGAGAGTAACACCATCTGAGTAGTTAATCGTACTGAAGGAGGCAGGAAAGAGCACAGGTACAGCATGGAAAGAAAACAGCAAGGTTCTGGATGTCTTCATCCAGATCAGAAATAGAGCATCACCCCTCCCAGGCTTCAACTCCCTTCTCTTTCCCTGTCAGAACTGGAGTCTACACCAGAAATTGGGCTGGTCTACATTTAAGGTCTTTCATTTCCACCCTAGTCTTTTTCTTCTCTCCTGGATGTCCCTGCAAGGCTGTTCCAAGAACATGTACTACACAGTTTTTGCCTCTATTCAGGCTATACTGAACGTAAATATCAAGCTGGTCGGTACAGAAAACCAATGATGTGGCCAGCTCTTCTAAATGCAGCCTGAAAGTGCAGTCTTGACAAAGCCTGTGCTGCTAAATAGAGACTTGAGTTTTTATGCTAACTAGGGATGCACGGGTGCACTGATTAACAACCACTTTGAGATAAAGGAGGACAGCAAGTGATGATAATAAGTCATCAGATGGAATAAACTGCCTTGCACTGAGCACCACCACCTTTTCGGGGAAGTCAGGCTGAAATTTTGAATTTCAATTTAGTAAGGTGAAAGAGAGACTGTGCACTCTGAAAAAAAGAATTGTGTGCATGTATGTATTCTACAAAGAATAAAGGAACGCTGTTTCTGCAAGGAGTGGGAAGAGGAGGAAAGTGGTATTTTTAAAAGCCTTAATGCATAGAAAAGCAGCATGTATAATGGTGAGTTCCTTGTGTCTCAAAACCCTAAAAGTACCCATGTTCTCGCTCATCTCAGGCACTATAAAATACTCATATGCAGGGGAGTAATTTTGTCCCTGCTTTTATTGTTTTTCTAATTGCACCAGTACCATCTCCCACCCATTTGCAAACAGCTCCCTCCCCTCCCTTGCTCCGGACAGGGAGCAGAGGAGACTGTCCCCTGCCACAGTCTCTGCTACCAATGAAATCAAAGAGCTTTCAGTGCTGAGAATTTCAGCAACACCCTCCATGGCCTAAGAAACAGAAACCCTGTGCAAGCCCAACCCAGCCCCTTGCTACAGCGGGTTTTTTTGACAGAGGTATGTGGAATCGCTCACTGCTTGGGTTGGAGAAGGAATCTTGTTTATTTTCCTGCAAGCAAAACTGAGAGCTGACAAACAAGCAAAAATCAGAACCACTTCTCCTACAGACAATGCTGGTGTCCAGGAACTGGACTGTAGCAGTCACCTGTGTCCAGTGATTCTTGATGAGTTCTTACCTGGTCCAGTAGGACAATGGTGGCAAACTCTTCATTTTCCAATGTCAAACATATTTTTTAAAGCACAGTTTTGTGTTTCTGCCAGCTCAAATCTGTGTTTCTATCAATGCTAGCAGCAATGCCAATTGCTCAGTATCACTGCTCTTGAGGGCTTTTTAGATCCTGACTGCTTTCAAATTACACTAGATATAAAATAATGCCCACCTGCACACTAAACATTCATTGCCAAACCTGTACCTCCCAGTGAACGGGGCTCTAACAGGCAGTGGCCAGCAAGGCTGGTCTCTTAGCTCTGCCACTGTCCCTGTGCCACCCTTCCCCCTCCTAACTTCACCTAACACATCTATTTGAAGGGAGCTTGCATTTTGGTTGGACACAAAACAACACTGTAAGGACAAATGGTTTTATTTCTGTCAACTGCTCTACAACGACTTGCTGCCACGCTACAGAAATTCCAACAATCCTGGAGTCATTTTACTGCCTCTTGCAGACTTCAGTTCATTGCCTTAATGGGAAGGCAACACTGTTTGGGGCATCCACAACAGCAAATGATACTGGGATGCATCTGAGTCCTGTAACACACTTGTTAGACCTTATTTTCTTTTTCCAGGAGCAGAATAATACAATGAGTTGTATTTCTATTCCAGATTTGGAGTCTAACTGCATTTTGCAGAAAAAAGCCATCCCACGAGACATGGGACTTCTACCACCAGCTGACCCTTTGTCCATCATGAAACACTTGCAGGACAAAGTCCCAGGAGAGTTTATTGTTGCCATTTCTGATGTAAAAGCAAACAGCCAGCAAGGACTCACTTCTGGTAGCTCTACCCCAACACAGGCAGAATGTCAGACCTTTCTTTGCAGTCTGGGCCACAAGGCTGCCTCAGCTCTCCACAAGCATTAGGACAGTGAATACAAGGATGTCTGTGGCAGTTGTGAAGGGCAAAGTAGAACAAAGGGAAAGTTCCATCACAACTGTAACACAGAAAGCTCTGCCCCTCATAATCCCTGCAGAACTGTAATTCCACATGGTGGTCTCTGGATTTTGAGCGGTCTCTACACTTGACTTAGAAGGCACTGGGTGACAGGATGAAACAGGCAGATATGTAACATTTCTTACAGGGAAAAAGACTCCCGTTGTCACCACCATAACACTCTACCAATCAGCAATATCAGACAGGGACGAACGCCAGGAATTCCTGGCCTACATTCCTACTCCTGCTGCAGAAATCCACTGGCAAAGAACACAAATCCAAGGCACCTTCCTGGTACATAAATGGCACTGGAATGGACACAAGTTGTTTTATGGATGGGAAGCCAACATGTCTGCATATCCACTTCCTGCACTGGGGTGTTGAGGTCTGATAGGTGCAGACAAATACCTGCACTCGCATTTTAAAAGCCTTTTTAAAACTCAAGTGTTTGTGCAGCTGTGATCAAGTTGCTTTAATTCATCCAGAGGAGACGTATGGCATGGCCATATGATTGCAAACAGTGAAGTTTCCTTGGCTTGGCAAATTACTGTGTGTCCACTGGGCTGTGGCAACACTCCCTTTTAATTCAACTCTAATGCAGAACAGGGCATTTTGGTTTAAATCACTGGGAAGGCAGCAGCTTTTCATTCGGGTGGTTTAAACAAAGGCACTTCTCTGCTCAGTGAGGATAACAGTGCCCATGGCCATTTGCTGCCAGAGCAGAGCTTTGGTATCTTAACCACATACAATTATTCAGTCTTGGAGTGTAAAATTATCTGTCTAGACTATAGAAAAGTACTATCTACATAGGAAGTTGTTTTTTTCTGAGTGCAGCACTGTTGCAAACACCTATTCCTGAATTTGCTTCAAACCACTGAACTGCCAGGGTTTATCTGAGTGCTACCACAATGCCTCCTTGTCCAAGACCTGGGTGCAGAGAAGGGGCCTGTAACCCACTCAGTAGCAGAAAATGCTTCAGACAATCAAGCTGATCCTGTTGGATGTCCAAGCATCAGCATCAGAGCCAAGCTATGGAGCTCTACAGGACATTAGGACTTTGGCTTGCTCTAGGCTGTTGCAAAAACCACCAACTGGAACAGTTTTACCCACTTGAAAGCAAGAAAATCCTACATTTATCTCCGTGGTCAATGCAAGTGCTTGAGAACACTGCCAAATAATATTTATCAGCCTAGCTGAAGGTTTTATAACTCAGCTGTGTTAAGGTCACATCACAGAGAACACCCCGATACAGCAAGCAGCCAGGCTGGGAGTACTCAACTTGCTCTTACACTATTTCATTTTTATTAGTTATTAGACACAAGTAAGAGGGTTTTGAAACAAGCTGACTTGTGAACAGATCTGCTCATGTGTACAACCCAGCAAGGAGAGGATCAGACAATATTGCCGTCACCAAACTGGGGCAGCTTGCCAGTGCCTGGCTGTTCAGTGCCAGGAGGTTTTGTTAGCAAAGGGAGGAGAGTATCAACACACTTACAGGTCTGGAGAGGGAAAAACAGAAAGGTGAGGAGTTAAGGCTTTGCCTCACCTTCCCCTGTAAGCAGGGCCACAGAAACACATCACCAGCCTGGCTGTGCTAGTGTTAAAAACATCACTGCAGATGAAAGAGGTGTGGGGTGGCTTTACACTTCATCAAAGCAGCAACTGACCAGGAGAGCTGAGGGGCAGGATGGCTGTGGAGCCTCTATTTTAGCCTATACAACCCAAGGGGCTGCTGCCAAAGCAGGGACAGGATATATAGGCCAATGACTTGTGCTGAGAATAAGCATGTAGAGGGAAGGCCTTTCGCAGAAGCTCTTATAATTACTATCTCATTTTTTTATTTTCGTACCTCTTGCAGCTGATCTCTGTCGCTTGCTGAGTCTCACCAGCTGCCTCACTGCCCTTAGCTCAGCGTTTTTCTTACAACACCCACTGCAGGAACTACCCTGCATCACTCTTCTCCTTGGGACTGCAAAATGCAGTTTTATCTGCACTGCCAACTAATCTTGAACCAAACTGCCAAAAAAGCTGTGTGCGCTGCCCAGACAGCTTAGTTCCAGGGAAGAAAGACAATTTGCTTTAACTCTATTCTTTCTCACCTCAAGCTAGTGCCCCATTAGAGTAACAGAACTCTAATTACATATGATGGCTGAGCAAGTTAAATAATACCAGCATGGTTGTAGCTGTGACAGTCCCTGCTTCCTCATCTCCCATCTTGCTTATTAAAAGGTGCTAACATGACTGCAGCCTTTCCAGTGGCTCCAGCTGAATCACTGCAGTTAGGACATGACTGAGCCAGAAGGGATGGGGTGGGAATGCTCTTATTCCCACATCCTACTAGTGTTATGTAGCTGGGAGTGAGCTACCTACACCCAGCTGTGCAGATATGGATCTACAGCCACTTCAGCACCCTGGTAAACTCATTGAAAAGTCACAGAAAAATTACAATTACAGTTCAAAATTAGCAGTAATATACCAAGCACAGCAGTTGGCAGGTTTTTTTTTTCTACTAGAACTGTTTTCAGAACAGGCTGAAATGAACAACACACATGTAGGTCAGTGCTTGCCTAACAAGGCCAAGATCTCACCTGGGAACTTTAAGAGCTAAAGCAAAACCACCAACCCATTACCTTGGCTCTAGCCTATGCTATTGACCCTGCACGTTCCCTGACATCACTTCACAACTTAAAAAAAGTAATAAGGGGATTAAAAACACATCTCTGAACCTCTAAATCCCACAGGCCCAGTCCTTCCTTCTAGTCCTCCCAGAAAACCAAGCCACTTGCTCGGGAACATATCGCCAACAATGGTCACAGTGAGAAAGCAAAAGGCCCTGACCACGATATCAGTCTCACTTTATAACCCAGCGCTGTCCCCGCAGGAACCAATTGCTGCAGCAGGGAGGCTGGAGGCAGCAGATAAGCCTCAGCCGGGTGATAGGGATCAGCTGCCCAGTTATCAAGGGAGTACAAAAATCAAATAGATTTTGATTTAGTAGTTACAGCTTTTCATCTATCCTGGGAAAAGAAAAGAGAAGGACCAGGGAGGGGGAAGGGGAGTTAGAAGTCTTTTTCCAGGGTGTTATGATGTCAGATCTTTTTGGCAATGAATTTCTAGGTTAAGCAGTTACTGAGACATGTGGCTGCAGAGAACTGCAGTCAGTGCAGGCGTTTGTAGGAGGAAACTGAAAGCGGTGGAAGAAAGGCAAAGGATTGCACATCTGAGGGCTGCAAACCCTGCCTGAAGTAAGCAAGACAGTACAGCAAAGAGTCATTCCCAGCAGGCACAGAAACAAAGAACAGCAGCACTGTAGCCTCAGAGAGTCACTTCTCAGTGTTACCATTCATCAGTCCGAACTGGGGTTGGAAATTAACTTAGCCCTTCTCCCAGATGTGACCCAAGCTTTGGGCTGCAATGGCACCTACAACGTCCATTGCTCCATGCCACCTGTCCAGCTCCTCAGCTCTGTGATGGGAGCAGATCATCACCAGTGGATTAAACCAACAAACATCAGCTGTTTTGCTGCTTTAAGTCCAGAGGAAAGCAGATGAAGGTAACACACTGGATTTCAATGCCAGCAATAGAACTGGCAATGAGTGGCAACAGCCAGGCAGAGCTCAGTAGACAAAGCAGCAGAAGCAAAGATGAACCTTTGATTACATGAAATTTGACCCAGTAAAGCTTGGCATTCGGGTACAATTCTGCTGTCACAGACATAGCTATGACAAGGGCTACGTTTGTATATCTCCATATAGTCATCCAAATATTAGCACTTCTGGCATAAGCTTCTAGTCAGAAGTTTTGGAAGCCACAGCCCCATTTCAGAGAAATCTTTCACACAGAGTATAAAAAGTATTCTTTAACACATAATGGCTTGCAATTAGGCTTACAACCAAAACCTACAGGAATTTAATTCAGAATTTGCCCTGGCATCATAGGATCGAGTGCACAGAGAAAGCCAGGCCACTGGATCCATTCTTGCGGCACCCTGAAAGTGCCAGCAGAGCACCATCACCCCTGTTCTCAGCCCACAGAGCCTGCTCAGCACCTGGGAACAGCATCCAGCCCCTCTGGACACTGCCAAGCACCAATGGCACAAGGACCTGACTGAACCCAGACAGGCCCAAACAGGGAGACAGTGTTTCCACCACACTGCAAGTGAGACTCATGGAGTGACCTGAGCCACTCTTCATCCTCAAGGAGCTACACACTGTATTTGTGCTTCTGTAATCTGCTTCCCAGCTCCATCTCCATCCCTGTTAATTACTGTCACAGCAGGAGAGTTTCTAGCATTTCAAAGAATGGTCCTTCTTATTAAGCAGGAAAACAGGTGGAAATAGCAGGCAGCACTACACACACGGAAACTGGAAGAGATGCTCTCTCTTCTTCCTGCATGGCACAGTTCATTTGTTTCCCTTGGTTAAAGGGGGAGGAAAGGTGGAAAAGCTGCTCGAACTGGTAGGGAGCCCCTAGCCTCCAGGTCTCCACCCAGTCTCCTGGGAGAGGCAGATGGGGCTGGGATACACCAGCTAGTACATCCCAGCCCCACAGTGTCAGGCATCTTAGGTCTGACATTCCTGCAGGGAGCTGTGCAGGAACACTGACTGCAAGTAGCTTGGATTGAGCCTTGCCCACCTTCTTCCAGGAGGGCCTGCCACAGGGCAGAAGGGCTGGGTCTGGTAAGAGCTCCACATTATTACAGTCATGCTGCATCTAGTCACTTCTGTGGGCATCTCTAGTTCAATTTCAGATATATTTGCTATTGAAGCAAACCTTAACTCTGGTGTTGGCTGGGATCTTACACAAATTTGGCTTTTGAAATAATTGGTCCTCCCTCAATCAGCTGAATGAGACCATGACACCCTTCTGCAGATAAATCTGCTCTTTTCAGTTAGGACCTGCTTCCTGGCAACCTTGCTGGACTCAGATTTTAAGTACTTCCTATCGAACAAAGCAGGTTATTTAAATGGGGGAAAAGATGTAAAAGGCACAGCTCACTCTCTCCAGCTGATTGTCTTTAGAAACAGGACTGGAGGCTGCTGTCCCAGAAGACCGAGCTGCCCTTATCTCAGGCACTCTGTTAAAAGACTTGGAATCACTTATTAATTTAGTGAAAGCCCCTTAATTTTGATCTTTTGTCTGCATTAATTGATTTGCTATCAATAACCTGCATTGATTAGACCTCCAGACCTGGCAGCCGCTGAAGATGAAGAGACAGAAACTCTCTTTCAGAGCAGGAGTTCAAAGCCTGAAATGATTAAAGAAGACAGCACCAAAACGGCTGGTAACAAAAAGGTGTCATTCTTTTTCCATTCAAGTATAGAACTGTGTGCAGTTAACCCTTCTGTACCCAAAAATGCTCTCTCAGGTCTAAGGCATTTGTATAACCTAGAGCTAGCTATTAGATTTACTCCATTTTGCCATTTTAATTAAAATATTATAGATGCTCTTAAACACCTGACAGAATGAGAATCAAGGGAAAATTTTATCTACTTCAGCCACAAAGAGAGCTCAGGGAAAGCAACCTGACCCAGAGATGGGCTTAGGTGGTGCTCTCGGATCCCTTCCAGCAGACAGCATTGTAAAGAGGTGTTCAGGAAGTCAGATTTAATTTGCAGCGGATCCAAACCAAATGCAACAGTGCAATTTAACAGTCATCAGTTAAAATTTTGACAATAAAGTTTAGAAAGCTGAGAACGGCTTGCTAGTCCAAGACGCCAGGAAACCATTAACAAACCAGCTCCCTGTCAGACTGTGCTGGAACACAGCCCTGGGCTGCTCCCGGCTCAGTATCCCCCTTGCATGAGCTACAGCAGGGGCAGAAGGTCTGAATGCTCACATACATTGCTCCTCTACCAAGAAAACCAAGAGTACTGGCTAGGGACAGCTCTCAGGCCACCTAAGAGAGGCTGTTTTGGGACAGACACTAGGCACACGGGGGAAAAAAAATATCACATCCAGTGCATACATCCAGGGTCTCAGGTGGTTTTGTCTGCTTCAGATTCCAAATCTCCAATAATAGCTTGCTAAACAGCACAAGACCAGCTATTCACTCTAGCCCAGCATCTGAATAAATCCAGATGGCCACTGTCCAAAGACATTTAACTATTCTTTGAGACATCCAACTATCTTAAGAGCAAGGCAGCTTAGCAAGTTCTTTTTTCATCCAAGCTATGTCAAGAGCTCTGGCCAACCCCCAGCTGTGACAGTACAAACCCTAACAGCACACCTTCCTACACCTGCAGATTTCCCTGTCAGCATGCATTTCACTAGAAAAAAGTGATGTAATTCCTCTTTTTTAAACGGTTTGTTTGGTGGCAGCACAGAGCATGGATCAGGTATGGCACAAAGTCAGTGACAGTTCCTGCCCTGCAGAACAAGCTTATCAGCTGCTGGTCCCAAAAAACCTTGTTGGACCACTCCTCCAGCATCTTACCCAAATGTAACAGAATTCTACCTCACGGCTCAAACACACCCTGTGTGACAGCTCAGAGATCAGCAGAGCCAGCTCACATCACAGCACTTCTGCACTGGGGAACTGACACAAACACAAGTTGTACTGAGCTACTGCATTTCTACTCTGACAACAGCACACAGCTACCAGGACTCGAAATCCCTTCCTGTGCATTTTGCCAACTCCTCCTTATGTGAATGTTTTTAATATCCTTCCTCTTTAATATCCTTCCTCTCTTTTTCTCCTTCCCCCTCCCTGCATACACTACAGGTGGGTGCTAAATATTGCTGCAGCTGCAGTCCTCTTCACAAGCTGCTGTCCTGTCCTCCTCAGGGGTCTCATGTCCTGCACATGTCAAGAAATCCCAGAAAAATGGATCACACTCCTAAGTTCTAGCTATACAAAATTTCTGGGAGAACAAGAAATGTGTTGGCACTCATGCTCTGGTCTCACACTGTAAGGAGGGGTGAGTTCCTCAGCCCTCAGGCTCACAAACAGCTCTGGAAATGCCCAAGCAGTGCCACACCTGTGTCTGCTGGGAAGGAACCATCTAACACCTCAGAGGAGAAACAGCCCACTGAAATTAAAGATCCTGTATTTTCTAAAAGTCCTTTCCTTTTGTATGGAAAGGCTATGTCAGCCTTTGTCCTCCACAGATTAAATGTGAATAATGATTGGGACAGTTGAGCACTGGAACAGATTGCCTTGGGAAGTCAGAGTAGAATCTCCATCATTTGAATTTTTTTGAACAGGCTAAACAGTCATCTGTCAAAAATGGTTTAAGTATTAAAAACCCTGCCTTGGGGAACAGAGGGAAAGGAAGAAACGACCTCATAAGCTTTATTTTCTGTTTCTGTAATTTAACTATAACTTTTGGGGACTACAGAAATTCCACTTGCCCCTCAGCTGGGCACAGCACACCTTCTCCTAAGGCCTTGTGTTTCATGTTCAGGAGTTACAAAATCTCTGTTCTGCAGCAAGGGTGGCCTGCTCCATGCAATTGTCCAAGTGCTCCCTCCACATTAGTTTCCTGCATTTATAAAATGCAGAGGGATGGAAAGCACAATACTGAAAATATCTCAAAATCTCTGTATTTTAGAAAGGAACTTTTATTCCTACTTTTAACACATGACTAGTAGATCAAAGTAACTGAAGGCTTTATCTGGTATCTCCCAGACACTAACACTGGGTGCACATACATCACGCTGATGTGCACAGGATGAGAACTGAGCGAGCCAAGTTTTTTTCCACCCACAAAGAACAAAAATAGGCTTTTATTCCGAATGACTTATTTTAAACTAAAACCGAGAAAGAACAAAAGCGAAGGCTCCAGGAAGTGGAGTCTGCACCCGCATCTTATTTTAAGATGCAGCTTTGACTCTTTAGAAATTTAAAGCTGCATTGCACAGAAAGCAGAATCAGAGCAGTGATGTTATGTAGCTCACTATTTCCAAATATCAATCTAGGATCTTAGAAGCAATAAAGATTCAATAACACTCCACAGTCTCCAGCTCTGAAAATGCAAAGATAAAAACTGTAACAATTAAGGACAGATACAGATATGCAATATACATTGCACAGATGTTTTATTTCCCTGCAATTATATATATGTCCTCCAAAATAAAACCCAACCTTCATTAACTCAACATTACAGTGTTGTTGTATACTCCTCATGAAAAAGAATCAGTTAAAATGAAGGAAAGTACTCATCAAGACAGCATCAGCATCCAGACTAATCACATACACATTCCACCAAATTAATTTCTGACATGTTCACATGCTGGCCCTCCGTGAGTAATTATTACACAAATATTTCCAATTTGCCTCTCCAGTCTCAGAAGATGTATCTAAAGTCAATATTTTTGTGCAAAATTGGCAGCATAGTTTTACACACCTACTGAAAAACAACACACACTTCCTTTGGGGCTACACACATAACATAACCATTCACAGAGAATCCACACAACCACGTGCAAACCTATTAGGAAACATAACTTCGGCATCAGTTAATGAGAAAAACCCCTGCTGAGGGCACAGGCTCTGATGCAGGCTGTTAATTCCGACCTCAGCACCTCGGGATTGCTGGCTGAGGCCCACAGGCAGAGCAGGGACACAACAGCCGGCTGTACACGAGCGGCGTGCACGGAGTGCCTGGGAGACACGGAGATGGGTATTCCCCTCTCAAACACAGCTACACACCCAGCACTGCCAGCCTGCTGGCAGACACCAATGACTGTGTCCACAGCAGGCAAACGGAGCCACACAACATTCCCATTTTCTGATGCGCAAAAGCAAAAAGTGTTCAATTTCATCTTCAATCAATTTACTTATTGATTGGTTCTTTCAACTGATATCCCAGAAATTCTCTCAGCTTCAGAGACAAAAGAATGCCAAATTGCCTGGTTCCTTGAAGTTTTTCCTAATCCAAGGGAGAAACTGGAGGGAAACAATTTTATTTGATAACAGCTAGTTCCCCTTGGTATCCCACCCAGTGCTTGGAGAATTTCTCACTCCAGAAACAGCCTAACCCTTCACAGCATTCAGCTTTAACAGTGCTTTAGCTGCAGACTCACAGGCAGAGCAGTAACACACACTCTGTTTATTCTTCCTCTCCAGGGATGTTTAAGACAGCTCATGAAGATATTTAGGTGCCTCAGTTTACCTTGAGCTGCATGAAGAAGGTAGTCAGCTAAACAATGTACAGCTCTGAGCTTACACTCAAAAAAAAAAAAAAAAAAAAAAGCTTTTTCCAATTTTGGCAAGTGATTGGAAAACAAGTCTTCCAGTTCTGATGAATAATCTGCTTTGAGTTAAAACCCACTGCTGAACTGCAGCTTCCCTCTTGCCTTAATACTAATGGATAGACCAGCAGAGACTACATTTCAAACACAAATTAGGAGGGGCAAGCTGTAGGCAGCAGGTGATGTATTGCCGGTGCATCACCTTTTGTTTGATTAGTGATTAGGAAGTAATTGCCCCTCTGCCCAAGAGATGAAATCTGGCAGAGTCCTTCTGAAATAAACATGGCATTTATATATTCCTCTAAAAGCCATAAAATACCTCAGTCTCCAAGCACTGTAGTCGTAATAATCTTTGAATATAGTTTGATACAATCCCTGTGCACAGCTCATTAGGCACTGAATTCTTTGAAAGAAGAAACCCCTTCCTGTCATCCATGCACAGATCTAACACAGATGCCCCCACTTAGCAGACGCAAATTGCCACCGCCGTAAGAGGTGATAATAAAGGAACTTGATTGGGTTAATGGAGTCACATATGGTGATGGTGTGGTCCTTGAGAACATTCCCCCTCAGCTTCAGCTTCCTCTGGTATCAATCCTCTCCAGGGATTGCAGGAACAGAAGCATACACAGGGAAAAAAATCAGATTTATTGGCAGAGGTGACATTTTTGGATGAAAATACTATTAATCACCGTCACTGAGGCAAGATCAATAAAAAATTCATAAAGAACACATCTTGTAATGGGTGCATATTCCAAGAAACACTGACAACCATACCAGCACCATGATACTAAAATAAACCCAATGCTTTTCCTCCCCTGAGTTTTTACTTTCGTCTCTTCATCCTGTGTAGCAGAGCTCACAGTGATGATGCTGCTGAGTGTCCCCTGTGACTGTGAGCACTGGTGCCCTTCACCAGCTGCAGTGGGTGCTGTGCTATACACACGGGGTTTGGGACATGGAGGGGTTGACAGGATCAGCAAAGAGAGAAAAAAAATCCCCAATACTTTGCTGTGATCAGTGCTCAGACTTGAGGGAAGGGGGTGGATGAAGTGAGAAGACTACAGATTGTACAGTACTATACATTTCCATATTTGCTCCATTTCTTGACCACTCTGCAATTAACTCATGTTCCTGAGAACTGTAGGTCTCGCATGAGGAATGAAAAAACTATCTTTTCACTTGGATGCTCATGCCTTTTCTTGCTGTAGGTCCTTTATATGTAGGCCCATCTGTAATGGGGCAAGAACAGTTTCCTTTGCTTGTCGAAAATGGCAGTGTTTCCTGCATAAAATCCCATACCACTGGAGCATGAGAAAGGATATTGCTTATGACAGTGGCCTCCAGACTTGTAACTACAGAGCCTGAGCAAAAACCAACCCCATTAAAACACAGCTCATCTGCTGTCCCCAAAAATCTGCTCCCTCTCCCAGACCAAACCCCCTGCCAGTCAGAATAACAAATTTCTGCACATGTTTATTTTTAGAGTAAAGCTAAACACTGATACCAATCCAACAGTGCACCCACAGCACTAGTTCTTAATTACAATAAATTCACTGGGGAGGAAAGGAGCCAGAAAAAAACAATCCAGGTGAATTCCTAAAATGGCTCTGTCAAATCTCACCTATTTTATAATGGATACAGCCATACCTGCCCCTTTCATTAAAGCTCCAGTGCCTGAATTACATAATTAAACAGTAATTTAATTTTAAATAAAATGGCTAGAATAACTGCATTGAAAAGAAAACCATGAAAAAACCTGAGAGTGTTGTATGTCACTTACGCCCTTTGCATGTCTATTACACTCAAGAAACTAAATGTGATTTCTCTAAGTGTGTATGTTAGTAAATATCACAGATTTTAAGTCAGTACTTTGATTTTATGAGACCTGGCTTATGATGTTTTGAAGCAGATACCTGCTCCAGATTAATATTGCTATGAAACTCTCAATAAATTGTTTTCTGTTCTCAGGGCTCATTGCTGCCTGAAGTACAGCTTAGCCTCTCTTGAGAGAACAGCCCAAAGTGGAGCAAAGGAAACCTGTTTACAGCTAAATTAAATTTCCAGGGCACAGAAACACCCAAGAGTTGCTCCCAGAGACTGAAGGTTCAAGATGGTGCTGGAATAAATGGCTTCCCTGTGCTTCTAAAAAGCTAACAATGGACATGCTTATTATTTACATCCAAACTGGCTGGCATGCCTAATATTTCAGGAAACAGATTTTGCAGCTGTAATACAACTCGAGGAACACCCTATATTTCACTGATATGAGGTACTGTAATAGCTGAGCAATATACCTTTTTCTACACATCACATTCAAAGGTGGGAAATACTTTTTTAGTTGTTTGCTGCAAACATGCTTTTTCTTACCTATAAAAATAGACAAAATAATGATGCTTTATACAGCTCTGGAACCTCACAGCCCTTTCAGAGAGCTCAGCACCCGTGTTGTAGAGCTGAAACAGTACCAGCCCCTCCACAAATCAACCAGTGAGTAGAAGATAAAACATCTGTGGGGGAGCCAAGACTACAACTTAGAGCTTTTTCCTGCTGGGGTGCCCGACACTGTGAAACACTTATTTTCTATAATTACAGAGGTGGCAGCTATCACAAATTTAGAAGCTTGGTGATATGAGGCAAATATGATACAACTGTGGAGAACATGTTGAACTGAGAAAGAACATTATAAATGAGGCAAGCATTGGGGTTTTATGGATAGCTTTTTTGACTTTAACCAGGTATGGGGCAGATATTTCGCCAGAATAACACTTTTAACATTAACTAGAACCCTCAAATCCCGGGAGACATGTTAGGTTAAAGCACTCCTCTCTTAGCAAACCACGCATCACCTCGACAGGAAACTACAGGCTGGGGGACCCTTAGAGCTTCCCTTTCTACATCCATTTTTTTGTTCAGAAACACAAATACCCCAGCGAAACAAAACACCAACTCTTTCGGGGCAAGTAGAGGAAGGGTATTAGAGCAGCTGAAGTCGCTTACCGGCACAGGAGAGGCACAGAGCAAACAGGATCCGGTCACCGGTCGCCAAATGGCTCCTGAGGCCTCGGCCTGGGCGGCAACTGGCACATTTAACGGACCGGCGCGGGNCCAGGCTGGGCCGGGGGTCGCGTCCTGCCCAGGGCAGCGGCGGCCCGGGAGCGGCCCCGAGGGCTGCCAGCCTCTGGCTCCTGTGCCCAGCAATGGCTCGCACCGCTGCAGCGCACCCTGCGTCTCGGAGCTTGCCCTCGGCACAGGACCTGCCCTGGGTGTTGTTCAGCCATTCCAGTAATTCCCCGGATCCACAGTCACTCGGGTGGATGGGCTGCAGCAGCGGGATGGCTCCGTGACGAGATGGCTGCTTCTAAGGGTTAAATGACCCCGCAAAGAAGTGCACTCAAGGTGGATACGATTAACAGTTGAATCACATACATCTCCTTTAGACAGTAAACCAGAGTCCCAGGCTGCCTGGGGAATCACCTGTAGGCAGAAGGGCCCTTTCTGACACGCGGTGTCACAGCCTCTCCCTTACCCATGGATTGCCTTTCCGTGCAGTCATTGGATCTGTCTGAGTCTAAGGGCACCGAGTTTTTAAACCGGTTAGCACTGAAACCTGCCAGGAAGAGAAAAGTGAAAAACTACTGCTTGCTCAGCAACTTTGCCCAGACTCAGCCAGCATCTGGCAAGCCAGAAGTGTATCGCTCATCCCATAAGAGTGTTCTGGTCTGTGGGTTATGCTGCCTTGACTGATACCGTATGCTCCCTAAAAGGCAAATCCCTACATCCAAGTCATTCTCATTTTGCTCATCTGCGGAGATTGGTGCTTAGAGTAACAACAACGGGACACTGAGTTTGTGTTCTAAGCTGTAAATAGAGTACCTGGCTGCAGTAGTTCTTTATCCATTACAGAAAAATTACTTCAGTGCATGAAGTGCTCTTGCTGTTTCACATTCCTAGGCAAGAAAACTGATGAGCAACTCGAAAGCAGATGGGCAGTTTGGATGGTTAGAAGATAGAACAGTAAGTGAGAAAGCAAGCAAGCAAGACAAATGCCTGTGCTTTTGGAAGGGATTATCAAAGGGAAATCCAACAGGAGCTTCTCCTGCCACTATGCAGGCAGCATCTCCCTGACATGTTCCACAGCAGGCATGTGCAAACAGGGATTTTCTAGTTGGTGACAAGTTTTGTGACATCTGTTGTCACCTGAGGATGTGGAGTTACCTTCGCTAGCATGGCAGCCTTCTGCCACTGGCCTCCATTCCACCTCAGCAGTCTCAGGTCAGCTGGCACTAACACCAGAGCTGATGTGCGTCTTGGAGAAATTCATAAAGACCGTATAGCACTCATGCACTCCCTTTAGCGGGGAGCATTTCAGACTCAGAGAGAGACAGAGTTGTCTGCAGCATCCCTGCAGCTATATTTCGCTGTTCACCTCCACACGTCCTTTCCCCTCCAGCTACACCATGGTTGCACTGTTATTGTGCAGGGCTTCTCTGGAGTGTGGAAAGGTCATTTCACTGGCTGATCCTCAGCAGAGTGCCCCTGGCAAATGTGAACCTCTGACAGTTCTTGATCTTCATTAGACGTTCCTTTGCCTTAGCAGATGAACCCTTCATGGTATCTGATGTATTTCTCCTTATCACACCTCTCTGAGATGGGCAGCTCTGACCTTCTCCTTAGGCCTTGGAGGTTAGGACACAGAGACTAAAGGCATGTTTTTAAAGGTCCTTAAGAAACTTACGGATACAGAGTTGGCTGATACACTTTTCAGACCATGAAATGCATAACTGCAATTCAAATTGCTGAATTGAAAAGCCCTGGGGAGTCTATTTCCTTTTGATTGATATCAATGGGAATTAGATGTGTTTGTTTCTGAAAATCATAATCTTTAAGAATCTAAAAGCCTCCGTTTCAGCACCTTTCCTACAATATAGCAGGAAATGGAGTCAGAGTTTTCCAAGCATGAGGCTACTGCTCTAGACATAAGTCCTCTTCTTAATCCTTCCTTCCTTTTTTTTTTTGCTTTTTTTTTAAAATGAAAGTCACCAGCCATCCTGCAAAGGAGGAGTGTGATACTATCGGGTTCAAAAGTTAGACAAATTCAAGAACAGATCTACAAGTGGCTGCTGAAAACAGGGCAGGGATGAATCCATTAGCATCACTGATCCAACGTTTCTGAACATGGAGGGAAAGAGCAGAAAGGGCCACAGCTCCCAGGCTCCCCATGAAGAGCATGTGCTTTTGCTGTGGGGGAGACAGAACACTTGACCAGATGGCCCAGTGCTCTGCTCCAGGAAGCAATTCCTCATGCTCTCATGTTCTTATGTCTCAAGCAGTCTGTGCTGTGGCAGTATAAATGCACCAATAGCCTGCTCTGAGCACCAGCTTCTACCACCCTGCAGTCACTCTTTCTGCTGTAACTCCCCCAGCTGGGCAGGAACACATGGACCTTGAATGATCTACTTGCCATTTTGCTATGTAGACTGCTTTTTGTCCTGAACCCATACATTTTTAAATTAGAGTCTGAACTGGTTATCTTCTTTGGAGCCATTTCATTGCCACAGTTCCAAACCTGTGAATACGCTCTGCTTTTCTCTTTCTTCTTCAGACTCTTTTACATTCCATTTTTTTCCTTCACAGCACTGTTATTGTGGCAGTGGCTGGCATGATTATTGCTACTTACTCCCAATCCCCCAATGGCAGAGTAATACCTCTTTAATTGGGTATTTCTCCCTCCCGACACTAATCTCCTAACAAATGCCGATGCCGTGTTAGATGCTGTGTGGGGATCTCTCATCACTATCTCTTTTAAGCAGGCAGTTGTGTGTGGAATGAATGCACAGTCACTCAGCATGGATGGATTTGTCTGAGTCCCTGTCAGCTCCCTGGTTTTGTCACTGAAATCTTGCATTGCGGATCCGGATTTCTATTGCTTTAACTTTTTGAGGCAGATTTATCTCAACCCCTGTCAGATCAATGGGTTTTGTCACAGAAATCTATGTGACTTTGTTCCCTGTGGAGATCTGGCTAGTCAAGTTTGTGGAGGCTGATTTGGGAAGCTGAACCCGAGGCCTTGTTTGGCTATGACGGGGGAGGGGGGACAATAAGTACTGAGAAGAGCAGAGGTCTAACAACCAGGAAAACTTAAATTAAAACTGTAGTAGCAACATACATCCATATCCCAAGACAATACACACCCCAAGAGAGCACATTCAGTCTCAAATACATGCACACACGGGCTCTCTATCTGCTGCCATCGTCGGGAGCTGCTCTCTCTGCCCATGGACTGCAGCCCTGTGACAGTGGCTGAGCTCTGACAGGGCTGTAGGTCTGAGGCAGATCAGCCTTTCAAGCCAGTCCTCTCTGGTTGCTCAAAACCCCTTGCAGCTGTGGAGGTGGGAAGTCCATAGGAGGCACTTTTCCTTTAATGCCTCCACAGTATATTAGGAAACACTGTGCTATCAGAGATGATCCTTCTCAAGGGATACAAGCCCAATTTTCTTTTTGCCTGTAGCCATCAGACTGCATGATTGTCTGACACTGCAACAACACAGTCTTCCAGATAAAGCATAGCTTTACTGAACTGCTACATGTCCATCTTGTCTCCTTAGCTGATTCAAAAATTTCCAGGAACAGCTTCAGTAAATGGAAGTTTCCTGATGAAAAGTACATTGTTCAAATAATCTTTTTGTTGGACTGGGGGATAACATTATTTCCTTTGCTTATTACTACTTCAAATTTTTTTAATAATGATTATCACAGTTGAATTTGACCATGATCAAGGTCTGAGTGAACTTGTGGAACAAAATAGTAGTGGTGATAATAATAGCAATAACAATAATAGGAAAGCAGGTAACATACATTAAAGGAAGAGCCTGGTGTTGACTGATAAAGACTCAGACTTGTCTGGAACAGCCAACTCAACCTGAAAGCTCAACACAGCAGGGATGGATTCCCTGTTGGTGAAACTGCCTCAATTTTGTATTTGAAGCAGAACATTTCAAAAAGAAAGGGTACCCCAGGAAAGAGGAGATTTGGGGAAGGTAGCCATTAGCATCTTAGTATTAATGAGAAGCAGTGCAAATTTTTGGCCATGGGTCACCTCATTGTTCTCTTTGCAATATTCCAGTCATAGGCTTTCTTTAGAGCAGATGCTCATTTCTGTGCCTGCTTTGTGATATTTCCCTTCTTTCTTTTTAATGGAACTCTCCTTTTGTTGTATGCTTTTCTATTTCAACTTTACCTCTGGAAATTCTCCATTCCCATTTTTTATCTTCTAATTCTTCTTCATCCATCCTTCTCTCCTTGCCTCGTGTAAACATTCATGCTTCTGTTTTACTTCTTCCTCTAGGTGATTATCTGTTCTCTTTTAACTGGTGCCCCTCCTTAGTTTTTTCCCTTTCCTGTCCTTTCATGTCCCTCTGTCCCCTTTGCTGCCGCTCTCTCAATCTCTCAGCTTGCTGCTAAGGAAGCTCTAGTCCTTAGATATTGAAATGGCATGTTTAGTTCCTGCCTGTGATGCTGTGCTAGATACCTCTGTGTGCCTGTGCAGCTTCAGACCCAGTGTAAGCCTGGCTAAATACAGGAAACTAAGTGGGAAGCAAAGCTGAGTGAAAGGTTGCTTACTTGTGCCTGTGATTTGTGGCTGTTTAATAATGGCCCCCTGATTAACACAGACTGCAATTCCAGAAATACCACAGTGATAGATACTCAATATTTACCTAAATAGAGACAAACAATTCCCTTAACATTTAAATCCAGTGCTAGCAGTACAACTATTATCCTGGAAGTTGTGCACGCCGCTGCCTGCGTGCGTATCGCCTGGTGAAACACAACTTTAATTCTGCACGGGGCCCCGAGGACTAACAAGATGTTAAATGATCACTATTACATGCAGCTGTCACCATGCCTGCAGTTCTGTCAAACCAAAAGAATGATGTTGTAGCTTTCGTGTTTCACTTCGGAACAATGCAAAAAAGTATGGCTTCAATAACGCTGCTGAAACTGTCCCCTCAGAAGTCATCTTGTCTGCTACACCAACTGCTTTTCACAGAGGTCCTCGTATTTTATCTTGTTATAGTTAGTTAACAAAAAAGAATTACAAGGCTTGACTAGACAAAAAGCGATGAGATACCTGTAGCCATCCGATTGCTTTAGTCCATTTCTTTTGGTACATCCTGATGTTCAGCAAGGTCACTCCAATAAGGAGCTTTAAAGTACTTGCTATTGCTGCTTTTAGACTTGTTCCAGAAGCACAGAAGATTACTTTGGTCAGATCACCTCTCCGTGGTCTCCTTCTGCAGGTAATGTGTCCCAAGCAGGCAGAAAGGAAGGGCTAAAGGACAATGGCAGATCAGCCATTAGTAAGACAAGAGCAAAGGGTGCCCGTTCTGTCCTGAGCTGATTTTCTCTCCTGCCTTCACCATAAGTATAAACCAGGCTGATTAGTTCAGTCTGCCACCCTGGCTCAGTAAACCAAGCTGAGAGTTGCTGTTACACACTCTGCTGGGGTTATAACTACCTTTTAGCAAAGATCCAGGTCTAGGAATGAGGAGGTGCAGAAGTGCATTCACAGAGATGAATACGTAGCTGGATTGCTGCAGCATTAACTGAGAGTGCCTGTGAGAGCACACCTCAGGTGCTGTCACATGTCAGAACTGAGAAGGCGACATTCGAAAACTGGTTTGGAAAGGGACTTTAGCACAAAGTGTGGGAGGCCACATTTGGAAAAAAAAAATTAACTAGACTAAGTTGCACCAGCACTGCTGTGGGAGGAAGACTTGCACAATGCCTTGACTGCAGCCATGGCTGTTTTTCCTCACATTCGTGGGCTCTAATTCTACATAAAATAAGAAAAGGGGGAGTGAGAGACAACACTGCATCATCTTGACTTTCCTTTCTAAGTATTTAAAAGATGAGCTGTAAGTTCCTCAGCGTATTGCTACCATATAAGCCAGCACCAGCAAATTGCCATCTCTAGAGCCATGCAGGACAATGACAGACTGGCGAAAGCCAGCCTAATTCTGCCAATAGCAGTGTCCAGCCATGTTTCCCAATCATTGGCTAATTAGTAGAAATACAGATTTCCAAAACAGCAAAAGACGATTAGGGAGCTCTGTAAAAGCCTCAAGGCTGCCTATGAGACAAATCTCAGAGGACTGTGATACAAAGTCTTTGCATGTGTACCCCTGATTTTAAGCTGACAGAAACCAGTGTTGGATTGAAGGCCTGATGGATATTTATTACCTGAAACTAGCTGATGGTCTCTGCCCATCTTTTACTGGATAGCCACTTACACCACTAAAGAAACAGGCTGTCAGCTCATACTTCCAAATCTGTGGACATTCAGGCTGAAGCTGTAAACTGACTGTGAGGGCTGAGGTATCTTAGCTGCCTCTATGGAGATCCATTGGTTCAGGACTGAGGCAAACTGGCAATGTGTGGGGAGAAGGAACTTGGAGCTTTTGCTGTACCTGTCCAAATTAAAGAGAAGACTCATTTCTATGTCTATCATATATATTTATTTATTCATTTCTATACTTGCCACACACTAAAATTCTGTAAAACTTAGAACTCTGAAACATTCTTGTTAAATACCCAGGGACATTGGTTAGCAAAAGGTCATTGAGGGAGCAGAAACATCAGGATACAGCCTAAATAACAACTTCAGCAACCATGGAAAGTCAGGTGGATTTACTGGTTGTGCTACCCCAAAATTAGCTTTTCAAGTGTTGTAACTTGGGACAATATTGTATAGCTGTAACTCCAACTTAAGTGCTTGTGTACAGCCCCATCTTACAAGCTTTAAGGTTGGAAAAGACTTCCAAGATCTTCCTCTTGAAATGAGTGATAGAAATGAAAGAAGTCACCAAATAGTTATACTCAAGGTAGAGCCAAAAAATGAAGTTAATACTTGAAAGAGAACTGCAAGATAGGAAGTTTCCAGTGATACCAGGGAGGTTCAGTCTTCTCCAGTTTGGAACAAAACAACCAGTTGTAGTTAGCCTCATGGTAACTACTTGTATGAACACCCAAGAAAGGTCTGGTTATTTGCCCAGAATCTCTTAGATATGGAAATTGGGTCAGAAATCAAAATGAATGGTCCAATCATCAAAATTCTGGTTACAGTGAAAATGTAAAGATTGTTTTGGAGGCTATAAACCATAAATATGACTCTATTCAGCTTCTTTCTAGCCCAAACCTCCATTAGGCAATCCCGCCATACCTTGTGTCATTCAGACTCCCCCTCTAAGACAGAGCCTACAGCTGAGTAAATGTTGCATTGTTTTAAAAATAAAAATTTTGTGGTCAAAGTGAGGAGCAGAATCGTGAGGGCTCCAGTAAGATGTTTTGGTAACAGCCTGCTGTCAGTTCTGAGCAGCAGGGAAATGTGATGCGTGAAAGACTCTGACAAAACCTGGGCTCACATCAGGTGCTGCTGTAGACACCAAATCTGTTGCTTTGAACTGCACTCTACAGGAAACCAGCAGCTGATACTCTCTACAGAGAATTGTGGTTTCTGAAATGATTGAGTGGTCTTTTAAGGCAGTCCCATACAGAGCCTCCATTACAACAGGTAATCAGAGAAAGAGCTTCTTTAGACAGAAAAGGGGTGAGTTCCTTGGAAGGTACTTGGAAAAGATAATTTCAAACTGTCTTTGTAGGAAAAGATCAAAAAGAAATAGTAGATTTTTATCCCTGTTAATAAGCAATTCAGTAATGGAAACAATGCTACATGTTCCAACTACTTCTCAAAGAAACTGGCCCCAGTCTAAAGTCTTCCAAAACAGCCAGGCTGATCCTCAGAGAAAGTGTAAATTAAACAGCAGAATCGTTACAGGGCATAGAAAATTATGCAGTCCAACTAAGAAGGACTACTATTGCTTTTTAGATTGGAAGACTCATTTAAATTTAATTAATCAGACCACCGTCATATACAATTAGAACTGTATCTCTTGGTGATTCTTGTGCTTTGAGAACCACATGACCTTCAGGGAAACAGAGCTGAGCAAATTACTGCTTCTAAATTTTATATATTGAAAATTTGGTAGGTCATCTGCAGGCATGACTTTTGGGTGTGTTGAAATGGTGACACAGGCAGGCCAAAGGAAATATCCTTCCCCTTCTCCCTGCAGTGTTAAGCACAGATTTGCAGGGAGTAGTGTGGGAACAGCTCTTGTTTTTGGTAAAACATCCCTCCCCCACTGAAAAAGCAGGTTTTTCACATCAGCTTCCCTGAAGGTTAAACATAATGGGTCAGGGCCAGCTGTTTGCAGTCTCCTTTTAGTCTCATCTAACATTTGTGAGATCACCTGTAAGTTGGCATTAAAAATCAGGGAAAGCAGCAATGCTGGAAGCAGCTCAAGCTGAAAGTCAGACTAAATGAACTCCACTGCAGTCACAGTCTCAGGTGGGAACTCTGATAAAATGACAGTGTAGAATGACAGCTTAAGAGGAACCTGTGGGTGGGTAGGCATTAAACCTGTCCCAGACACACAGACTCATCACCTAAGTCACACAAGAAGAGGTTGGTGAAACAGCACAAAATTATCTAATTGTATTAGGAAGAAGAACAAGTTATCTAATTCGTGTGTTGTGCTGCCAGAAATCCAAATCAGAGCTCACAACACTGGAATTTTGGGTATCTTAAGACGCAGAGCAAACTGTCAGATAAACTCTCATCTTTATTCAGGATCAAAAGCGACTGGATTTTTTTGTGGCCATCACAGATTCAGTGCAAATGAAGAATGCAAAATTTGATGGTGCCTATCTCCTAAAACCTTCTGTACCATAAACACCAGAGCAACAATATTTGGTGCTGAAACACTCTCCCCGTCAGCCTCAGGGATAGATGAAGCAAAACCAACACCACGACTAAAGCAAAGTGAAGAGGAGCTTGCAGTGAGCTGTCTTTATATCTCTAGTTTTATCTTACAGTCAAGAAATTACCAATGGTGTTTGAATTCTCTATACCTTAGCAATGCTCAGTAGAGAAAAAATATTAAGAATACATAGTGCCACTGCTGACTGAAATAGCTAATGGTCCCTTCACAAGGCAGCTCTTGCCCTAGACTTGATTTCTTTTAGTGTCTAAACAGCGCTAAGAAAACCACTAATTAATTCTTGAGTCTTTGCAAACAGCCACCTTCCCACTGTAAACCTTCTTTCTACGAGACAATGAATACAGAACTGTCAGGGCTGTGTCTCCACGGGGGACAGGCTTGGTGAGAGTGTGATAAAACACTTGAAGTGTCTCTGGCCCTTCCTCTCACACAGTGCCCAGAGCAGCTGTTCCTGTAACAGCTCCCGAGCATCCAGAGGGGTGGATTTTGCCTAAGCCACAGTGTGAATGGCAGTCTTTGCCATCTGTGATCCATGGGAAGGTTCCATCCTTCGCTGCTCTGGGCCATGCCTGTGTCCTCTCTGCTGATTAGAATCAGGGGGACACCTGCCTTGGAAGAGGCTCTCTTGGCATGCAGTGCAGCAAGGGATTTGCAGTTGGATTCATAGCTCCATGGCTGCTTTTAAATATGTCACAGGAGAAAGGG
This sequence comes from Edolisoma coerulescens, assembly GCA_013397115.1. Classification (NCBI taxonomy): domain Eukaryota; kingdom Metazoa; phylum Chordata; class Aves; order Passeriformes; family Campephagidae; genus Edolisoma; species Edolisoma coerulescens. The sequence continues at coordinate 304,682 of VWZW01003625.1, read as the reverse complement.
CAGGCATTGCAGTGGGACTGGCAGAGTCCCCCAGCTCACATGCACCAGGCTCTAAATGCACTTGGACACGGGAAGGACCAAGAAATATTGTCCTTTCACAGTGATGTACTAAACTAGACCCCAAGAAAAGCTGTAATATTGGGACATACTCCTATTTGTTGATGTTTAGTTTTTCTTACGACCTCTCAGTAAACCTCTTTTGAAGGCTTTCCTGTGTCCCACTCCCCTTTGTCCAGTAGCAGAACTTCTCTGCACCAACTGTACAGACATCTTTCTCTCTCAGTTCAGCAAAGGGTTCTCTGGTAGCCAGTAACCCCTGGCCTTGCAGACCTTGGTCTAATGTGAAGAAAACACTTTTTAGTAGCTCCCTGGATATGTACTCCAGTGCACAACTGAGCACACAGAAGTCCAACTGCTGAGAGGACAGACAGACTCTGGGCTGTGGGTGGTGAGCTGCACACAGATACACAGAAGGATCACTGCTCCCCAGGGAACCAGCATGGAAAGCATCTGCCAAAGGAAACCCTCCTAACTTCCTGCCAGGGCATGAAAAGGAATGACACTATGACCGACAGAGTGACAAGTGTGGAGTGACAAGTGTGGAGGGACAAGTGTGGAATGCCTCACAACAGGGACTGATTTGTTGGTAATGCTCCAAAAATCCCTAATCCCCACAAGGAAGAGGAAGAACAAACAGCCTCCACCAAAGCTGTCACCTCTGTGGTGTCCAATACCCTTTCCATATATTCATCAATCACAAAGCCACATCCCAGACAGGCAGGACAGTAACTCTGGGGTAGCATACACATGGACATCGTTTGGGTTCCCTCGGGGATATCTGTTCTGCAGCTGGGGCTCCCATTCAGTGATAAACTAATTCCCTTAATTATGAGATTGTACCCTTTCTCCTCCAGAAAGAAACAAAGAACAGTCTACTCACCAGCAGCAAGGGCCCTGAACCTTCTTGACAGGTTTATGGGGAATCTGTCCTTGAGACTCCAGTAGAAGTGATTCCCATCTTTCACATCTATATGACAACAATTTCCAACTGGAAATTTCTCATTCTCTGTCTCTTTTTGTAGGTTGGCCATCAGTGCTGTAGCTCAATGCCAACACTGGGTTCACGCTACCTCCTGCAGTCAATATATGCCTGAGGAGACAGAATAAATAGTTATTAAACCTACTCTAGATTTGCTGTCATATTGTAACTAAGCACTGGAAATCAAATAAATGTATCATAAGACAAGCAGTTAAAATATCTGCTGAAAAAACAGACTCAGGCAAAATGGCTTAATCTGCAGCATTAATGAGTAACAGATTGTTCCATCAATAGTATATGAGGAGCAGCATGCAAGAAGGCAAAACTCTTACAAATTCCCTGGGACTTGTATCCTTGTAAAAGGCCCAGTTCAGGAGAATACTCAAGAACATGATTACGGTTAAGTACATGTTTAAATCCCATTGATTCAGTGAGACAGAGGTACAGCTTAAAAGTTTTTGGTTTTTTTTTTAATCAAGGCACTTTACTAAATGGAAGAATATTCAGTGCAAAAAGCTCAAAGTCAGAAACAAGAGCACCTGGGAGGATGGGGCTGTCCAGCTCTGTGCTGCTGGACAATGCAGCCATCCTGGTGTCCCAGCTGTTAGGAGGAGGGAGTCATAGCCCTGTGTTTCTTTGACTGTCTAAGAACCTTCCCTAAGATGCACCTCCTAAGTCAGCCTTTGTCTGTGCCACACATTATCTTTTTTCCTAATGTAATCCTCAGTGTAAGGATCCAACTTAGCCCAGAACCAAGTGTATGTCCTGACTCCCTGCCTGCAGGGACACAGCTCACAGAAATGTCCCAGCACAGTCACCTTGTGCTCCCTGCAGCACATGCATGGTTGCAGATGATCTGTAGCAGTCCCGGGATCCAAAAAGGACCAGGGCCACACTTCACACATGGAATGAAAAACCAGATTCTTTCTCAAGGAGCTTGCTGACCTAATGAATGCTGAGAGAAAGAGAATAGAGGAATAAACACGAGAAATCTCAAGGTCTTGAAGGACAGAAAGAGAGTCTGAGAAAGGGAGATAGTAAAAACGGACGGATAATATTTTGTCTGGTGAATACATGCACCTAAACCCCAGCAGAAACAATACAAGGATATGGATTTGTGTGTGCAGCCCTGCCCACCAGAAAGGCCCATACCATATTAATTATGTCTGCCATGCCATTAGCGAGATGCTGCAGAGCAAATAATGAAATTGCTTCACAAAAGCAGTGAAGACAACTGGCCAGCTCTTGCTGTGCTTAATTCAGATTGGCTCTGTGTTTCTCATCTATTATTATTCAGTTTTAACTTATTCCTTTATTTCTAGTGTCTTATCAGGCGAAGCAGAAGTAATGTTCTCCTCCATACACATGCTATAATATGTTCCTATTCCCTTAACAACGAGGGTCACTGTGGACAGTGCTTAGGAAAGCAGCAAAAATCAGTGTGATGGGTGCTACTGAATGGCCTGCTCTTCCATGAATGCTTTGCTGCCTAAAGCTTAAGAAGCCACATGGGGTGTTTAAAGAGAGGAGAAAATATCATTAATTGGCAAAGCTTTTGGAGCCTAAGGCTTTCATCCAGCTGTTACACTGAGGTGACGTGAAGCCTCCGGGGTGTTTGTAGATGCATGGAGCTCATGTTTTTCCTTTGTAACAAACAAGTTAGGTAAATGTGCACAAATACAGGGGAAGGGAAGGACATCTCCACCATGCTCAGTGCAAAAATCCTTAGTTTTGCCTCCCTGGCAAGACCAATTGTCTTGATGTTTAATCTTTATGTGACCTTTAATCAACCTGGTGGTGTTAACTCAAAGCTAGTTCAATTCATAGGTGGGATTTCTGCAAAGACAATGGCTCTGCTTAAATGGGTTTGCTTCTATTCATACCATAGTCCCTCTTTAAATTCCTTGGGAAAGGAAGACTGAGTCTGCAGTGTAGAAGCAGAAGACAGTGATTTCATTTTAACTGCAACTAAGAAATCATTGCAATGACCTTGGATGAGTCAATGACTTCCTGGTGCCTGATAGGGAGGAAGGAGCTTTGCCTGGATGAGGGACCATAAGGCCTGGAGCCAGGTATTCTGACCAAGTCCTTTGATATTCTGGAGGGAGAGGTTTCAGAATAGGACAAAGTCATGGTCCTGCCTCATCTGCATCTCTGTGCAACTCGCCCATCCCACAGGGAGGTGCAATGACAAGGCCCATTGGAGCTGGAGCTGCTGGGCTGAGAGGAGGACTCCCAGTTTGCCTGAGCCCACAGCTACAGAGGTGTGTGACTCTTGGCTTGCATTTCTCCCCCTGAGCACAGAGTGCTCAGTATAAGTGCTAGTTAAAAGCTTTCACACATGCCAGGAAGCCGCCTTGGTTTGATGCCACGGAATACACACGTTCATTCTCCGAGTGTTGGGACCTGCCCAAGGATGGCAGCAAACGTTTACGAGCACAGGTGTTCCTGGCAGGTGTTTTGTTTCCGAGGAGGCTGCCTTCTGGCTGAGCTGCTGCCAGCCCATCCATCCGCCTCCCCCATTGCCACACAACCCCGCCTCCCCCAGGGACTTTCAGGCAGGCCTATTTCAAACAGCAGGCACAGGCAATGAACACATCAGGCAATTAAATGGCAGATCAATTCGACTTAGCTTCTCTTGGGAAAGCAGCCCTTGGGAGACAGAAGAATGAGGCAACAGGAGACAAAGGCAAAGAGAAAAATTGAAAGGTACAGGAGAGAAGGAGGAGAGCAGAAGAGCCAAGATGGAAACACAGCTGGCAGAAAGGGCCATGCACAGTGCGGTGTGAAACCACTGCTGCAGGGGAGGAGGCACTCAGGGAAAGAAAGGACATGGCTGGCACAGGCAGCATGAGAAAGACAACACCGGGGAGAAGACATAGGAAAGAGACAGTAAGGGAAGGTAAGAACAAGACAGAGAAAAATGAGACTGGAAGAGATGGGATAATGAACACTGCAACAGCAGGGAATGGCCTCAACTGCCTACCTGGATCTGAAAAACTGTAAGCTTTATGAATTTGGAACCCCCAGCAAAAATATATATTTGTAATATCCTATTCACTTTATTTAAACTGATGGAGAATCACTGGATATTGACAGAGGACTTCTCTCCCTGAAATATGCCATAAACTCAGGAACTTCCTGGTACCAAGATGAAAAACAGACAGTGGAACTGACAAGCAGAAGGAAAGGAAATTAAACTGGCTGGTATCACTCCAGCCAGCTGAGTGGAACACTAAAGGAAAAAACAACATGAACTCCTAATTAGTTTTCAGTTTCTATCTTTAATAATCTGAGATACTGGTAGTACTAACCCACTTAGCAATGCTAGTCGCAGGCCTTCAAGAGTCATGAGTAAACTACCAAAAATCTGAGAGTCTTTTCTTTTAAAAAGCACATGATTCTTGTTTTTCCTTTATTAAAAACAAAACAAAACAAAACCCCCCAACCCAAAAAACCAAACAAAAAACTGCCTGTGATTTACATGTTCAAAGATGAACTTTTTGGGGAGAGGGAGATACTAATTAGAGGACCCAGATACGGTTTGAGAGTCCACAACACACAAGGACTTTTCACTGTATGACCATCATCCTGTCAGACTCCCCTTCAAGAGAAGTGGCCTGTTGCAGGATGTCTCTGTTTGCTCTCCCTCCTCAGCTGGGAACAGAGCAAATCCCTCTCTCCCTGCTGCCAAACCCAGAGCTGCTGCTCTGCAGGACTCTGCCCCATCCTAGGGGTGCGCTTCTCGCACTCCATTTACAGCACAGCAGGAGCCAGCCACAGGAGGGGCACCTAAATGTCAGCCTTGAAGCTGCTGTGCCAAAGGACAAATGGAAGCATCTCACAGTGACTCCAGGGAAGCCATGTCTTTCCAGTTGTTCCACTAAGGCTCTGTTAGTACCATGCTATGCTCTTGTAAATTTTCTTCTTGCATGGCTTCTAACCAAGCCCGTCGAGGCTATTTACATACACCCACCATATTTACAAGAGTGCTGTGAAGAAGCAAAAGACAAAACCAAACCAAACCGTGCAATGAGTCAGTGGCAGAAATGCTGATAAACCCAGACTCCTTGCTGTCTTTTTCCTTCTTATTAGGTAGACAATGCTGCCTTTCTTCTGCCCCTTTCAACTGTCCTGTTACAGATTTTGAAGACTAAATCTAGGAAGAGTTAATATTTTAGTTTCTGCTTAAACAGAGGAGCCAAGAATATTAAATGCAACGTTAGGGATGACCAGGCAATAGGTAACCAGTTGGGAAATCCTAGACCTGACTGCTTCACACCTCAAGGTCAGCACATTAGAAATGCCTTTTTTCTACCACCTTTGGCTTCTCTCTTTGCAGGAAAAGAATGAAGTTGCTGAGTCTGAGAATATGTAGCACCAGTTTGTCATACAAGGCAGAATGTGATCATATGTTTAGTTTTCTTCTTCTTCTATTTCCTAAACCTTGTTTCTTCTCTCTCTTCCAGTCCAGCTCCACAACTGGCACTGTCCCTTCACTGGTGACAAATTCTTTCAGTCCCATACAGTCCTGACAGATGTTGTTCCTCAGGCCATGAGATCCATGAAGCAGAGCACAAATTACTGGCTCTTTCAGGGCCCACAGGTAGCTGCCATGGCCAGGCTGAGGATGAATTTACCAGCCAGCTGCCACTTCACTCTCTCTAACCTGGAGCCAGTGATCAGCAATGCCAAAGCTCTGAATGGAATTAGATTGCTTGCAGTACAACTAGGAGGGAGGTAATCACACAAATAGGAAGGTGGAGAGGGAAGAAAGCCAAAAAATTCAAACTAAGTTAACAAGAACCAGGAGAGTGGGAGACAATGGGACAGCTGGTCTGCTGACTTGCTCTCTCCTGCAAGCACACACACGCATACAGACAGCTGGGAACATGTACACACACACTCCTGTCTGCTAAGCCTGGGCATCTGGATGTCCATCAGCTCAATTCTATATCCCTCCTAAACGAAGGTTCTTTGGCTACCAGATCCCACAAACAAATTGAGCCATTATGTGGATCACACAGACCTGAGTAACTGTCTGAAATCTGCTTCTTCCCAAGGCCTGACTCTGTAAACAACTCAACCTTTCAGCCTCTGCTTGTCTGTCTTTCTAAATTTTCCACAGTATTTAATCTGTAAATGGAAGGGGCACATTGGCAGAAGAAGTTGCAGCCTCAGTTCCCTGTTTCTCCTCAAACAGAAGCCATGCATGGATTAGAGGTTGTGTGCTCCCTAGAGAGCAGGCTGCACAGTGGTTGTGCTGGCACAGAGCTCTGTCACAGCCCTGTCCCCAGCACAGTCCTGGGGGGAGTGGCACCATGGCTTTGGCAGCCCTGGCTGCTGAGGGAAGCTTCTCCTGGGGCCGGAATGGAGAACCCACACAGGCACCCACAGGAGCCTTAGCAAGGCAAATGCTCCCATCTCTCCTGCCCTGCTGCAGCACTGGCATGATTTATATTCCTAGTGCACAGCTGGAGACAAGCTGGGGCACAGCACTGGAGAATCAAACAGCCAGTTCCCACAGCAAGGCAGAAATACAGGAGCTGGAGGTAACTAGGAAGGGGAGATGAAGTCCAAACTCTCAGTGAATCCTCACTTGCACTGTTCTTTGTCATGAGACAACAGGACTACGCTGCACCTGCTGAGAGGAGAGCTAGCAGAAATCCTGACTATGCTGTAGTGGCCTTGTTTAAAGCAATCAGCTCTTTCTGAAAGGAGAACTCCTCTTTTTTCAAATCATATATTTTACTATGCCTACACTGTCATCAAGGGTGGCTGCAGCACCTGGAAACGGACCGGAGAGGGTTTTCAACTATCCTGCTACTCCTTTTCATGCGATGCATGAATGATCACACCGCCTGCATTCCCTCTTTCTCACCTACTGAATTGCTGCTCCTTCTCTCACGTCATGAAATTAATTCTTCAATGGCCCCCCAATATGGCTTTTTCTCCACAGAATCCTCATCATCGTGGTTCTTCTTAGCACCATGGTGCTGTATCCAGTTTTGACAGAATTTAATGGATGCTTGCTCCCAGATATCCACCATTAAATAAAAGGAGCAGATAAATATGATAAATATTAAACATGAGGAATGTATCTCCAGATAATAAAACCTGAGTAAGCTTTGTAGACTTCAGTTGTATTCTCTCACTTCTATGAAGCACTTTCTGTAAATTAAAGGTTGGTCAAGACTCTATAGCCTGCGTCAAGACCTACAGGTTTTTCAAAAGACAGTTCATGGAGATACTAGACCTCAAAACTGGAGGAATATGGTGAGAACTTCACATGTGCCTTGGTGCTGGCTGCAAGAAGGCCATTGTGCCCTTTGTGTGTACCCAGGAAATTCAAAATCAAGTACCCAGCATCAAGACATTAATAAAAAATAAAAAAATCAATAATTAGTTGGCTTTGAGTCTGTACATGTTTGTGCTTCCACATCTTTCTCCACAGGTAGACAGGTTAGAAACTGACATTTTAAAAAATGAAAGGAGAGACTCACATAATTGCATGACCTGACAGCTTAGACTTTAACATCAGATTTTACAAGGCTTACAATAAAAACGTGGTGACTGGTAGCATGGGGGATTCACATTCCTTTCTTTGTGTAACAAAAAGAGAGAAGAACATGCACACTCCAAATACCCCTTGTCACCTGTGTTCTTCTTGATCTTTTTGAATTTATTGAGCCTGTCAGCTGCAATGGAAGCCAGTTGCACATGTGATCCCCCAGTGGTAACATTCACAAATAGGTTTGCAGTGTGTGACACCACCCCTATAATAAATGCTGTGGTTTATGAACTATTCCTAGGGCAGAGGAAAAGGAGCACTAAAAATTGATATAAATGACACTGGCCACGCTGCCTGGCTTTATGTCCTGTCTTTTTATACACCCTCTCCTATTTTCTTCAATATTTGTTTCTTTCTAAAATCTTTACCTTCTAAAAGCTCTATATTTTAATTCTACCTTCAGTCTTTTTTCTCTGCAGTGATTCTGATTTATTTTTGTTTCTCCATCCCCTCTTCTGATTCCTTCCCTTTAGCTGTCTTTTAGCATTTTGTAATGTATAATTTTTCTTCTATGTCAGGTTGGCACCAACAGAGTTGTGATCAAATCTTTTATCCCGAGGGATGCAATGTCTCTGTAAAAAGACTTTGTGCCCTGCCAAAGCAGAAAGATTCTCTCTGCACCATCATTTCCAGACATGCCAGCTTCTTGAGCCCAATTTGCTTTCTGTGTAATCACCTTTCATCTGATTGCTGCCCTTGGTGACAGACAATACCTGCATGTCCCTGTCCTAGTTACTGTGACTTGCTGATCTGCGTGTGCTGGGGAGAAGCACATTGTTACCTAGTGCTGCATGTGGACTGTCATGCTGGGCTGGGGCTCTTCTGTTCTGTCACCAAGCCCAGGTCTGTCATTTACAAGTCTGTCACTCTCTTATGGACAGAGCTGAGGAGTGTACAGCACCCAGGAACAGTCCAAACTGTCATATACTCCCTCCTGCCTGCAAAGTGCTTTCCTGGCCCTTTCTCAGTTCTCAAGTAAAAAAAAAAACCAAGATTTTTTAATAATTCTTTTTTGCTGAAAATTCCTAATTTCCCAATGGACATTTCCCTACATTCTCACTTTTCTGGCTAATTCTGGAGTAGTAAGCCCTAACACAAGTCTACCAGTGCCTGGTAAGTTATGTTGCTGAATTTTGGTCAGTGAGTTTGCAGATGAGGCCAGAAAAAACAAGCCCATGCTCTGAAACAAGGCAATCCCACAGACTTTCAGCTTCTCAAAGGCTGATGCAGTGGGACCTGGGGTACAGAAGTGACTCTAGGAAACCAAGACTCGGTGATCTGGAGTCACAAATCCCAAATCAAGAACCACATTTGGCCTCCCCGAGCCTCCCTGATGTGTGAGTGGCTCCAGCACTCCCTTCCCTGGCTGGTCACTCCCTGCTGTGTGCTCGTGCCCGTACCGAGGGACTCACACAAGGTGCGGAGCATCCTCAGCGCCCCTCGCAGCAGCAGAGCGCGGTCAGTCCCCGTGCCGGGGCCGGGCGCTGCCTCCCTCCTGCTGTGCTGCCAGCAGCTCCTCTCGAGCAGGGCGGGGGCTCGGGGGGCTTTGTAGCTGATGCATTGTATTTGCAGAGGCCATTGTCATTCCCGGCGCGGCTCCTTGCAGCTGGCATCCTGACTGGAGAAATGTCTTCTTTAAGGAGAAGCATGAACGACGCAGCTAAAGATAAAAATAACAATAATTTTACTAGATGAAGCTTCGTGTTAAGCACTTAAAAAGCCATAAAAAGTCAATTTTCTTTCTTTCAATTATTTTGCTTATTCCATTTTTGAAATAAAAAAAGAAAGGAGGGGGAAAAAAAAAACGGGGAAAAGGGAGAGAAGTTTCCTAGTTACAAGATGTCTGTTTTTCTCATCAGGACCCAATGTCTTCATCATTTGTCACCTCTCTCTCCTCATTGCCCCCCAACCCTACTTAGGTCCCACTGCCTGTGAACATGAAAATAGCCATTGTCAGGCAGGGCTGGTGCTTCCTGGCATGAGGAATGGAAGGGAAAGGAGCACTGATAAGTCCTGAGTGCTCGCTGCCTCTTTCAGCACACAAGCAGCTTTTCAGAGAAAAGGGAAAAGATAAAGCCAGAAATTACTGCTCTTGCACAATATATGCCAAGTTCATAAGAGCAGCATTTAACACTTAATCAAAATGGTTTGACAATGTAAAAATTAGGTTTTCAAATGTCATTAGTGCCTTATAATGGGTTCAATTTATATCACTCCCATCCGTGTTTTTTTTCATCTCTGCTAATTGTTTTTATTAATTTCTTTCATTTTTTACAATGTTGTCTTGTTGGTTTTAATTTTTAATTATCAGAAGACTTTTTCTTTTACCTTGTTAATTGGTTTAGGTTTGAAAAGACTGGTTCTGTCATTCTTTTTCTCCAAGGGCAGCTACAAGAGATTTTCATGCAGGTTCTTTTCCATTGGTAGGCTCTCTTCTGGGCTAATTTGGGAAAAAGCACTTGCTTTTAGGGCAGTTTAAGCACCTTTTTTGTAGTGTGATTCACAGAAATGCTCCCTTATATTGACCTGTAAATTTCCTTCTACACTGGCATGCAGGATTCATTTGATATTGGCATAGAAATTGTACCTCTGTTCTACAGTTGATATGCAGACTCTTTTCTGTTTGGAAAAAGATGAAAGCTCTCTTCTGCTCTGGCTTGTAAGGCCTTTTCTGTCTGGGTTCTCCTTTCTGTCACCCATCGAACACAGGCACACGCACCATTTCTTTTCTCCTTCCATGTGCAAGAATGTTCCAAGTCTTGGTTATCACAGGGCTGCAAGATGTCATTTGCATGGAGACGTATATTGGCATCTTGTTGGGTTTTCTTCTGCTGGTATAAATGGAACGGGTTCAAATGATTCCAGTGACATTTTGGGGGCAGAAAACCATTTTGGGAATGGACATTTTTTAGGAAAATGCTGACACTTGCCTGGTGGTACTTGGCATAGGAATGTACTTGGGGTCTTCAGGGGAAAATCTAAAAAAGTGAAAAAAAAATCCAGGCAAAAAATACAAGGGAAAACAATAATTCTCCAACTCCTTTTACATGTAGACAGATGAAGAAACACTTGTGGGAGCTCACCCCAGGGTGACTTCTTGCTCCTGAAGGAAACAAAAGCTGTTAAACATGGCAACTTTGGAATCTCTCTCCCAGCACGAGCGGGCTGTGGCTTTGCACCAATAAAGCTGCATTACTCTGGCACTGCAGGGACACGTGGAAGTTTATTCTTACTCTCACTTGCATTCAGTTCAGTCCAACTGACTGGAAGATCCTGCCTTCACCTTCCCGCTGGCTCTCCTGCCCCCTGACTGCTCTGTAAGGCCTTTCAGTGGGCTAATGGGGCAGGAAACCCTTCATTTAGAGGGACCATCTTAATAGAGTCCTGGTTTTCTTCAAAGAAATAGCACTGACAGAATTCCTCCTTGTTCTCTACCATTTGAGATGTGTTACAACTGCTGATGTCCAAAAGGATCTTTGCAGCAGCATCTCTTGTATGGCAACCCAAGTCCTCACAGTCAAGCTGTGAGGCATGAGCTGTGTGATAGTTTTATTCACTTGGCCTTTAATGGTGTTTTAAAATCTTCCTGTTGGGCAGGCTTGTACTCTCATGTGCTGCCTAGAGGTCTACACTGTCTACTTCTTCTCCTCCACCCACTGCAGCTCGTGTGTTTTACCCCTCAGCCTGTGGGTGCAAGCACAAGTGCTTCTTCCTTCCTGCTTAGCCTGGAGATCCGTGTAAATGACACAGAGCAGGTCTCAAATTAAACCTTCAGTGGCAGTGCTCATGGGCAGAGTCCTACCTGACAAAATGCCAATATGCTGCCTGGCCCTGGGAGACCTCTCAGCCTGTGTAATGTTGTGCTGGCCCCAGGCAGCTTTCTGCTCTGTGATGGACAGGCATGGCTTCATCAAAGGTTCTCCAGAGCCTTAAATCAGGAACAATACAACCTGTACCTGTGAGATGCCAAGAACCTACACAGATGCCTGATAAGAGGAAGGCCTTTTACTCGCCCCTCTCTATATTTAGCAGCATTCCCAGGCAGTGTTTCTAAAATTACCAGCTGCAGTAATGTGATTCATCCCCCCATCACCGCCAGCAGTGGATAAGAAGAGTGTAAATGACATGCAGGAGAAAATCATGAGCAGTAGAGCCCAAATCAGGAGTGTAATGGTATAGTCTTTGGTGCTTGTGGTGACATCTATGCCAGGCTTTCAGGGAGAAGCGGTTACCGATCTCAGAATCTGTTTTCTCTCACAGCAGTAGGTGGGAATGTCCCAAGCTGCAAGAGAAAAGGCTTGAGACTGTTTTCAAACCACGGTTTTGGGCAAGTGTGGTACAAGTAATAATGACAAAAGATGTGCACAAATTGTTGTTGCAAGGACACTGTGCTGCTTGGGATGTGAATGCTGTCACTAGAGCAGGGCCTCTGCTGTCCAAGAAGGGTCTCCATCTGTAGCAAATCAACAGCAGACAGGCAAAGCATCTGCATCAGCTGTGGAAACCCATTCCTGAGATGGAAAGAACAAATGTTGTGATGGTTGTCACAGACTGCCCTGAACCAGTCTGGAAAGAGGCATTACTGTGGAATCAGTCCAAGAGCTGGAGCTGTTACAGTAAATACCATAAACATCTAAATCTTTTAGGAGGTTCAGTCTGCATATCTGAGCCATTATGGGATATTAACTAAAATGCTCATTTGAAAAATTACCCTGTGAGCCACTACAATGTAGCAGAGGAGCTGTTTTGCTCAGATAAATAATAATTGAAAACTGAGGCAGAAACCTGCAGCCATATCTGCCTGTGTTGTGATCTTGTCAAATCTCATCACCTAATTACTAACAGGCCTTGCTGGGCCATGGAAGAGACCTGCAGGAGAGGCAGAGCCTGAGAAAACAGTATTTATTATTCTGAGGGAAAGCTCTTCTTTCAGAGTTGGTGCTGAATGAATCCCTCAACAAAATTAAAGGAACCTGTGCTTCTTGCAATGCTTAAAAAGAAATTTAAGTGCTGATACTCTTAATTACTGTTCCCCCTAAAGATCCTTGGGCCATGATGGGGTATTTATTCTTTTTGTCCTGATCAAATTAATATTTGAGAATTCCTTTCCACTCTGAAACATCGCTCCTTCATCTTATCTATACAATTTCAGAGCAAAACTGGGCTGTTGTCGTCTTCATACTTCCACATAGATTCCCCTGTGCTTCCAAAGAGCTGTTCCACAGCCAGGGGGTGATGGTTATTGCCACGCATATTGGCAAAGCACACTTGGGCCCTTTGGGATGAAAGCACATATGTTTACTATAAGAAATTATGTCACTTTTATTGTCTCCCGTTGTGACAAGTTGTTAAAGACTAGAAATGAGGGCAGTAATGCCATTAGATAGAGGAAGGAGGTCTTGAAGATATGTAAAACTCTAACACGTGCTGCAGACTAATTTTCCAGCTGAATTGCTCTTTGGCAGTTTGCTTTGGTGACCAGAATAAGTTCATATTCATCCACTGTTGCAATGGCCACAGGCAGTACAGAGACAGAAGGAAATCCTCTCTGTGCACTTTACAAACATCTTGAAAAAACTTCAAACCAAGATAAATATCAACAAAATGCTGCATAAACCATGCACACAGCAAAGTGTAATTCCAATGGGTGGCAGCAGAGCCAGGCAACATTTACATTTCTCTAGGATTTCAATAACACTTAGGTAATAGAGAAGTCATAAGAAGACAATGGCCTCCATTTCCTTTAATACAGGTGAAGAATAAGAGACTGATGGAAAAGGAGCTGAGTTTTTAATGTGAGGGGCTGAAATACAGCAACCCAGTAATCCGCACTCTCCCCCTCTCACAGTAACATTTACAATCTGTGCATAGTTTCCTTCATGATATTTCTTCTATTCAGATAATTTTCATTATCTTCACAGAAATACCACATATTTCCTTTAGGGATTTTATTAATTTCCACCCATCCTCTCCAGCTCCACACTGGGTAGCATCCAGAGAAGGCAATGGGAGCCCCAGCAGGACTAGAACAATGAAAGGGTTAACATCTCCTTCCCAGTGTTGGGGATAGGGGACATAATTTTAAAATCAAAGAGAAATACAGTTATGAAGCAATTTTATTCTCTATTAACCCAATCAATGGAAGGTTCCCATAAGCCATTACCAGGGATTTCAAATGCAGAAGATGTCGCGAGGGGTTAAATAAAGATGTTTCTTTGTTCATTAGTACTGACAGCTCAGGGAAAGAGAAGGAAGGAGGGAAGAAGGGGGAGAGATAGAGGAAAAGGAAATTCAGGTTTGGGATACAAGGAGAGAAGAAATTACCTACCAACATGTAAATTGTATAAAATTCCTGTACAGATATTACAAGATATACTAAGGCAATGTATTAAGTCATGCATTAGGGACAGGAAATTATGTGGGCCAATATTCCAGGCCTCATCCTGCTCGGTGGTGAGCCTGGAGGTGACCTTGGAATATCAAATCCAGATTTACACAGTGTGAACAATGGTGATGAAAGGATAACTGTGCCCATGCCTGTGACCCACAAAACAGTTGAGCCTCCAGCAAACATCAGTCCACACAGCAGTGATCAGTACTGAATCTTCTCTTCCCTGCTGGAAAACCTCTAGGAGAGGGGCAGAGCTGATGCAGGAAAACTGCCTCTGCCAGGGACTCTTGACAGCCTTTCTCACTGCCATATGTAGGCCTAAACAATATTACCTAGAAATTTTTAAGTCTTAAGATTCACATACAATGGCAGCAGCAGTCAACAAAAAATAACTCATTTATAAAAGGAAGTTCAATTGCATCATTCATCTTCAGTAAAAATTCAATATTTCCCAATACAAGTTGTTTTGATTTAATGAATGGGGAAATCATCCCTTTCCTACTTCCTAGCATGCTTATTTCTTCAAGTGAATCCTGCATCATTGGAAAGCAGACATGGAAATGTTAACAGAAATGCTGGGAACTGCTGCTAGCATAGCCTGGAAAAGCATCCTCATGGGAGGAGGAAGGAAGTGTGAGCAACCCCCTGTTCTTCCACAAGGTGTGGGGTGCTCTGCTTGCAATCTGCATCTGGCTTTCAGCTCTAAACTGGAAATTTAGATCATATTTCTTTTTATCACAAAGGGGAGACTCAGCAGAGTTTCCCCTGTGGAAAAAGGCTAGAGGCGTGTAAGGGCTCTGTAGCTGGCAGAGGAGCTGGGAGGAAGCATGGAGTGATGCTGGTGGTGAATAGGATGTGGCCAGCTCTTGGAGAGACCTCTCACTTCTCATCTTCCAGTTTTTGATCAAAGTGGTGTAGCTCTGCCTAAGGAGATAAGACCTCTCCTTGGTCATCTGGGTGTGTTTAATATTTCTGGAAATCTCCCTTTTCCCTCCTGAATTCTTTAATTTCATACTAATGTAGTCTCCCTGTGCTGTTTACTAACCACATACAGGCAGCTATTCCCTCTGCTTGCTCAGGACATTAATAAAATGCCTGCCCACCCGTGCAGCCAAACACAAAGGGGGCTGCTAATGGCATCTTTCTTTTGAAGTGAAATCCCAAAGCTTTCATTTGGTTCATGTTCCTCCCTGATAAAACTCTCCTGTCTCTGTCTCAATATGGGGCGCTGTTATCTAGTCTCACTTGGGGGTGGCAGGAGCTCTGAGGTGATCTGGGGAGTGCTCTGCCTCCCGTCTGGTGAGGAGGAAAAGCCAGCGACCACAGCACAGCCGAACCAGACGTCTCAAAGGGGGCATTTGACCATCATTATTCTTGAGGCAATAGGAATGTGCATAATAGATCAGAAAAGCAGGGAAACAGCCAATCTACAGCTGTAGGGAACAATTTGAATATCCTAGGACAAACCTGCAAGATAAAGTTGGGGGACAGGAATCCACAGTGCAGCTTTGGGACATGGCAGCGTTATAGTAAATACAAAACTGCTGTGTTCATTTCTGAGATAATGTGTTTATACAGACAGACAGATATCCTTTAGGAGAGAGGCACAACTCAAAGAATCATATCCATACATTTTCACCTCAGATTCTGATGTGGTAGTCAGTTGCAACTATAAGGCATTTATGTTTCTCAGTATTGCATCTAAGCATGTAACATACTTGTTATAACATACAGAAAAGCAGCTACTTTGTGCCACTGGGGCAACCTCCTGCAGAGGACATGCACACTGGGCTGTCTCCAGCCTGAAGAACTTCATTTTGTACTTCTTGTTTCTTTCTCTAAAGATTGTGAAATCCTTCTGGCTTTTCTTTGGCAAGTGTAGAAATGGAAGAATGACATCAAGGCACATAGTTGGGACCCACTTTTTTGTAAGACAGTGCTTTACAACAGAAGATGTTGTTTGGTAGCATGTCCCCTTGGGAATCCCCTGGAAGAGAAGCAAAGATGGGGAACAAACCCCTGCTGGTTGCATTTTCTTGGTACTCTACCACAGTCTCATTTGACTTCACAGTTTAATCCAAATAGACAGCAATCTTTAAGGGATTCTAATCCATTTTAACAGGAATTTGAACATCCACACAGGGAAAACTTCAGTTTTCCATCATAAACACAAACTATGTCATTCCTAGATGAACCATGAAAAGCCCATTTGGGGAATAAGGTGAACATTTCAGGGGTCTTCGAGGTCTTTTCCAGCCTTACCAATTCTGTGATCCAAGACATGCTTAATTGCTACTGAGAAGTTATGTCTCCTTTTAAGAAGTCTTGATCTTAAAAATTATTAATATTGTGCAAATACTTATGTAGTTGCTAGAGTTTACAAACAGAGGTTATCAGCCCTGTCCTTTCCATTCCAAAGATGCCCATGCTGTACTGTAAGGAACTGAGAACTGGTGTGAGCATCTTGGCCTGTGAACTCAGGAGTTTCCCAAAACCTGTATCCATTCTGATCTCCTCACAGAGGCACTGCTTCTGCACCTCAGAAAGCCTCCTGGAACACAGGGGATATGAGCTCTAATGGCATGGGAATGGATTCTTTCCTACCACCCTACCGTGGTTTCATTCTTCCCCTGCTGAGGCTGGGTGACATGTTTCCATTGAGTTCACTGATTCAGCAAGATCGAGCCCTTGGTCTTAAATAACTAAAGACTGCAAACTGAATATTGTAGCCATGGCAACAGCCAGCTCAACTTTAAACCCTCTGATATATAAAAAGGCAATTTTCTTTATTTTTTCTCCCTGCATTTTTATATTTCCAGAACTTACAATGGTAATAATGGCCTCAGGCCCTAACCTCCACCAGCCAGCCATTAACTTCATGGAAATGCCTTCTCCATCAGCCCCTATTGTCAACAGCCAGCACCATTCCACAGAAACCGTAGGGTCTCACCATGCTAACACAACTGGATGTCTCAGCCGTGCCACAGCCCTGTGCAATCCCGCTGCAGACTTATTTCCTGATCATGGCAAGTGAGCTGGGACTCCATTTAGGGAGGCTGCAGGACTCTGCGGTGCTCCTAACTTCCTCTTGGAAAATGGGGAACAAAACGTCTCTCATCAGACTGATTGCCATTGTGTCCTGCACACATAAGCTCATGGGTAGATGCACAGGTCTCTGCCCTGCCCCTCTGCCTTCCGGGTTCATCCATCTTTCTCTGAGTGAAGCAGGAATACTTTCATGTCTCAGTTTTATTTGGTGTCCTGTTTGTGCCTCAAAAGCTTTGTCAATGCCATTGTGAAACCAATGGAAATAGTGGGAATAGCTCCTCATTAATGCTGCTAAGGCACAGATAACAAAGCGACCTTTTGCATTTTAGGATCTTTTTTTTTCTTTACTCTTTTTCAAATTCTTTCTGAAACTTTCCTTCAAGAGCTACGGCTGGATTAACACAAATTAACTGTTTAGCATGTGTAAGACACTGCTGGCTTCTTCATAACAGGAACAGAAAACTTCAATCCTGTGTGTAATTTTGTCCTTGATTTGTATGTGGCCAGTGGTTTAACTGTTGTGCCTCAGTTTCTCCTTCTGTTAGAAGGGAAAATGATACACTTCTGTCTCTTCTAATGGTCATGAAATTAATTTCCCTGTAATGCGTGTATAGTATGTAGAGATGGCAGGATGAATGGCAATGGTAGCAGCTATTATTATATATCACTTTCAGCAGATAGCAATTTCTACAGTAGGTTAAATTCTGGCCAAAAAGTACTTGACTGTGTCTCTTTAAGGTCACAAGCTATTATGAGTTGAAGACTAAAATGCTTTGTATATGATCATGAATAAATGAATTGAGTATCTCTGCCCAGCATTGTGGGATATGGAAACGATGCCGAATATCATCAGCCTGAGCTATCAACATCCATCAGCTTTCCCCTTGCTCATCTCTCAGCTGTCGCAATATGAAACCCACTTTCCCCCGAGATTTCAAACGACTGGGGCTAAACAGCAAAAAAACATTCGGTGACTAAATTTGCCAGAGAAGGTCTCAGTCACGAATGACTAAAAACAAAATTATAGAGCAATCTCAGCTGACTGAGAGCAGAATGAAATGTGATTCATTTTCATCCACCCGGCAGGGACTGCAGGGAAAAAAAGACTGGATTAACCCCTTCTCTGCTAGCAATGCCCATGTTCCCTGGGCTGATGCACATGTAGTTTGCATTCCTCAAATATTAGGTCTTCTGCTTGTTTTGTAGGGGAACTCATAGCTTTTATTACTCAGGTAGACTAGACCTGTAGGAGGACTGTGCTAAAAAGATTAGTGTGCTACACTTTGATATCATACACAGTTCATAGGAACATAACCATAGACCCCACTGCCCTCTACCAAGCAAGACATGACTGCCTGCCCCCCAAAAAATCTTGTAGTCTGAAGATGAAAGACAAAATCTGGACAATGAGATGTGGTGGTGAGATAAAACATTTGTCGGCAAGGCAGTCAGAGGTGTCAGCACTGCATCACCTCACAGGAGATAAGGAATTGTAAGGTGGAGAACAGAGGTGGATAATGACGTGGCTTTCTGAATGCCTACAAGGAAGGATTCCTCACACACAAAGAGCAGCAGAGGAGAACATGGAGATGGTAGTCTGGAAGTTTGAGTAGGAGACAGTGGAGCCTGGTCTCATAGGAATATGGGCAGATGCTTTGGGCAGAAGCTATTGCTGCAGGCTTTCTCATCCAGTCTGCACTCATAAGCTTGGGGATCACCACTGGACTCAGCTTGAGGCCTCAGGGAGGAAATGGTGCTGAGTCTCCTGTGCTGTGCTGCACCCTGGGGTGAGGCTCCCCAGGCAATTTCTGACCCTGATTGGAAGGGGGCAGGTGAGACACTACTGGAGCTGACAAACACCAGCACCTGAAGGCTGTGGTAAGGTTGGTCATATGCAGCAGGTGGTTCTGTGTTCTGCTCAAATAAATAAATTAAAACCATGTCTGCTGCCCCTAGCCCAGAAAAACTGTTTAAAGAAAGACATCAAAGTAAGAAAAATTGCATTTTTATCAATCAACATCACAGATGATATTTCCTTCAGCATTTTCTCTACATTTTTCCTAAAAGCAGAGTAGATAAAGTAACAAGCCAAGCAAAGGTTCTGAAAGGTCATATAGTGATCTCTCTGGCAACAGAAGCCAAGGACCTGTCCATAAGTCAGCTTCCCTGAGGAAGCATTGTTCCTGAGGTCAGAGGCTGACTTAAAATATGAGAATTTGGACAAGGGTTGCTCCTTGGGTGTCGGACACCCTCCACATCAGCACTGCACTGTAAATGTCTGTATAACCACAGCAGGAGTCATGATACAGCAAGTGAACGTAATGGATGATGAATGCGATACTCAGAGCGAAGTGGTAGCACAGGTGAAGTGCTGGAGCAGGAGCAATTTACTCAGAGCTGTACAAATGCTGGATAGAAGGCAGACTTTCTCTGCCATCTTTTGAGAACACTAGATAGAAAGCTCCCTAAACAACTACCAGATTAAATCAAGAGGTCAAGCCACGGGCAGATTGACAAAGCAGGATCTTTGTGATTCAACAGCTTGTAGATGGTACAAGAATGGTCCAGGACAGGCTTGGCTGATGCCAAATGCTTCCTGCTTTATGCACACTGTGGTACAACTTATATGCTTGATTTGATTTCCTTCCAGAAATGGAAAAAATTCTCATGAACCTTAAAAAACATGTTTTAAAATCATCCAGCTTTATGGCTTATTTAATAAATTTATAGTTGGTCAGTTTAGTCATATAACTGTGCTTTTCAAACAACATCAGCAAAACCCCAAAGCTGAGTGAGCAACAGGAGGAAAAGAAAAGATGAAAATACCAAAATTGTAGGTGTTTGGGTTTGCTGGGGTGTTACAGAGAAAAGAAAGCTCTGTTAATATGGGAAGGTTAGGGTCTGCCTTGGCGAAACACAGCAGGGCTGTGACTCTCAGTGGAATTACCATTGCTGCACTGCTTCCCCTCTGTAAAACTGGCTTACACAGAGCTGGCTCAAGTTTCGTGGCTTGGCATGGTGGAGCTGCATAAAGAAATATCCAAAGGTTCCCATACTGCATTTCCAGCTTGAAATTTGTTCTCTCACCTCTCTTTTAAGTCAGCTTCTTGTGTTGATTAGATCTAATGAAAAAGATTTGCTTTCTTTTATGGTTAGCAAAACACCAACATGCCTGTAACTAAATAATAGTAACTGGCCAAATCCTTACATGGATTAAATACCTCCTGGACACCACAATGGTAATCTTGTTCTCTGATATACCCCAACAAATCCATTATCTTCAATGGAGCAGCACTTGTATGATGGAGGGAAAAAAAGAAATTTGGCCTAACAAGACTCTTTCAAGAGAAGTGACTGAGTAAAAGGTCTGTGAAATTTGCTGATTACCAGTTATTTTAGGAACCATATGCACAGGCACTTTCTGACTCATGGTGCTGTCAATGAAGGGCAGCTGTGCAACAGCAGATTTGAGCCCAGGAGTCTGGGTCTGACTTTGATTCACAGCATGATCTTCTTCAAACCACTTCTCTCTGGGGTCAAGATACTGAGTGAAATAGGGTTGGTAATATTGCCCCTTGTTATCCAGTACTTACAGATCCCTGGAAAAGATTGCTGTGCTAGTGCAAAACCAGGAGTCCAAACTGCCTGACTACCCTCAGAGAGTCTGAAGGGGCAGGATAAGGCAGGCTGCACTGGGCTGGGCTTGAAGGTGGGAGGTCCAACATGGTCTCCTTTATGTAGTAAGAGACACAGTGATAAAAGAAGATGAACAAAAGCTTCCCAATGTTTGGCTTCAAATGGGAAGGTATTTGCAAAGTATAGATAGCATTTGCTTTGGTTCTAATTTGCTTTGCTTGCTTAAAGTAAAGCCAAAGAATGCAGTTAGGATTTTGAGCAGATGAAGTCCCACTATGTTTTGTAAAATGAAATCTATTTCCTTGACCTGGAACCACATGCCACAACCTGTTCACTGCACGAAGAGATGTTGTAGTAGAAATTTGTATTAAAATAACACCCAGAATCACAATCAGCATCAGTTCCCCTTGCTAATCTGTGCTGGATGGATACACACTGAGTAGAATTACTTGACTAAGAACTTGTCATCCAGAGAAAGAGGAAACAAGCAGAGAAGTGCTGTGACCTAGGGCAACACAACATGCCACCAGCAGACAGGGGAAGGGGCCAAAGTGTCTGAAGCCCTCACTAAGTCCTAATTTCTGCCTTCCCAGAAGAAATAATATCTCTATTTTTCCTGTCAGTTTGCACAAAATACTATTTTAGCATAGGATTATGAGAATAAAGCTGTTGATGAGACTGCACTGAATTTGTTGAGCAGTATTTGCAGGAAACCAGGGGAGAGTTTTCCAAATATACAAACAGTTCATTTTTGTACAAAATGTTTCCTTATTAATTTGAAATATCTTTTGCTAAAGAAATTGATCTGAAGTAAAAACCGGAAAAATAACAATGCAGGAGAAATGGGCAAATAAGCTGAGAACTAAAAAAAATATTTTCTGGCTCCCACAAATACAGAATTTCAATTCTAGTGTTTTTTGGTTGAGCCACACAATCTATAAATTCATCATCTTCCCAGCCCTGCTCCTGACATTTTGAGACATGTGCCCTCCATTGGAGAGATGGTGTTGTCAGCTCCACATCATCATATACCCTGTACCTGCGGGGACAAAACTGTGGTTGGAACATTCTGCACTGGAGTTCTCGTGAGCACAGTTCTGCCACCAGCTTTTCATGAGCCTCCTGTGCTGTGAGGAATTGATATTTTCTAGTATTAATTAAACAATTATTTTTCACCTGCAGCTCAACTGTTGAATAAACACATGGGAAGATGGAAGGCAGCTCCTTCTGATGTCCAAGAACATTCGTGCAGCCAGGTAAACTCTTCTCACATAATCCCTCCTGCTTTCTTATGGGCTGTGTCAAATTTGGTGATAACCACACCAAAACCACACTTGTGCTGAAAAGCCACTTGCAAAATAAATGGAAACTTGCAATCCAAATGCCAAAAAGATAATGAAAGACATAAAAGACATTATCTGTCTTTGTACTCAGTCTGCGGTTCCAGGGGACCCCAGTCACTTTAATTACCACACAAGACTGCAGTGCAAGTGAGAGTAAAGGCATGCAGTTCCCCTTGGAGGAACAGGTATGTGCTCCTGTGGCCGAGGGTAAGATACATAGGTAAGGGAACTTTTCAGGACAAGCTGCAATCCCTTCTTTGTGCTTTTTCCAAAATCAAGGCAAACTGGTTTTGTGCAAAGCACAGCTTCATGCCCTGGTTAGAAGTAAACCAGGTGAAGATGTGATGGCGTGGACTGGAAACAGCCATTGCACAAGTCCTAAATATAAATTTGGGCAGCTGCCCTACTTTGAGCCCTGCACTGCTGGCACTCAAGCAAGCTCACCTGTGTTTGCATATGCTGCAATTGCACCTGACAATCACATTGCAGACACGGCTCCAAGTGGCACCTTGGTGGCACCACTTGTGCACACACCCCTGCCACGTTGCATTGCTCCCATCCCTCTGTCTCCAAAACAGCCGTGCCTGGTGGTCATGGCACTTGGCATTCAGCCTGTCCTGTGCTTCCTGAGCCACAGCTCCCCACAGCCCAGCCAGCAGGCTCTGGCCCATCGGGGTTTGGAAGGGACTGATCACACACAGACTCAGAGCAGGGAAAACCCACGGTACGTGGGCTGCAGTGGGACCATGCCCACGTTATGTGTGCAGTTCCAAAGGGATGTTGCCAAGTGATGACCTGGCAATAAGGAGAGAACTTGGGCATTACTGGTGACAGAGGAGGAGCTTGCTGGTCTGCACTGGTACCAGCTTTCTCTCATTCCACATTGCAAAGAAATATGTATTTAATTAAGGGTCATATGCTGTGCTCAACTCTCCTGAGAGATGGGCTGGAGCTCCCACAGAGCCACCAGGCATTTAAGGAGCAAAGGGCCTCAGAAGAAGGATAGGGCTTGTTTGTTTTTCCTTGTTACCTGGAGCATTTCCATCTCAGACTGCCTAATTTAAAGTGCTTCCAAGCCTGTGCTCTCTGAAGGCCTGGCCCCATTCAGCTCACGGAGATGGAAAACAATTTAGGTCTCTCAGCTACAGCAGGGTGATGCAGCTGATAAGGGAACTTCAAGGTTAAATAAACTGTTCTGTGGGCGGGGGATTGGGGAAGGATCTCCACAGAGCCAAGGAGCAAGGTGGGGAAGCACAGACAGTGGAAAATGGGCAGGATGGAAACACTTCCCTGAACCCAGAGAGACTTGTCTGAGGCAACAGCAAACACAGGGCTTGGAGACATGATCCACAAATAACTCACAATTTTTTGTCATTGCTGTTGGGCCTTGTATAAGGGAAAACAGAATATGATTTTTGGTTGGGCAGTACTATAATAAGTGAAAAGTAAATTAATTTTATTTTTCTTAACACTTTCATAGCATCTTCCAGTCAAAAACTTGCTGGGCTTTAGTCCTGTCACCTTAGTGATGCCAAAAAGAGAATCAGGGAAATTCCTATATGAGGGGATGTCTTCTCTGTAATATATTTGCACAAGCTTTGTCACAAAATTACATTCACCCTGCAGGGAGGCAAACAAACCCTTTCAATCAAACAGCCCAAACGCAATGGAATTACACATTTCACCTATTTGCATGGCACATCTATTAGAACTTTGTATCACCCAGTGCTCTGTCATCACACTGCTGTCCACAGGAAGAGAGGTTATCATCCTCACATCACACATGGGGAAATTCCTGAGGGAATAAGCGCATTGCCCATGGTGTACTGCAAAAAGTCTTGGAATGGACCTCAGGGGTTGCTGCCCAATTCTCCCCTCTAGGTGTCAGACATACTTGCATGGTAAACAGTGCACTTATCTCTGCTTACCAGGCCCAGATCCTAGAGGAAGGCAAATCCCAGTTTTAACTGTGTTATCAGTCGTGTACCTTCAGTTGGAGAGCAGAGGAAAGGGGCACTGTGTAGCTGGGGCTTTGACACAGCTGTTTTAAAGCATCAGTAGGGATTGGGCGAGTCTGTATTTTCATATAGCTGTAATCATGCCACTGCTATTTCACATTTGGTAATTGCTTGCTGCTAGCAAAAAGTAGAACTCATAAGGCACATCCATCCTGCGGGGAGCTGAGATGGGGTTTTGCAATTCAGGCCTCTCTCTCTAGCAGAAATATTGTCAGTGATGAGGGGTCTGGGCCTGATGATAGATGACCATTCAGGTGATCCCTGGGTCCCTTGAGACAGCTTCCTCTTTCTTTTAATTTTCTCAACTGTTATTTTTTCCTTGCAGATGCAAGAATGTAGTCCTTGAGAGTGTCCATTTGCTAGGTTACTCTGGCACTACACTTTGTAAGGAAATTGTCAGTACATTACATAAAGTGACTAAACAATAACTTCTGCAATAAATGAGTGTGGATGGTCACTGGCATTATCCTCACAAAATGACTGGAGAA
This sequence comes from Edolisoma coerulescens, assembly GCA_013397115.1. NCBI lineage: Eukaryota > Metazoa > Chordata > Aves > Passeriformes > Campephagidae > Edolisoma > Edolisoma coerulescens. The sequence continues at coordinate 280,148 of VWZW01003625.1, read as the reverse complement.
ATGGGAGATTGCAGCCTACCCACAGGAGATATTGCAAATTGCCATAATTGTGTATAAATAGAAAGAAATGCAGAGGCAACTGTCAGCTAAGGTCCTGCTGACTCAGTGCCACCTTGTGTTTTTACCAGGAAGCACAGAAGCACAAGGAAGACTGTCAGTGAGGGGCAGAGAGGGATTCTGAGTAGGAGCTCTGCCTACTTTAGGCTATGATATTATGCATTCACTCAGAGCAGCCACTGAACAAATACATGAAGCCTTTCTCCTGCAGGAATGCTATGGCTCTCAGCCATCCAAGCCTTCCTGGAGGAGAGCTGGCATCACTGGGGCAGAATGAGGTACAGAAGGGTAGAAGTTTTTTGCCCTGCATCACAGGGCAGCCAATGAAGGGCTTTGGAGCAGGGCCTTGGTTTTATAATGGTGACCTACAAAGTCAAACCTCTATTCCAGACTCCTCTGAGACAGAACTATGTGGGCAGCATTAGTAAATGTCATTATACAAACTTGCAGGATGCTACACAGAGAAGGGTAAGCTTATCCATATTCCTTCTTTCTTCCTTTTTTCTTAGTAGTTGTTGTTGCAGAGGAGCAGCCCAGGAGGGCCACAGAGCTGTCACTCCTCAGGAGCCCTGGTGTGGGTGATTGAATCCCATCTTTGTCTGCTGTGCTTGCACCGAGGTGGGAACACATAACTCAAATGAGAGAGACAGAACTATACCCATCTCTGCCCTTGTCTTCCCTGAGGAGAGGATGGCTCGTGCAGTCTGACACCACTGCAGCCCGAGGGGTGCCCAGTGGTGCTGGGGGACACCTGTGCAACTCACACCCCACGGGGAAAACTCTGCACAAGGTAGCACTGATGAGAGGCTCTTGGCCCTGGTAGCCTTCCTCTACTCCTGAGGTCTTCCTAAATGACAGACAAAGGGAGAAACTGGTTGTCAGCTTTCATTTCAGTTCTCCTATAATTCTTTTAAAAATCGAGAGTGGTGTCCATTTCAGCACTGAAATAGTTCCCTAGGTAAACTTTGTTTTTATGACATGAAGGATGTGATGACTTTGCCTGGAGCAGTTCAGTGCAGGCACAGTGGCCCCTGCCCACACACCACGGTCCTGGCCTGCACCACCCCGTGGCTGGGCCTGCCTTCATCTCCCTGTGCCTATGCCCTCGTCCAGAACTGCTCCTGCAGATCTATACCCAGCTTTGCCCATGCTTCTCCCTCAAAATCTGAATGCAAGCTTGCCTGTTAATGAGTAAAAAGCCTGCATATTAATTACTTCAGGTTGTAAGACCACTTTCATTATCTAATATTTTAATTTTACAAATAAGTAGATATAGAGAAAGCTGTAGAGATATAGACGCATAAATATGCATTCTTGTTCCATCAAAAACACAGTGCTATAGCATTTTTTCTAGCCTAACCAGAGCAGATAGTATTAACAGAAAAATTCACTTTTCCATTTAGTACACATAAGTACACAGACCCAAATCTCTCCCCGGAGTAAATTTGCTGAAGTCAAACAGGGCTTACATCAGAGATGAATTTGGCAATCTGTTTTTACTGAGCTCTACAGCAGAAATTCAAACATATGCTCAGGCATATTTCCACTGAACATGCTGAAAGCATGAGGCCACAATCAGGAGAGGAGTGAAGTCAAAACTCTGCCACCATTTCATGATTATTTGGATCAGCCCATTTGTCTGACATGCCCTTACCACGTCCTCTCTTCAAAAGAATGGAGAACATGGGTGGATGGGGACACATTTTCCTCACTGTGAGGAAATGCATCTGTTTGAACAAGAAATTTGAGAAGTAAAGGATAAAACATAGTCTGCATGAGAAAGACACCACAGATCACTGTTTTCCTCAAGCAGAGGGCACGTTTCCACAAAGCCCAGCTTACCAAAACTGATCACATCCTCAAGACTCACACAGGCCCAAGTCATCAGTGGGATGAACTCCTTTACTACAGGAAGTTGCTAATACAAGTTGTCTTAAGCCAAACTCCCAGAGAGAAACCTTGTCTCTACTGAAGACAGTGGAAGCTTTGGTATTGGTTCCAGTTACCCCAGAATTTCATGTCTCCCACATGGTTTCTGTTTTTCACTGTTATTTGCTGTCAATGCACACAGAGTGGGAAGCTTTTCACTGGATAATAAATTGCTGTAGATAAGTTGAACCCCAAGGAGCAGATGTTTGTAACTGCAGAAGGAGCATGGGGATATCAATAAAACCCTGTCTGATCCTGTTCTTCTAATATTAATCTGAACTCAATAAATTTGAAACCAGTGAAATGGATCTAAACACTCTGGATATTCTTATGCACTTTCTTTTATACAGTGCTTTCTTATTAAAGATGCTACAAGTAAACCTTTCTGCTATGTAACAGTGATTTCACATGTAAGTTTCTGTCCATGGGAAGAGAGAAGCTCGTTATAATCACAAAAAATGTCTGAGTTTGATTGCTCTTGATAATTTCATTTAGTCAGCGCCAGTTCATTAATTTACCAAATACATGTATTTTAAAATTGCATTTCATCAAGCTTTATATTTTGTCAAGCTGAAAAACAAATTCCTAAGAGAATCAATCTGCCAAATGGCTGAAGCTCATTTAATCCAGGCTCTATGTGTCCGTGTAACCTCAGCTCAACTTTATCAAATGGCCAAATAGTTTGTATGCAATATGCCAGCAATCCCCATCTAGCTCTTCATAGAAAAGTGTCCATAGCAGAGAACGTCACCATCAAAACTAGAGAGCAGAGAGTAGAGAGACTGACCACACCTTTAAAATAGTTCACCCTTACAGCAGATACCTCTAGTTCAGGAGCAAGTCACGTTGGAAGGAGAGACGGTGATCGGGAAGTGTCTCCTGATCCTGTCCGTGATGCACAAGTTCTGTCACTTAATAAAGAACCTCATTCCCCAGAACCCTTCAAGCCAGGACCTTTCACCCAAAGTGAATCAATTTTTAAAGTTGAAAGCCCAACTTTGAGATGGGAAGGGGAGTTTAAAACACTATTTCATTCTTTCAAGCTGTGCTACAAATGGCCAACACCTAGGGGGGAAACATTAACTCCAAGGATCAGTGAAAAGACATATAAATCACATAGGAAAACATCTTGGCCTAGCGGCTACTAACCCAATGGAGATAAATCTAGGAAAAATCTTCCTGGAGTTTCACAGATTTTATTTTAAAAGAGAAGAAATAGGGGAAAGAAGTTTATTTACTGGTTTCTCTGCAAATTCGACAATGAATATCAGTCAGTATTATAACACCTCTACAATACATCTTCTCTTAAATCAATAAACCATGAAATAAAATAGCATATCCTTTATGCTAAGCTGTAAAGCTGTTACAGAATTTTGACATTTCAATAGCAACCTTGTATTGTCTGGGTTTGCATTCACACCTCCTAAGGGTCTGAGCTCAGCAAAGTTAGAGAAGATAGTGCATGAGATAAACTGTAGAGAAGAGGGCACCCAGGACCACTTTGGGGAGAAAAGACAGAAATGTCTGTGCCCGCTATCTTAAATTACCTTTCAGAGCCCACAATATAATCCAGGATTCAAGAGTCTCACTATCTCTTGTTGTTAGCAAGCAACTGTAAAACCCAGATGCAAAATGCTCGCCTCATTCCCCTCTGTGTGCTGACCTACAAGGAAGATAACTGTGTATTTCTTCTAACAGTTCCTCCCACAGCCCGAGTAGCAGAGGTCTATACAGCATGTATAAATGTTCCCACGTTGCTGATGAATCACCTAGGAATGAATCCGAACTCACATGATGGAATTTCTGAAGTTTTCATTTGCTTGTTTTTTCAAATACATGCACAGACATACATAAGAAAAGCAAGGCACTGAAAAACATACTGATACTGGTAAGTCATGTATTTGGAATATAGGAAATTGAAGGTGCAAATTGAACATGAAGACCTAGTAAATCCAGTTCCTTTGAACGTATTTCTGATTATCTGGTCCTTTCTTATCCTATCACAGATTATTTGCTGATTGAAGACTGACTTACATATTGCATATTACAGCGGAACAGGAGGCTGTACTGAAAGAGAATGTTGTCTTCAGGATCTCTACTCATTTATTGCCAAAATAGAAAAGTGTACAGTAAATGAGGCAAGGAACTGAGAAGAAAGAAGAGGTGGGTTCCAAGATTAATGTAGCTGAATGTCTACAGGGATGGATTTTCTCCTGCCTGCTGGTATAAATGTCATTTGTATAAATGTCTTGGTTTAAGCAAGACACTTGAGCCAAGTACCATGAAAGGTCACTCACCAAAGATGCCCTGTTTCCTTGATTCCTGACTTGAGGTCTGGGCTGTGATTTACAGGACATCCTGAACATAGCTATCTACAAAGCTTCAAAACTCCATCCTGCAATGTCTCTGCCTAAGTTTCCCAAGCAGGAACCCAATACAAAAGAATACCCTCATTCATCAACCAGAACTGTTGCACTAAGTTGGTTAAGGTCTGTACAGCAGTTAGCCACTACAGTGCCTCCAAAAAAGTCTGGTAGACTGTTTTCTCCAGAGTAGGGTTTGAATTGTATCCAGCAAATAGAGCCTGGAGCCATATACCAAACAATAAGAAGGAAATAAAATATTGACTAGCTGCTTACTCATAAAGCTCCATCTATTCTGTGCACTGTCCTGAGACAGAACTGCTGGGTAAACAGTAGTGTGAGGAGATGCAGTTAAAGATTTATTGTATACCCCAGAGAAGACTCAGGCTTGTGTTTGCTAACTTTATATTTGACATTCTTTAAGATTTGAAGCTTATTTTGCAGTTTTAAAAATGTTCATAGAAGAGTATGTACCTATGTGCAGGAGTGTTTCTCTGTTTCCCCCAGCAGGATTAGATTCAGAATTGGGTCCCTAATTCTTTTAGATTTCAGTGGTATTGAAATCTATTAACAGTAGTAAACTGTTAAAACAACGATGAGGCAAACTGATAACTCACTTTAAAACCACAGGTGGCTCCTGCAGTCAGGGAAAAATACCCTTTCTCCTTCTCAGTTCTTAGCTAGATCTGCTGACAAGGCAGATAAATGCCTCTGAGGGTTACCTGGGCCTCTGTGCCTGTTTGCCTCTCTCCTCACCTCTCCTTGACTGAGGTATGTGTGTTTTTCATGGGAATGCTGTCTGTGCCAGAGTTAGAAATCCAAGAGCAAGGTTTCAGCTAACCAGCTGTGTAATCTGAAGGACAAGAGGTCAGGGTCTCAGCAGGGAACAGTGAACAACCCGGAGCATCTCTAGGGAAGGCAATGGCAAGACCTGAGCTCCATTTTTGTGCTTCTGCCTTTAATGAGTTTTGCCAGCCTTTGTGCTTCCACTCTGCTGCCCCTTGGACATAGACAAAGGAGTACAGTTAAAGGAATTTACCTGCGGCCTCTATCAGAGAAGCAGGCAGACAAAAACTACAACCTCGAAACAGAGAGAGGAAGAAACAATTGGTTGTCAGCCTCTAATCAATAAATTCTCCTTGGACTGTTTCTAGTTCACCTGAGCCTGATCAATATCCACTGGGGAACCTTCCAATGGGACCAACTTTTAATTTATCTCCCAATTTCCTCTCCAGAGCCAAGGCATCAGATCTAATTACTGTGCCTGTTTACCGGGTTTGCTTTTCTTCCTTGCCTGAACACACGGAGGATATTACGCTTCTTGATGGGGAAACAAAGATGTTACAGTGCAGAGGAAGTGCTCAGTGCAAGAGCCCTGGATGCCACATGCAAATAGACATTTCTGGCCTTCCTAAGGAAAGGTGAGGGTGCCGGAGGAGAGCCAGAGAAAATAAGTCACTGGAGAGATGACATCAAGCATGAGGAGACAAATGTGATCAGACGCTAAGAAGGTAATATGGAAGGACACAGAGGGAAGTAGGACAGGGAATCTAGTTCTTGGAACTGCTAGGCTCAGAGACAAGAATATAAATAAGAATGAATCATGTTAAATATTAATATTATAATGAATCTACCAGTTGGTCCTCAATAGTTTTGTCTTGAGCTGTTAAAAGTGACTAAGCCACTGAAATTCTAGGATATTTGAGTACTTAATCCACTTAGTTTCCTTCAAAAATCCTCGCTACAAGTTTTTACTCCCCCATGTCCCCTTATAATGTATAATAAGGACACTTTCCCTGTGAATACCACAGGGAGGGACTAACCCATGGAAATGGAATGAAGAAATGAATAGCGGCCTGGGTTCCGTGTTCCTGGCGGTGATTATTAGTGACGGTGACGCGCTCACTGGTGCTTTAGAAATGCTAAAGAAATGCTAAAGAAATGCTAGACTACTGGTTATGGGATAGATATGGAATGCACTGTTTTATAGCAGAGGTAACTTTGTTGGGATTTTATTTTTGTAAAGCTAAACTGAAGCCCTTACCAGAAGGCTGAAACTGCCCAGACATCAGATTTAGGAAATGCTTCACCTTGCCCTGCTTACTTGGGGATTCCCCAGCCAGGAATTCAGAACAGATGGGTTGTAGGCCTGATGGCAAAAGGATGGGAAAACAAAGCATTCACCGTGCTGCAGAAGGCCTCAGGGACACTGGTGCTCTGGCCTTAGTAATGCCAAGGGCTGCCTTTCACATCAGCTGCTGAGTCAGTGCTTTTCCAAAGTGTCACTGGCAGTATTTTCCCTCTGTTGTCCCCATGCTGCTATTCTCATTCTTTTTCCTTTGTTGTCCTCATGCTGTTGTACTTTTGCTCTCATGGTCTTGCACCTGCTTTGAGAGTCTGGGACTTCAGCCTTCCTGGCTGGTCCCTGAAAAGACAGTTTTCCCCTTCCCTTTTTCTCTCTCTGTATTTTTCACTCACTCCTAAAGTAGATTTGTTAGAACTGATGTGTGCCATCAGTCACAGACCCCGCTAAAAACCCACTGTGCATATAAGCATCACACTTTGTGCAACAACAGCTGGGACTGAGGTGCCATTATGACCAAGGGTGGAGGTTCCTGTGTCAACAAAACCACCAGAAAAGCAAAGAGCAGCTACCAGGACCAGCAAAGTCACTCATTAGTTGGGGAGAATGAGAGTGCAAACACAAACACACTCTTTCTTAACTCCTGTACCACCCTACTGGAGATGCCATTACCAGATGCCCACTCAAACCAGACATTGCTGGTTCTGTGCTAGAAACCTGTTAAATAGTTAATCACAGTTAGTGATTAATGTGATTTTTGTGTACTAGCTCAAGCCTGTTTATGGAGACCATTGCACTAGCAAGAAAGGAAACACAATGAAACATAAAATTTAACAAAAATACTTGTGCCCTGTTTCCTATGAATTTAATTTGGTAAAGAGTTGCCGGGCCTCTTGGGTAAAGCACTCTTTTGCCTGTGCCTACATAATAATGGATGTGTTGGCACAATTGCACTTGCATGATGTTTTCTAACAGTTCCTACAGCCCAAGTACAAGAAAAACCACACTGCTGTCCTTCTGGGCCTGGAAGTAAAGATGCTGAAAGTCTCAGGAGAATATAGAAAATAAGGATGCAGATGGTGAGGATCAGACAGAGCAATAAACAGATTAAACAGCAGGCAGACTGAAGCTTACCTGACAAATAGCAGTCTAAAAGAGCTGGGGATATGAAAGATGAGAGGTTCATTTTCAGGTGGGAGGGGAGTACTTGGTGGTGTGGGTGAGTGGCAGATGCTGCAGAACAGAACATTCTTGTCCCATGAGTGATGGAATCCAGATGAAAACTCAGAAAGGGCAAGAGATGTTGAAGGAGATAAAGAGGAAAGATAGAAAGATAAAAAGAAAGAGGATTATGGAAAACAAGACTTTATCCAGATCCTGCTAAATTTAATAAGAGTGGTGTTCATGCTTTTATTTGACTGCGAACGTGGACTGAAGACATTGGTACATCTGATACTGGAGTCTAAAGAACTGGCTTAGTCTCAGTAAAAGCTACTGGCATGAAGAGCCTTGAACTGGAGAGAACAAGAACCTACAGTACTATGCAAGCAAGAATCCTGGCCCATCTTCTTCCCCATGAACCAATATAGTTTCTATTTTTACTCTCTTTGGAAAATCGCTTTAAATGTTTGAATGTCAAGCAGAGCAGGGCAGAGCCTTGGCTAAAGGAACCCTGGATAAAAACTCTTACTTTATCCACTTTGGTTTGCAGCATTTTCTATCCTCCCGATCCCGCAATTTCTACCACTCCATGTCTATGTGCATGAGTTAGAGAAGATGTCAAAAATAGAAAAAAAAAAAGGAAAGGGACAGAGGCATGATTGTCTGGAAGTGAAACAGCATGGAAACTTCTCATGGATCTCTGTTGTCAACTGCAGAAGAAACTATCCTTGTAATTAGCATTACTGTCCAGCTTACTGAAAAGGGCTGCTTTACATCTGTGGATAAAACTGCAGAGCAAGGAAAGGAACCCAAAGAAGAGAGTCCAGAACCCGGCAGAGAGGATTAGAGGTGCTGCTCAAAACGAATAATTCGCAGTTGTTAAAAATAACAGCCAAGTTTGCTCAGCACTCAGCACTTCTAAGTCACCTGAATAACTCATTTCAGTAAATATGATTTTAGATTTCTACAGCATCTTTCAAGAATCTGAGAGAATTTCATAAGCACCAATTAAGACTCACATCCTATCATGTGAGACAGGCAAGTACTGTTATTCCTAATTTACAAACTGGATTTGATGATTTTCCCAAGCATTGCCAGGGATTTAGACAAGCATTCTGCCTCATTTTAACAAAAACCCTTCACATTCCACCCAGCTTCTTAAGGAGTGAAGCAGTTTGGCCAAATGTATGCAGCTAAACTATGATATACAACACAGGATGCAAAACTGAGGCTGCCCTACTTCCTACCTACTCCTTTGGTTTCAGAACAGTCTCTCCTCCTAATGTGAGGGCAGTGGAGGAAATTGAATTTTTCCTCCCACAGGGAATTTCAAACTAATTCTTCATTTCAAACTTAAACGAAAAGTAGAAAGTCTGAGGAAAAGTATAAATGTTAAGATCTAGACATTTTATATCAAAACAGAATGATCCAACATGTCATTCTGTTACGGCATTTTTAATTTTGAATCAACACATTGAAACAAAAAATAAGTCATTTTATGTTGAAATGTCAACCCCAAACAAAATATTTTGTTATGCTTCTCCCAGCTGGAAAGCCCTATTTTTTTTAGGTTTTTTTTTTTGTCAGAAATGATATTTTATCACTGCAAATTTCAGTTTAGGTGAAATCACGTTGTCTGATGGGAAAACATTTCTGTGACAAAAATGTTAATCATCTCCAAAGTGACTATGTTTTCTGTCAAGAAAAGGAAGACATAAAATGCTGACTTTAGAATTCTGAGGAGCTGAAGTGCTCAAACAAAAAAGATCTGGGAGGCCTCTGAACTGGACTGAAATGCTGATTGTGAAGAACAAGTAAATTGTCTTAAAAGAGATATTCTGAATTAAGCAGAATCAAATAGCCAGATAAGTGAAGGAAGAAATTAATAGTCTTTTTTTAAAGCTCTATAGAAGTTACTTATGCCTTGGAAACCAAGGTTATATAACTGGATAATGTATGCACTGGGAGGGCTACCAAAATTGTTTCTTGGCTCAGAGAAAGATGGCCATGCCTTGCAATAGACATTTATGACAAAACACGTACAAAGTAAATCTACTAACTCCTCATGATGTTGGACCAGTAGCTATGCTTCATGTTTTGAAGCACACAGGTTTATACCTCTTATGTATGGGTTATATACAACATAGTTCTTACTCAGTGGAACTTGAATTTGTAATAATCCAGATTTACAGGTAATTTGTTACCTGTAGGATTGCAAACAGCAGTAAGTGGTAGTAGCTCTAATCATTCACTGCCCTGAAACATCCCTTCAGGTAACTTTCAGCTGCTGCTGGCTGCTTATTTATTTCTTTGGTTATATAACTTTAACATTCCTCTTTATCACCTGTGGTCTTCTCAACTCTGAATTGTTTGCTGCAAATTTGGACTCTATTGATCACCTGGCCTGCAGCTCACTGAGAAACACAAAATAACATCATTTCCACTACACAGCCTAGCACATCCCTGCTTCTGGAAACCTTCCTGTGTTGAAAATTATTAATGCATTTAATGTTTACCCCTCCATTTCTGCACCCTAATTTTTTTAAATATGTGGGTACATTATGTTACTTGATTTTCCCTTGCTTCACTTTTGCAGACAGGAAAATGAAAATGTGGTTGATGAGTGAAACATAGCTTTTCTTTGCATGGTGAAGTTGCTTCATCTCTGTCAAACTGCTCTCCCGTACAAAATTTATAACACTGCTTTTATTTGTTTCTTCAGTCAATCTATTTAGTTCTCAGCTAAGTATGAATACAATAGTACAGTTACATTAAAAAATAGGTTCAGATGCTTTTATTGTCATCATTCACTGACTTTGGGTCCTTTCCCTGTGTTCCCTGGATGCAAGATCACACCCACTGGCCACTCAGTGCAGTTCCCACTGTTGCCCACAACCAGAATAAAACTCCCTTTCATACATTTCTTTTAAACAAGTATCACCTTAAATGTAGTTAGGTTATTTGCCCCTGTTCTTTATACAGCTGTTCCCTAACTCTTCTCTCAAAATCTGTGCATTTTCAGCTTAAAAGTATCCACAGCAAGGTCACCCCATTTCTTCTGGTGTTCCCATACCTTGTCTCTCATAGGTATACACCATGTATTTAAAACAGGTTTTCTAGCTTCTTTACTATTATTATCACAGAAGCATCTAGAGATTCAAATAATACCAAGGATCCTCTGGGCTAGGAATAATCTCTTTTCTGAAAGGTTTACAGTATAAGTAGGCAAGACAATGAGTGACGCTGCAAGAAAGCAGAAGGTCAAGTAAATCATGTAACAGATCCATAGTAGTGCCAGAATCCCTGGTGTTCCAGCAGGTCCCCAGCATCCACTGCATTTACACTGCTTCCAAATGTAAACAAACTCCTATCTGCAGTGTCTCCAGCTGCCCACCAGCAACCACACAAAGATGTGTGGCTCTGTGTCGGTCGCATCCACTGTGCTGTCACACAGACAAAACCTGTGCTTTCGCTTCAACACACAGAAAGCACCCAACCATTTTCTGGGACCACCTGGGTTTGAATCAGAATTAGGGCTGGCTCTGCATCCCATTGCCAACATGTGGGGTTACCAGTATCTCCACTAAGGCTAATGAGGTCTCATCAATATGCAGCCATCTCATTCACTGAAACATCCTTGCACCTCTCTTATTCATGGAGAGACTTCTACTGGCTCATGAAATGTATTTTTGCTGTCATAAAATGAATCACAAAATTCTTTTTTATTAATAGAAGCCACGTTTACTTAGATGTCCTGAACATTTCAGCACTTCCACACTTGCACATTCCTCCACTGGAGACACGGAAATATAAAACCCATCAAGTGGAAATGCATGCAGTCAGGTAGAGACAAGCAATTTTGATTTGTCACACAATATCCAGATTTTGTGGAGGCTCTGAAATCGTGGCAAGCAGCCTCAGCTGATTTCTGCCCTCAAGGCCTGGGGCAGGGGTGCTTTCTGCCTGACATGTGTCCACCAACTCCTTTCATCTGCACCACAGGAGATTCCTTGTCTATCTCCTTATCACTCACCCAAATCATTTTAGCAAAACTGACAAAGCAGGTATGAGTGAGAACTCGCTCTTTTAACACTGCAAAAACAAAACTAAGTGCTGGACATACACCCACACTGTATCACAGGCTTAATGTGTCCCTTTTGTGGGGTCTGTCTTGCTTGTTAATACCAAGGAAATGCACATGTCTTGAACTTGTCCTTCATATCTCCTCTGCTGCTTCCTACTCTTTGTTTCCTCTCCTGTTCCTCTTAAGTGGGGAAAAAAAAAAAGAACAGAGAAGTATCTAATTTTAAGCACAGGCCTATCCACTGGCAAAACGGTTGGCTCAATGGAGACAACACACACCCCTGTGCAGAGGCACAGATCCTGTCTCCTGGGACAGATCACAGCAGAGAACCCTACAGAAGGGCTTGCATTCAACATCTCTATTTTGTTTGCTTAACTATTTAATATAGTTTTTGCTTACTGGAAGCTTGTCTCCAAGATAAATAATTTTCAAAAGATTAATAAAGACGTAGTTAAATTTTTTTTTATCTGTCTCTTGAGTGATAACTGGATTCAATTGGTTTTGGTAAGAAAAAAAAATGAAACGAAGTAATATAAAACTTATTATCATTTTTAAAATTTCTGAGCTTTTATTTGACAGCTGTGCTAAACTGGAAATACAGAGCTGAGCCACCACTGAGGGATCCTGAATTCCTCTCTGGCAGTGTCATAAATTACTGCTTTGGACTTAAAAATATTGGAAATCTTTTAAATAAAATCACCCTCAGCAGTCACCAAGTTTAATCACTAATTTTTTGTCATAGTTAAGAATGTCAATAGGCCACACCTATCAAGGCTAGTCGTGATCTAGCAAATCCCTTCAGCACGTGTACAGGCTGAACAAGGATTGCAGTAAGAAACTTGGTTTCTTAGTGAAAAATTTAGCAAGCTATTACCCTACTCTAATACCATTTCGTGTTCATTAACTACCAGTAAGAGGAAATCAAGAAATCTGTTCAAAAGCACAAGAAAATAAGTAATTTAAAAGGGCATTGTCTCTCTTGGGGAAGAGTTTTCCAGTGCTGTCTGTCCAATAGTGCTGTTGCAACATTTTTGCTCTGTTCTTACATCACACCTCTCCCAAACTCCAAACAACACGGTAGGGAGGAAATGTCATTATAAGACACACATTAGAAAATTATTAAAAATGCACAGCTGAACAAATGTCTTCTAGTCCAGTCCAGTAGGGTAATTGATGTGAAAAGCACAAGAAGTATTTGCCATCCTTACTCAGATCACATACTGTCCTATTCTGTGAGATACCCCAGGAGGAATTTATAGGATTATTCAATGAGTAAGGTACTATTCATGGTGAGTAAAGGTGGCAGAATCAACTTGCTACTGATTACAAGTCGCATTTCCTCACTTACACTGCTGTAAATTTAAATTATCTCCACTCAATCAATGGCGAATAATTGATATAAAATCAGAGTAAGAGGAGAATTAGTCTCTAAGTATGTCTAGAATGACTAAACAGTGAAAATTTGCCAGCATATATAACTCCCCCTTGAAGCTCTGCTGCAAGGTTACTTTTATAACTGATTGTTTCATTCTCCGAAGTGCTGTGCTGCTGCTTGAAAAGAAAAATATACTGAGCTTCTGCATGCTAAAATACCCCGTGTTTTCCGAGGTCTTGTGTTTTCTTGGGTAGTATGAAAATCCCACAAATCCCACTGGGTTTAGTTCAGGCCACGGGCACATCCTAGCAAGGACAAATTGGTCTTTTGGAAGCCTGTGAGGTATCCTGGTGTGCCCCCCAGGCTTGTGGCAGGGTCTTGGATTTTTGCTGGAGAAAGCTGGACCAGCACAGGATTGAAACATCACCTCTCCTCCTCTCAGCCTGTTCAGCAGATGCTCTGCACAAGCCAACAAAGGAGCACTCCCTGCCTGCACCTTGCATGTTCCAAGTAACACCAAAGCCCTATTAGGGTCACATCTTCACCTGGGGGGCTTCTGCTCCTTCCTCTTTTCCCTTTGCTTTATACATTTTTTGGAGCAAGAACTATCCTTAACTATATTTGTATAACAATTCCCACTACAGGGTTCAGGTCTGGTCAATGCCTCTAATTACTACCACAACGCTGTTATTATTAATTAATCTGCAGAGACCTCATGATCCCTTTTGGGTGGCGTATTTTTAACACCCCCGACTATTGTCTGGATATTGTTTAATTTTAGCTCCACACATCAAATTTAGAGAATGATAAAATTGCCTTCCTCCTGTGATGTCAACCCATCCCTGTTCTCACCTAAACTCCTGCCATTGCTTCCTCTGTCTCCCTTTCCTCTCCCCTCCTGTCTCCAAGCAGTGGGTTGAAGGGGGTGCCATCACCTCTGGAACTTGCAGATTAAAAGGCAAAAAATTGACAGTAAACTGCCAATGGCTCATTTACTGTTGACGGTGAGTCAATCAAAATCCTGCTTTCCCACTGCTTCCTGGCTTTCCCATCTGTGTGAATTCATGACCCGATTTCTGATGTGTTCCACACTGTTACTTTTTTCCCCTCAGAGTTTAATTGCTTCTGTTTCACATTTGGGTGCTGAAAAATTGACAGAAGCTGCACAATTCCCTCCAGCAATGGATCCTATTTATATTGCTGTAAACTACATTTTGCAGTGATATGATTAGTAATAAAAGGGAGAAAATTAAACAGAAATTAGCATCTCCTTGTATAAAATCTGGCTATCAACCAAGTTTTACTCTAAGGGTCACCAGAAATGTTAATATTATTAAAGGCCCACCGCAAAGCTCGATAAGTAAGGAAGATATCAAGTGTGAGGAAGCTCTGGAAAGGATTGAGAAAGAGCTGTGAATCCACAGTGCCTGGGGAGAGCTGCCCCTGGACTGTTGGAGTGCTCCAGCACAGGCAGACCAGGTTCCTCATCTCCAGCAGCCACCCTGAGGACAAGGCACAGAGACTCCAGCCAAGCACACTCAGAACATGCTGCTACAAATTTAGAGAGAAGATTGTGCAGCAAGTTGTTATGCTGTGAACATCTAAGGATGTCAATAAAGCTAATGTCTTTTTAAAAGACCAATCAGTATAGCTGAAAAGGAAAAAAAAAAAAAGAAAAGCTTTTGGGCACATAAGCCCATCTTGAATGACATTTCAACTCTTTTCTTCTCATTGGGTTTGAAATAGAGTAATTTCTTCTTTGTCAGGAGAGTGACTATAACATTTTTGTCAATAGTTTTCTACCATTTTTTTGTCTTGAAAACACATCTGACCTTTTATTTGCTGAATACTATACATTCAGTAAATAAAAACTGATACATAACATAATCACATTTTGTTTACTTGAACATATTCACAGAGCACAGACCACTTGATAGTCATTTTGATATTATTTTGTAAGTGCTTTAATTTTTAAAAAGTTAACTAAGATTACATAGGAAGAGTCATAAGAAATATGAACCTTAATAAACCCTGAGGCACTGATGTTTAATAGAAGGCTTCTCTTTTTTAAATAAGTTGTTTTGATTGGGAAACCTTTGAATAACCTGCCCTTGACTCACTCTACTGAGATACTCATTGCCAGAGCAATTGTCAGAGCTTGACTCAGCCTTACCCAAAGCCTGCATGGACTGATGGACACTTTTAATTCTCACGAGGTCACTGCAAAGTGCTGGACTCTGCTGAGATGGTCTGTAGGACAGGAGCAGGGCCTGTGATGGAAACTGAGTTCTCCACCCTTCCCAATGTCATTAGATTTTCCCCATATAGGTGAGGTTGTTCATGAGCACAGCAAATGCCCATTTTTGTCTGCAGTCTGCTTTGTCAGGTAGCAGACCATCATGTGCAGCTGGATAAAAGGCAGCATGGCAAGATCTGAGAGCAGGACCTGCTGCTCAGTCAGATGGTACCAGACTTAGGCACCTTGAGTGAGGATGCCAAGCCAGACAAAAGCTGCTTCCAGCACTGGAATGGCTGTTTTATGGCTCTGATCAGCTTAGTAGGAAACACCATTGTGCAAAATCCCTCTGCTAATAAACTGCAATGTGATGCTAATATTCTGCCTAGTTGTCTCCAGAAGGCAGCTGCTCCCAGAGGAGAAGAAGAAGTAGATTTATTCTGCCTCCCACGGCACATCTAGGCAGGAAGTTTGGATACTCTTATCGTTCTATCAGCCTTTTTTAGCTCTCTTTGCAAAGGTAATTGCTGTGTCATGATGTTTGCCATGGCTCTGTGGCTGTGCACACGTGTGCGTGTGTCTGAGGCAGGCAGAGGCGCTGATTGCCTCGGAGCTGCTGCGTGTCACCGCGGTGTCACACGGCGGCACATTGGCTCCGCCAAGAGCTGCGCTGCTCCTCCCCGTTTCAGCCACCAGGCTGATCATACCTCCAGGTAAACAGCATTCATCGTCCCGGAGCACAGCACCTCTCCAACATCCTAAGTCCAATCTCACTCCAAAATGTAGGGGTGGACATCCTCGTTTACCTTCGACAGATGGGATCTGAGCTGTCTGCGGAGAATTTCTTTTTCCTCTCCAGAAAAGAAGTGATGTTTTTTGTATTGACCCAATTAGAGATGGATGAGATGGGAATGGGATGAAGACATTATACTGTTTGGTGGAAAATCAACACAGACCAGCCTGATTCTGCAAGTATTGATACCTGACTTATGAGCCAAAGGCACATTTGTAAAGAACTGACAGTATCACTCCAGTTACTATTAGACACATCTTTTCATTAAACTTACATTTAATGTTCAGGGAATGACAGTGAAGTCAAGTTCTGTAGAGGAAAATAAGTCCATTAGCAAATTATCTGGTCTTTGGTTCCAGTAAAGTCTTCTGATTTTAAATCAGAGGTTCTGGTTTTATTCTCCTCAGATGGTGACCTGCCAGGGAATATCACTACAAAGAGACCAAAAGCATGTCCCTAATCTTGCAAGCTTCTCCAGAAACTTAGCTGTGGTGGAGCAGCATTTTTTATTACCTCTCCTTCGTAATATATTCTGATCCATGGGGAAGTGGACAGCACAGGTCTGAGCTTTCAGTGGTGCTGTATTCAGCCCCCACCAAGTTTTGTAGTGGTAATGTCACCCTTTCAAAATATCCATGTCAGATTGGCAGCTTCTGGCAATTGTTAGTTTTGTACTATTATTTTAGGAAGTTGATTTGGTTCAATTCAAGGCTGAGACCCTGGAAGGTGTTCATACATGTGCCCAGAAACTCCACTTGTGGTTTAAAGCCTGACCAGGGATGCATATTCCTAACTCTGGAAACAATGCAGTCTAACAGAGAAGACTTTTCTGAGGAAAAAAAGGAAGCTGACAGTAAAGTTGGACAGGTGTGTCCAAGACTCCCTCTGTGAATTTGGGTAAGTAACTTCATCATCTCTGTGCTTTTATTTCCCTGCTTTTGAAATGAAGGTGATACTTCACTGGGCTCTTTTAAGGGTAACATTCACAAATGACTGATGTGCTCAATAAGCCATGATTGAGCTGCAGAAAACCGACTGAGAACCCAGCATAAATCTGCTAATTAATCTGGTCCAGCTTTCACCAATGCAAGATTTCCCTGTACATTAAATATTCTTTTTCAGTCCTGTAGAAAAAAAAAAAAAAAAGACAGTCTTTTAACACCAGATAACCCAATATGAGTGGAAGTGCTTCTTAGAGGCAAAGAGTAGAAACTAGGGCTCCTGGGTTCTATTTTCAGTTCTGCCACTTACCCACTATTTGACTATGGACAAAGCACCTACCCTCTCCACACTTCATTTCATTAAAAACAGATCAAGAGGGTATTGCAAGGTTATTATTTTTCTAATTACCCCAGAGTTCTTGCATGAAAGGCCTTTCAGGAAAGAGGAGCATTTCGCAGAAAACAGTAATCCATCACTTAGTTGCCAAGAAATCACAAAACTCTGCAGACTGAACCATGAACAAGCTGTGTCATTGAAGCTTACTTCTACTTCTGTGTGACAAACACCTGAGCAAATCAACTGTGGGAGTAAACATCATCAAAGGTTATTAGTTAAAAAGTACTAATCTCCCACAAACACTTGTATACTAAAGCAGGCACCTTCAAAACACAGCAAAAGGAATTTTGCTAAACCAAAGTTGCTTTTTTTTTGCCTATTGCCCAGTAACTTTGAGTTGGCATGTGAGTATGTGCTGGAAAATGCATCCTGGGACCTCCTGTCAAATCAAAATTCCTTTTGTTTATGTCAGTTGTGCCAGTTCCTCCACCCCTGTTCAGAGGCAATGGTGGGGTTTGATCTGTTTAGATGGCATCACTCATACATTTAGTACTGCTCAGTTTGCTGTCACCCACCCTCAACAGGCTGGGGGCAGTGTCCCTGTCACACAGGCCTTGGCAGAGTTCTTGCACCAGAATGCCCCACGATCTGAGCCACTTGGCCTGTCCCACACAACACTTCACTGTGTTTCATTTGTGGATACTACATTAAAACTGGTGGAATTTAAAACTTCTCAGTGAGTTGCTTTGTCCTGTTAAAAAACTATTTCAATGCTACCTTTTATTGGGATGTGTTCCACTATGACGGCTGTGCTGAGTTCTTTAGGATGTAAGACACTGTACAGCAAAATGCTCCAGGCAGGAGCAAGCACACGTTAGTTCACTTCTAAAATCAAAGACATCTACTATCAACCCCAAGAAGAGCAAAGGGGTGGTTAAGTGCCAGAGGACTATGATGGTGTGTTATGAAATGTGGGTTGAAATTTTTTAAGTAATTTGAGGAACTGCACTGCACACTGAAATCTCCTTCTTGAGCATTTCCTCCCAGTCTTCTGCTGATGCTGTGTGCTTCTGGATGTTCAGTGCTGAGAGAGAGTATTTGCTCACCTTTGTCCACTACTTTGAGAACTATTTGTACAAATACGATTTTACAAATTACTGCTGGAATGGCAGGTTCAAGAAGCACTCAAACACCTGCCTTTCTTACAGACTCTGTAGTCTTACTGGAGCTGACAGGACTACTCACATGCTACAAGTCAAACACAGACTTAAATACCTATTATGTGAAGTCCCACCACAACTGAAGATTGTGTAAGTGAAGAAGTCACCCCTGACTTCTGGTCTCAGGCTGAAACACTCAGTTGCCAAGAAATGCAGGTATTTGGGAATTAACTCATCTAGCATCAAATGAATTTCATTATCTTTCCACAAAATGAGATGATGTTGGTGCACAGTGTTTTTAATGCCATTTACCAGCATTAGTTTCTGCTCATGTAAAAATCTCCTTTCTTGTGTATTACAGTAAAGCAGAATTTGTCAGATTGCGGAGAAACTGGGCACTTCTGCTTTTAATTTCTGATCACAGCTCTACCTTCCTCCCCCAAGAAAATAGAAAATGATTAGTCATGTAGTGCCTATTGATTTAGTAGTCTTCATTTTAAAAATTATGTTTCTCATAGTATTGCTCTTTTTTTAATTATTATTACTGAAGCAAATTGTAACACACTGAATTGGAAATTGGTTAACTCCTTCCTATCTTTGCTTTTATAGCTCATTTTCTCTTTGATTGAACAAAAGCCATAAAGTGAGAACTGTTTTCTCTAAACATAGGAAATAAAAGACAGGCTTCATAAGAATGTGTTATGCTCAGGTTACTTGTGCCTCTTTCATTCTCACCATCCCCTGTAATTCCTTCTCTTCCTTCTCAACTCTTTTATCATAACCTCTCTAGGAGAATATCTATTAACAGAAGCATACAGTAGATAACTGCTGATAGTGAGGGGACTTGGCTAAACTGTCACATGAACCATGTGTTCTGTTCCTTTGACACGGTGTGAAATAACAGCCTGGTTCATTCCCTGGATCAGAGAGGCACCAGCTAATCTCACAGTCTTGCTTTCCCTCTTCTACAGGGCTCCTCCTGCTTTTCAAGGTGTTTTGGGAAAAGTGCAAAAGGAAGTCTCACTCAGCCTTCTATGGATATGTAATGATTTCCAGTGAGGCAGGCTCTGCAAAAGGAGAGAGCATCATTGAAAGAGAAGAAAGTCTGTAAAGGTCCCTGGCCTGCTTTTCCCCACCAAAAAGAAAAAGAAAAAAGTTATGAACAACAGATGGATCTCCTAGGTCATGAAATCCATCCTCTCAAATCATAAGTAATATGTCATATAAATCTTCTTAAAATTCTTTGTCTACCACCCTAGAAACCCCTGCACTTTCCCTCTTGAATGATCTCTCTAGTGACCCCTTCCTGAAATATCAACAATTAGGCAGTTAAGAAGATTTGTATGGGAAAAATTCAGGACAATAGAATGGTTGATCTGGCTTTGTATTGGGACAGGGGAACTTAGAAAGGTGAAAGAAAATAATCTTCATGGAATTAATATGTACGGGCTTGGGGCATAGAGGAAGACATACAGATTTACTAGTGGATTCTTGAGGTGAGAGGATGCAAGTGCCAATCCATCTTGGACAGAAGTGATGTCAGATGCTGCTCAGAAGAAAGGAGTGATCTCCTGCTAGAACTCCTCATGAAAAATCCGAGCAATTACTACAGAGTCAAAGCGAGTTGCTGTGGTTGGACAAAGGTTTCCAATCAAACCTTGGACAAGTGAAAATATTGTTTTGGTCAGATATCTAGGACTGATGGGATATTAGAGGGGGACTCTAAGAACAGCAAAGTGTGGCAGAGGAATGAGAAGATGGGGTTTGTGGTATTTCTGTGCTGAGTTTCCAATAAAACCAGACTCCAAAAAGGATGAAGGAGGAGAAATCTACAGAATGAATACTATGCTCACTCAGTGAGGTGTGCAAGAGTGGAAGAAGTTCACCAACAGGTATTAAATTATAGCCATTGTCCTAGATATTTGTTCAAAGATTTGCTAAGCTGTTTTTCTTATTTTCATGTTTTGCCCAGTGACCTTTATTTAGCCTTTTTAACAGCCAAGGCTGGGACAGCCAGGTATATGTGCTCTAACTGGTGAAGATAGATTCATAGAATTGTTAGGTCTGAATTGCATCCACGGCACGAGTGCTCTAGAGATATAACACTTGAGCTCAGCTAGAAGCTATGGGCTTGAAACAGGAATTTCTGGGTGAAAATCTCTGGCCTGTGCCATGCAACAAGCCAGACTCCATGACCTAATAGAAATTTCTGGTTTTAAAATCAATGTATCTGTGGGAAAAAAGCCATCTGTCCTATGCTTTCTTTCTCTGCAAGCCCATTGTCTCTCTAGGGTATCTATACTCAGCTTTCAGCAGGCTCAGGCTTGAAGGCTTTTAGTGATTATAATTCTACCACCATTTTGCACCTTCAAAGCTTTTTCTGGGAAGCCTCCAGGGACTGGAGCCAAGTCCAGTTGCACTTCCAGTTTACCAGTTAAACTGTAGGCTGACTGATTGCAATGATATCTGTCATCAGCACAGAACAACAGACAGAGCTGATTCCTGAGAACAAGCTGATGTGTGACTTAGTGACTTGTGTCACTAAGAGCTAGAAAAGGCATTAGAAATCTGAGAGGTCTTAACAGCAGTCTCAGGCTGTAGCTTCTTCCATTTTGTGCTTCCACACATTGTGCTCACAGTTCACCAGCACCTCAATAAAAAATCTGTAATCCATGTTCTGTACCTTCTCCTTGATGCCTTGAGCCAGACTCTTGGTTAAACCAGTGATATCTCATTGCCTGCAATGGGGCTACTTGAAATTTGCATACTCCTAAGGGGAGAATCACAACTCTCTTCTCCTAGTCCCTCTTTCACCCTCACAAATGCTCATTTGTTATTATTTTTTTAAGGTTCTAATTCAACCAAGCCATAGTTTCCACTGCCTCCAGAATCAATATTTTCTCTGTCTTTTGACAATTTTTTTTTATTTTATTTTTACATGCAGTCTCCAAAAGGCTATAATTTACAGTTAATACCATGCAATCAAAGACAATGGCAGGATTCCTGTGAGCAGAGCAATCCTGGCTTCCTAATCATGGTTCTCATGCTCTACAGAAGAATTGCAATCCTTCTCATGGAACAGCAAATACCTGTTCCAACAAACACATGCAGTATTTTACAGTTGTATTGAATGAGGGAAATCTATGCTTCTCTTTGCTCAGAAGGACTCGATTACTTAAACTAACACCCCTAGGGAAAGACACCAGAGAAAAGAAGATTCCTGGTCTGGGCATGTTTTAATCCATACTGCATTTTTGTGGGTCATTAGTGTTCAGAAAGGATGCCCTCAGGTGTGCTAGGTGATTTCCAGTACCATTTTGTGACAAAGGCAAAGTGTGTAATGACTTCAGCAGGGCCCTGCCTTGCTAGCAACTGATGCAAGATGACTAAATTCACATTTCATAATCTGCTGAGTAACCACTATACAGAGTAGTAATATGAAGTATTGTTCCTGCTATGTTTTCCACTAAGGAGGCAAGTCCCACTGAATAGCTCTGACTTAAGGAAAACAAAAGCAGAAAAGTAAGATAAGGGCTGCTTTGGTTTGAGGTGATGCTGCAGGACTCAAATCAAGAATAAACTTAGGTGGAAGTGAGAAGAATCTGCCCTCAGGCCTGGATGGACAGAGCACACGACTTCAGACTCCTGTGTTTGGACATATGTAACCCACACAGGTATTTGTGCAAGGTATTAGTGAGTGCCTCTGGTGCTGGAGAGGGTGAGAGGGTTGAGTTTTGGTGAAAGGAATCTGGTACATCATGGCATTGATGCATTTTGTTCTGCATTATTCTCTCTTAAGCACCTTCTTTCCCTACTTGCAATGGCTTTGTTGGAGGACAATTACCTTCGCTAAATGAAAATGACCAGAATGTGTCAAGGGTCAAGTAAAAAGCAATATACAAGCCAGCCAGAAGTAAAGGAGTATCAGGCAGGGAGCTGACCAATTCTTCACTTTTCCATGAGGCCAAAGACATTTAATCTGCAGCTGCAGCAACAGCTATTCCACTGGCTGTGGAATGGAGGGTGCCAGTGATCTTACTCTTTTACAGGATAAGATCAGAAGGAACACCCTCAGGGCACAGCCTTAGGGTGGTTTGGTGCACTCGGGAAATGGCTGGAGTGTTGTGAGAGGCTTCTATTCTCAAGCTGTTTGTCACTCTGCATCTCCCAGAGGAGGCAAGGTTTGGAGCAGAACTGCTGGCAGCTGCTTAGCCTATTTCAGAGCAAAGCCATTGACTTTGTATCCTTCAGGCAACTCCTAGGCAAAACTGCAGGACTTAGCCCTCTAAGCTGCAGTGGCAGTAATTCTTGGAAAAGGAATCCTAGAGACAAGCTGGAATGACCGACTTTCTTATCTTACTTTGCTCCACTCAACTTGTGTCAAAATGAGGTCTTAGCACATTTGAGGGAGTTTTCGTTCACATCTTGCTACAACCAATCTCTTCTCAATGAACCTGAAGTTTTTGTATCTTCATTTGCAATTCTCCAAAAGTACTAGATGCCATGCCATTTTGTCAGTGTTTTAGTAAGAAGCAAAAATCCGTTTATTTTGTCTTCCACTTTTAAACAAATATAGTATGACCTAAAATCAAGCGGCTCCTTGGATTTTCCTTTTTATGTTCTCAAAGGAATATATAGAGAAAACAGAGTTCTACGCATCAGAACAGACTGTTCTCCTACAGCATCTCATCAAATGACTGTCAGGAAAAAAAAATCCCTGTCTCACCTCAGAAGAGGCTGTCAAGCGATGAAGATGCGCTATTTCCCCCAGTCTTTCTGCTCCTGTCCCAAACTCTGTCTCAAGAAGTGTTTACATTGAAAATGCTTGAGAACTGGGAGAATTCATGAAAAGAGACACTCAGCACATGCCCTGTTTCCTGTTTTATTCCCTGGCAATTTGCTACAGACTACTGTGAGAGAACCAGTATCAAACACACACAGAAGTCACATTAGGTGACACACAAGGGAGATGTAAATAAACTGCAGAGAATCCAGAAAAGGTGCAGCAGAGTTGTTGCAAAAATTCAGAGCTCCTGGCTTTGATATGAGTTTCAGTGAACAGCAGAGTGTGTCTTTGAGAAGGGCAACCCAGGGAGAGAGGATAATGCTTAGTATATAGTGCATTCAAGAGGAACTGAAGGGGAACAAAGGCATGGCCGACAGTGTACCCATGTGCTGCAGACAGGCAATTACTCTATAAATCACAGTTAAAGGAGACCTCTACTAGCTGGCACCTACCACAGTCGCTCACCTCTCTGAGCGTCAGCTGCTGTGATCACAGGCAAAGACAGACACTTGGCAGGGCAAAAACTGGTAAGTACTGAGACAGATAGGTCGGCATCAGCGCTAACCCCCAAGACCACAGGTCCTGAAAGAGTAAGGGCATCTCTGCAGAATGAAAGTGCCTTGGAGGGACAAGTTCTCGAACTGATGCACATTAGATGATGGGATATCTGACCTGAGGGGGGGTGGCCACAAGGGCACGATGAGCTGTTCTTGAGAAGCACGGGCTAAACCACTTATCACGATGGTTTCATTGCAGGGAACAGTCATGCACTATTAGTGCTGAAAGATTTCCCAGCCCTAACGGCTAGGATTTTAAGAATCTATTTAACTTTGATAGTCTATAGCCCATCACTGGAAGTCTGCTTAAAGGTGTGATTGCTCTTCTTTGTATTGGAATTGCTGACAGATCCTTAACTATTATGGCGCTTACCAGCAGTAACCCATTTAAATAGAAAGAATAGAGGAGAGCACAAATGGCTTGTGCTGTTTGAATTTGATTTACCCATCAGCAGAAAAAAGTTCCATGTGTAGATCCTTGCTACACTATCCAGTCCATGAGTTTTCTGTGCTCTTTGTATACCAATATACTATAAAGTTAGAAAATGCATTATCCTGGAGGAAGGATGCTATGCTGAAGGGAATTTGGGTGCTGGTTGTTTTTGAACTGCAATATGTGGCATTGTAATTCCGTGTCAGTGATTTAAATGCACTGATAGAGTTGGTGACAGCTTAAATGGCTCCAGCCCCCAGCCTTCCCTCACCCCTCCTCCCTGCCTGCAGTACCTCTCTCTTATGGATGGAAAGCTGACAAGTTCTGTGCAGGAACAAAGAAGAGTAGGAGAGTAGGTGGAGAGACCGGTAATTGTTTAGGGTGGGTTTTTTCTAGTGTTGTTTAGAAATATGAGCAAATATGGAGACATTCCACCTTCGTTTTTTCATGCTGAAGTGCAACTAGCTGTGAATGCCAAGAGAGGCTGATTGCATGTACCTCATTGCCCCTGCCCTCCAAGTGGGAGGAATGGAGAGAAAGAGAGAGAGAGAGAGAAGGTGAGTAGCCCTTCAGGCTGCTTTCATCATCCTGTCCCTGCTCTGCAGTGACAGGCTTCTGACAATAGACAGCCATCTCTCTAAATCAATCATCTGCTTTCTCGTTCCTTATTCCCCTCCCACCTGCTGCTAGTACACAGCAGTGCCCAGCACACTGTGTGACAAGAGACCTTCAGGGGCTGGCTTTCCCCTGCTGTATTACTGCAGGTTAGCCAGGGGTGCTGCTCTGCCTGCTTGTTCGGAGCCACTCAAAGCCATGTGATGGTCAGTTCCTGGCTCCTTAGCAAGGCTGAACGACAAAGTGGGCAGCTGCAAATGCAGCTGATGAAAATGATCATTGTTTCTTTTTAGAATCTTACAAAAAAAAGGCTGTCACTCAAATCCAGAGGGGCAAGAAGACAACTCAAGGCTGGAAAAATACAGATACGCACTGTGCAGGACTGAATCCCGCTGGGAAATAAGGTATCAGAGCATCTTGTTATCATTGCCACCCCTATTAATAACACCAGCGACTTCAGGTGCAACCTCAACAACTTTGGAATGGTCTAAAAATACTGAGTGATGGATGGTGCAGTACCACACTCCTGATTTACATTTGTTAGAAGCAAACAACCACAGCTCGCAGAGAGTAAATATGTGATGCTGTCATCCCTAAGTGGTGGGGATAAAAAATGTATTACCCTGCTCTTTATCATGTACCCTGACTCTATTTACACTTTCTCTCTGTCATGCATGCTGATACAGATATAATGGAAATGGAAGGGGTATGGAAAGAGTATCCATCAGAGAGAGGGAAAGTCAGTGACTCAGGTTCATCTTGTATCTTGAGAAAGTCGGTGGTAGGTGCATATACTTTGGATATCAGCACTTCAGGAGGTCACTCCTAGCACAAGTTACACGCTCAATTTCTTTGTATTAGACAGGTAGCTATACAGGTACTGGATGGAATAAAAAAAGATGCCTTCTGGAAGACAAAAGTAGGAGACATTCATGAGTCTGGCACTATATGTAGTAGCAGATTTCCAAAGCAGAGATCCATTGCATCCAGCTTAAGCTACTGAAATACAGCATCTGAGATGGAAACCTTATCCTTCTAGGCTCTCTCTGCAGTCAAGGGAGAAAGAAACACCTCTGGAGTAGAAAGCAGATCTTCAATAGTCTCTAACTTTCCACAGACCATACATACAAAGAACCTAGGACAAGCACATCCTAGCTGAAGTGTCTCAGTTAAGTGCCTAACTCCAAGTGGGACGACTCTACAGTGATTTCACCTTGCAGGCTGCCCTCTCTGGCACTTCTGACAAGCACATTCTGCCCTCTGGTAGGATGACTGCTGTTGACTGTCTCTGAATGAGGAAGAAGGGTAGGTTAGGGTTTTGTGCCCTTAGTGGAGGGACAGCAGTGACTGCCAGTGGAGGGAGGAAGGGCTCAGAAACTCAGGAGAATGAATAATGTGGTCAGGGACACCCTTAGCAGAGGGTCATGTGGGAGCTTGAAGAAGGGGAGCACACAGCTGAGGAGGGCTGCCTGGGCTGCCTGGATGGATTAGGGTTACAAACTGCTGCAGACTGAGTGTGGCACCAGGACTCTGACCAACCCTTGCCCAACCATAGCTCCAGGGCAAGAAAAGCTGTACAGGAAAAAGCTCTGCTAAACCACCGTAATGAAAAGACTGAAATTAGTGACACTCCCAGCTGCTTGTTTAAAATGACAATGTTTTTATTAGTGCTGAAATAGAATGGGAAAGAGAAGGAGTGTTGTGTAAAGTGTGTGCTGGCCTTTGTGCCTGCTGCTGGGGGTGTGATCAACAACACCAGCTGGCAGCTCTTTGGTTAAGAAAAAAAAATACAGTCCTGGAGATTGCGATGTGAACAAGAGCAAGCAGAGCACTCAGCACAGGAAAAACAGCTGGCGAGGGACCCAGGCTGTGAAGGCACAAATTGCAGTCAAAGCCAATAAGAATTTCCTTCTAATGCACAGGAAGTTCTCTCCATCTCTCCAGCTTCCCCACACACTCCTTCTTGGCCTTCCACCACCCTGCTTTAGCAGTGCAAATGCAGATATCTGGGGACTGAAAGTCTTGGGAGACAAGCTGCCCAGACTGCTCTGCTGACAGACTCCTTGGCCTGGAATACAACCAAGGGGTGCGAAGTGGAGAGTGGGCTCTACCACACACTGCAGGTTCGCACATTTGGTGGTTCATGCAAGGTTTGGGGTTTGGCAGGCAGTATCCTGTGAAAGGAGCTTGCAGACCAGAAAAATGCATGTGGTCCTGTCCTGCAGACCCCCACTGCCATGGCAGCCTCAGGCTCCATCCAGCTCTGCAAATGTATTTCACACACTCAGAGCTCCACCTGCCATTTCTGTCCTCCAATCTGATGCAGCTTAGCTGATTTCGCTCAGTTCTGCCCTGAAGCTTCCCACTTTTCAGTTCTGCACCACAGAGATGATGTAAATCCAGTTCTTCCCTGCAACACCCTCAAGTGTTCTAGAAGTCATTTTATTTTGATCAAAGTCAGTCAGCTATGGCTAAACTATGTCGTGTGTTGTTTGCAGTACACCTGTAGTGATGCATTCAGAGCATATTTGTCACTAGAGAAGATGAACAGCTTTTCCTCCCTTTGATTTGAGATACTAATTAAACCTATTTTTATTGAGATTGAGGGCATTCAAAGCCTTAAGACCATCTTTGTTTCCTAAAGCCAACAACGTGAGACAGAAGCAGGCTGTAGAAAGAGTTCATTAGCTTGGGAATGAACCCCTTCTCTGACACTGACCTACTCTATGACTT
The DNA here is from genome assembly GCA_013397115.1 of Edolisoma coerulescens. Classification (NCBI taxonomy): domain Eukaryota; kingdom Metazoa; phylum Chordata; class Aves; order Passeriformes; family Campephagidae; genus Edolisoma; species Edolisoma coerulescens. The sequence goes on along the minus strand of VWZW01003625.1, from coordinate 252,505 downwards.
TGAGCATCTTACTTTACCATGCGTGACAAATAGCAATTAACTTGCTGCATACTCCACTAAGAAGTTGTTAGCATACACAGTGATGAGAAATGAAATGCAAGAACTTCGAAAAAATAAGCTGGGAGGTCAGATCTGAGCTAGAGTGCCTACATGTATCTTTAACAGAATGATAACTCAGACTTTGAAAGAAAAAAGGTGAGTTTAAAAAAACTAAATCAAAAAATAATTGTGCAGCCTTTAGCTCTAGATAATGGCAGCGTGAGAAGTGGGATAATTAAATGATTGATATGATTTCAGAAAGAAAACGCAGTTTTTCTGGGCATGCACAAGGTTATCTGTGTCATTTAATTAACCTGCATGCAGGAGAGGAATTCTCTGTTGTTATCTCCTGATCCCAGTCCTGTGATGTCTGCTGGGGGTTATTTTTTGTTTTTGTTTTCTAAGCTAGGCTGTGGTTTGTTGTTTTTTTTCCCTAGGGATCAGCAAGAGCTGAGGAGATTGCTACAAAACAGAAAAAAAGTATCTTCTAAAGATTCTTTAGAATCATACTAACAGGGGAATGCTTTATATCAGTTGTCTTGTGTGGTATACTGATGAGTTTTCTGCCTCGATTCCTTTCCTGTTGTGGGGAAACGACGTCATTTTGCTATGTCAGCACTGCTTGTAAGGGGAAAGAGCAATCAGGGCACTGCTCCCTCATCCCCACGATGTCAGCAAGCACTGGCCCCTGTGAGGGTCCTCCATCACCATCAATCTGCTTCAGCCACTGTGTTCCCTGGCTTCAGCCCTCTCCTACCCAGCTCCACACCCTGCAGCCCTTCCTTTCCCCGGCACTAGTCCTGAACAGGTACCTGTGCTTCTCTCTAGAAACAAGCTCCACTCTTCCCTGCAGGCTACACCTCCCTTTTACAGCTGCCACTCTATCAGGTTTTAGTTTTGTTTGTTCTTGACTCCCAATATGCAGCTGGAACTGTGCCTATTTACAGAGGGAAGTATGGGAGTCTCTGGGGAGAGAAGCAGACAAGCAGGGAGCTGAGGAAAGGACTCTAACGTTCGGGTCTGGGACAGTGGCCAAGGCATTCGTCTTCCAGTGAAGTTTGTCAAAATTCAGAACAGTCCCAGCCAAACCAGCACAGCTTCTTTGCTGTCATCCTTGGCAAAGATGCCAGTGAACACCTCAGCCATGAAGGCTCAGCTTCCTTCCATCTCTCCTGCGCGTGATGGAGGCTCAGCTGAAGGTGGCACTGGGTGACATAAACCCATTCCTACAGACATTGCTCTGCCCAAAACACTGATCAGTCCTATATTGACATACGAGAAACACAGGGAGCTCAGGGATTGCTTCAAGAGTGGAAGAGTGAAGTGCTTTCAAATTTGGTCTTTCTAAAACACATCCCGAGCCACGTATGCTTACAAGCCAGCACTTCTAATGAAGATGTCAAGTAACAATATATATCCTGAGAGCAATGAATCTATATATAGTAGACAGGCATCTACAGGGGGAAAGGGAGCAAAAGAAAGGGAGAAGACAGGCAGAGAGATGTATGCTGTAGAAATGTTTCTTAGAAGCTTTTGATGGTGTTCCTCTATCTTTGTCAGGAAAACAGGAATGTGTCTGAAAGCTCAAATATAAAAGACTCACTTTAGAGCTTGAAATTCATCTCTGTATCTTCCTGTTATGTGTCTACATACAGACTTAGTGTCACTGTGTATTTTTAAACCATCTAACATTGGTGCATCAGCCCTCTAAGCAAGACACTAAAGACTAAGTTTGCTTCTGCAAAGTCTCATTTGCAGTAAAGGGAACTGGAGATCTGTTTAAAAGAAGTGATCCCTCCAATCTGATCTGAATAGCAAGGAGTTCTGCACAGAGAAGTGGCAGGACACAGGGCTGTCCAGTTCCTGTCTGTGAACTTCTGTTCTTATTTTGAGATTTTTGCGATCTCTAAGCTTGCCGATAATTGCTTTGTGACAGTACCGCAACAGCAATGCAATACTATGGGACATGGTCATTGAGGCTTTGAGGAATGGCAGTAGCAGAAGCAGGTTTTGTTGTTTAAAAATTAAAATTTTATGCTACATCATACACATTCATATCTCCACAGACCAGTTTTTGTGGTAAATGGGGCCACCCCACCGCACTGGATTCTGTATCTACAAGAAGAATGGGCTTTTTCCTAGAACAGCTGATAAACTTAGTAGAAGGGAAACAGCCAGGAAGTGATTTTTGCAAGGGCACCGCAAACCAGAAGCAGAGATGGAGTTAAAATTCAAGCTTCCTGAGTCCCAGTCCCATCCATTAGAACATATTGCCTGTAATCTAAGTGTAGTGCAAACATCCAGTTGATAAGCTTTTTACAACAGAGATGACAAAGTGGAAACTATAATCTCCTGGATATGCTGCTTTGTGGCCAGGAGAGGATTCTGTTGTAATTTGTTTTTTAAACTAGAAACAGTAGGCTGCCTCCCCTTGAATAACAAAATAGTAGAAGAGGACAAATTATATTTGTCAGCTCTGTCCACAAACCCCACACAGTATTTGACCTCCCAGCCCCTTTCCTGCATCTATGAGAAGCAGAGGACTTGCGTGGGAAGTGCGGTGAGAGGCAGGCACAGGAGTGCAGCCAGAAGTGAGCAGGGTATGTCATGATGGGGACTCATCACAACTGTCAGCAGTGACTTTGTCCTACTAGGTCAGGCTCCTGCTGGAGAATGGAGTGAGCCCAAGCAGTGGTGACTTTGCTGTAGCAGGCCTGGTGTCAGTATTTGAGAAAGTCCTATGTAACAGTGTGAGAAAGGTCCCTGTGAAGCCTCCCCAATCCTGGCAACCCTGCCTAGAGCCCAGTGGCTCCTCTTCTTCTTTCTCCTTTGAAAAAGGTGCAGAAGGACCATCCTAAGGCAGGAAATGACAGACCAAGGTCAAGTACTCTGCAGAGCCAAAATGAGGCAATGGGATTATTTTGAAAATTCATTTAAGAATACAACTTGTGGATATTCTAGGGCTGACATCTTCAGATAAAATCATTATCTGCCCTGGAGAACAGCAGTCAGGAAAAGGATTATCAAGGAAGTATATATGAGTTACATAGGCACATTTCACTGCCATGAGATCTCAGTTTCCAGTTCACATGTTCCCAAGGGCTATTTATTCTTTTTAAAAGAATACTTAGTCAAAACTGGGAGCCTGCAGAAGGGAAGAAAAATTACAGATACAATCAGCTATCTCTTCTGCAGTTGCTTGCATTTACAATAATAAACAAAGTCCTGAATGTTAAGGGATGGGAGGATCCAGAAATGCAGAGCTGGGAAAAAGTTTTTACCTAAGCCTCAAGAAAGATAGGATAATTTCAGCAGAATTCCTGTAATAGAGGTGCCCCATTCGACTGCACACCCCAAAAGCAGCACAATCCCTTGCTCTGTCTTCTGTTCTGAGACCTCATTGAAGAATTTCAACAATTTGGCAAACCTGCCACGGAGCACAAAGGTGTTGTGCTGCAAATGCCGGAGATGCAGATTCAATGACAGCAGCCCATGAGAAGGTCAAGTGAGTGACACACACAATGTGCTTGCCCTGACATTTGTGCAGTGCAGTGTTTTAGAGAAACAAAAGGCAGACCGGTTTAGCCCAGAGAACCCTTGACAAGACTCTTTGAGGAGCCTGATTCAGGCCGAGGCACCCACTATAGGGTGCTCTGACAGGAAAGGCCAGAGGCTTGTTGTTTCCCAGCATATTTCTGAGTCACTGAAATGCTAAAATAAGAAAGAAACAGCAAAATATTTTGCACAAACTTAGAAATGTTTATTACCTCTCTATCTCCCAGTTCTATCCCTGCTCTTTCCATTTCCTTCTACGGCATGCCCATGACATGGGTTTCAGCGCCATTGGCAAGCTGAAGGAGCCTGAAACCCCCTCCCTCCAACCACTGGCACTCACTCTCAAGCCTGCAGAGTCAGCAGTGTTAAGAAAGCAGCTACAGAGAGCATGTGACAACAAAATAAAGTTAATTTGCTGCAATGTGGTATTTAACCAGAAGAAAATAACAGAGCAGTGCCCTAGCTACCCACAACCCCCTGCACTTGACAGCAGTGACAGTGTCAGCTTCCATCTGCTGGTGTTACAGTGACACTTGCCATGCTAAACGCTGATTAGAATTAAAATGGAAATGACATCTACGTGCATTACTCTGCTATTAATCTTGATGCCCTACGTTTTATGTTGACAGTGGGCTTTCGCGGGGGGAGCCTAAAAAGACACAGGGTTGTAGAGCTGGGGTTTTTTTGTAGTTGTTATTAAAGAAGTAAATGTGATTCTGAACATGAGCATAACAGAGTGAATTACAGGCTCTTGGTGTCTCTGAAAAGAAGACAAGATCTTTGTATTGCCACTTGTTAGACAGCAAGCCCAGTTTTAGAAAATACGTGTATGACTGTGTGCACAGTAAATTTTTGCCACTGAAATGGAAATTTGATGTGACATTAGCATGAGTCTATTCAAATATTTAATGCAGGTGCCTGCAAATCATGTGGCTACCTTATGCTGTTAACTACCTGTACCATAATTGTGTACACAAGTGGTGTTCACAAATGGAGCATGGTTGATTAGAAAATGAGCCCTATGAGATGAGATCCTTCCTAACTGCAGTGGAGTGGCTGAATGGGGAAGCTCACATTTAGGGAAAGGTGTACATTGCACAGAGCACTATTTCAAGCCCATGAAAGGGTTAATACACATTACACATCCTGGGATGTCTGAGGAATACTCCAGCAATGACACAAGCCCTTTTGACTGATTTTGCCCACTGGTTTACAGCTAAGCCTCAAAGGCAGGCCAAGAACCTAGAATCACAGAATGGTTTGGGTTGGAAGGGACCTTCAAGATAATCTTGTTCCAACTTCCTTCTGTGGGCAGAGACAACTTCCACCAGACCAGGTTCCTCAAAGCCCCTCCAACCTGGCCTTGAAGAGTTCCAGAATGGAGCACCCACAAAAGATCCTTTCTTCTGTGGCCTACTTCTTAATTGAGTTGTGTTGGAAGTCCCTTTCTTTGAATAACACCATAAACACCCCTTTCAGGAGGGGTAGATACTTTAAAATCTCAGTAACCCTTTAGTGGGGAGGTTATCTATCTTCCCCTACAGAACTGGAGCAGCCAAAATTTATCCTGCCTTAGATTAAGGCCTGTATCTGACCCATCTCTTCAAGTCAAGTATCCTTGGTCCTCCCGCAGAACCGCAGAATGGGGAATGGAAAATGTTTAAATTATTTCTGATTTTCCTGAAATTACTACTTCTTCCAGTTCTTACACTGCTGATGAAAATTTTTCTTAAAAAAACCCCAAACAGACTGCAAAGCAGTTCAGGCTAAAACTAAAATAAAATTCAGCCACTTTGGGCTGAATTTTTGCTTACACAGCAAAAGGCAGTAACAGATCTGGCTCATGACAATTGCATGAGGGAGAAATACAACTGCAAGGGCTGAGTGCTGTGCCCTCCTAGGCAAGATATCTCACAGAGCTGCCTGATCCCATGTACAGAGGCTTGATGGGCCAGGTCCATCAGGCTCCATCAGTGTATCCAGGCTAACTCACATCCTGACAGCTCTGCTGTGCTCCATGAGGAAGTGGTGACATGGCTACAGGATCAGAGCCATTCTCCAAGCTACCTGCTTGTCCTTGCCAGCAGATCAGATTTGGGAAAACATGCGCTCCACTTTCCCTGTTCCTGTACCTGCAGTATAATGACCTAGGTGCTCAGGTTTAAAAACACACATAATGCTACTTGCCAAATCATGGCTGAATTCCAGATTCAAATCTATAAAAATCACCATGTGATGTTCTATCAAAATTTCTAGCACCTACCTTAATTCTGCCCCAAGCCCCTGGTTTCTCTTCCTTTGACAGAACATTCCCACCCAGGCTCCAGGCATGATGGATAGCTTCCCTCTCCCTTATCTCATCCCTACAACAAGAAGGCATGAGGAGGGGCTTGGAGGGGAGGGACAAAGATGCCTGTAGTGCCTGTAAAGTTGAAGATAACGTTTAAGCTTTGTTACACCAATGAGGCTGCGTTAAGCTCCCACGACCTTGAGCGAGAGCTACAGCTTGGGTTCCTCTCCTAAAGACTTTAACAAAGTGAAAAATTGTTTCAATACAAAATGTGATATTGGGACATTGTTCGTGCATATATTGAGCTTAAGTCAAATATTCTGTGTCCTCAAATCCGACTGATTAATAATTAGAACGAGAAATTCTGTCTTTACTCTAATGTGTTTAGGAAAACTGATGGATTTAATTTTTTTTTATCAGCCAAAAGTAAGAAAAATGTAATCTTTCTTAAAGTATCTAATACAACAATGCAGAATAATTAGTTTCTATGAAAACAGGCATAATGGGACTGAATAATAAATCACTTTCTGTTTTGTATCTGTCTGTCTGATGGAGGAGAGATTTACTACACAGTATAGTGCATGATGCTGTAGGAAATACCAGGCAATAGAAGAAATCTATAAGGGGATAAAGTATTTCCAGCTGTGCATTATAAAGGAGCGTTTCATCTTGTGACAAAGCCTCAGGGATAGGTCCAAATAATTATCAGGCAAAAGGTAGCTCCTCTGAGGATGACAACTTGCCAAAATATGTTGGCCCCTAAAGCTCTGATTCTGCATCCTCCATGGCCATTTATTTCAGCAGACCTGTGCACTTCCAGAGAGTTTTCCTCTACCCTTTTCTTCCATCTCTTTTGCTGCCCTAGACACACTAATGCTGAAAGGGGCTGCTCCAGGCCATTCTCACTGGGCAGTGCAATCCACATTTTGTAGCTGGACAAGCCAAGGCACAGGGAGATCTATTGGCATGGCCAAGGCCACATGACAGGCAGTGAGATGCCTGAGCCTGGATCAGAATCAAGTTTACTGCCAACAGACTTAACCCAAAGCTCTCTTAATTGAATTGCAAGAAATAACTCAAATCTCAGGAGGAAGTTGGATTCCCCAGCTGCTACAGCTCTATTTTACTTCTTCTAAATTGTAGTTTTTCTTAGTTTTCTTCAGCTTTCTTCTAGGAAAGGAACCAGAATGAAAGCAAGTAGGTTGATATCTTGACTCTTTTCCAGGTGCATTCATGAAGTGTCCAAAACAGGCTTGTTGCTGGGCATTATCATCCTGCTGCTTCCATTGCCTGCTGCTAGAACATCATCTCTGTGCTGATTCCATTTGGACTTGACTCCAAAGGCATGATTTAGTCTGACTCCTTTACACTTTACAGGTGAGTTCATTCTGATTTACACTGCCAAACCACAACAGAATCTATTCCTGTGGGTTTAGTCAATACTTCCACAAAAAACATTTTTCTTTGATCCTGGCTTCAGCTTCCCTTCTTGGGAATTCTTTTGAGACCAAAAACATGTTTGAAAAAGCAATATTTCCACAGTGCTTATGACCTGAAACACAGTCACATGGAGGAAGCTCTGCTGTTAGACTCAAATGCATAACTTTCCTTAGCCAATTTGACTCAATTCACAGGGGAAGTTCAAAGGTCTGTGTAATTCTTGCTGACTTCTCCAGAACACAACTCATGGTACATCTATATTTTGTTTGGTAATGGTAAATGGTCTCCAGTCCTTTCTCCTGATAGTAGGACATCTGAGAGTCCTTCCTTTTCATGAGTTGTCAATGCACTGTACACAGTTAGTAGTGATCCTCAGGAATAAAACTAGTTAAACCTCTGCTTTTAGACCACAGTACTTGCACAGATATATTTTTTTTAAGCAAATATATGCAAGAAGGACTTTACCTAGAACTGATAGGCAGTGTGCTCTGTAGTGGAGCATGACATCTGTTTAGCAGTACCTAGCAGCAATACACAACAGTTTAGGTCTAGAAAGAAGAAATGAGCCACCCGATCAAAACCAAGGTGTGAACCTAAGCAGACAAAAGAAATATTCACAGCATATCCAGACATTCACTGCTCCAAGAATGAATAGAAATACCTTATTTCTTAGCTATGAGACATCTCTCCAATAATAGATCTGCTATATAATAGATGTACAGATCTGCTTTGGCTTCTATTCCATACAGATTCAGGCAGGCCTAATCCTGCATTACCATACTCAATTCCACTATAAAGTCCTTTTTTCCCTACATTCTTGGTATGCCACAGCCCAAACCTTTCCCATTTACAAGGTCATCTGAGATTTACAGTTTAAAGGGGTACAATCACTAAAACCAGCACTAGTTAAAACATCAACAACAAGTTTCTTTAGTAAATAACAAGCACAGTAATCTGTTCATGACACCTCTGTGAAAAAACTTATATATTGCTTCTAAATGCCAGAAAAAGCAAGGAGAATGGGGACTATGCAATGATCACACCTAGAAAAAAATGCCATCTCCAGGTCAATATCCAACACCCCCCTCTACTGGATAAAGCCCAGACAGATAAGTGTGTGTTGCAGGTGCAGCACAGTCTGACTTGGTGCTTTTGCAGCATCAGAGCAGCACCCCATCTTGCTATCCTCCTGCCTTTTCTGTATGCAGGATCTTCAGGGCCTTGAGGCACCCAGGCTGGTAGAGATTCACTTGTAGCCTGTTTCATGTGACAGATGTCCAGTGTGAAATACAGCGGTTGGGATAGACTTTTCATAATGGCTCCTTCACTTTCTCACACCCAGCAGGGTCACTCCTGGCTCAGACTTGGACTTGTTTCCCCTTTCAGCTGTTCCCTACCGTAGGTAGCTGTTCTCAAGCTGCCACAATCAGTGTCACAGAAAAATTACCACATAACATACGTGACAAGTCACACCTACACTGCACTAAAGGCAAGATTATGCAGCGATGTGTCAAATGGATCATATTCGTGTATCACCCAACACGTACAGTTCATGAAAACTGACACTCTTTGTCAGCTGAAGGAAATGATAAATTACAGAGCATGCAGGCTGAAGAACTGGCAGGCTGTGACAGTGGGCCCATTCTCAGGGCACAAAACCAATGCCTGCCTTCCCCCACCAAGTCTATATACTTGCATATATAGATAGAATCACTAACTTTAGGTTGTGCAGGTTATAAACATCTCAGAGAACATACCCAGGCATCCATATCTGCAGGTTGTCCTTCCCTCCATCTGTAGGTAGCTATCTGCTCTGCTATCTCAATAGAACTGAGCAATTCTCCTAGTGAAGTAGAACTGCTAGAAGAGGGTGCCAAGCAGGCTGAGGGGTCAGTTACTGCTGAAGGTACAAGCCTAGAACTTCAGAGTGCCAGATCCAACTCTCTCCTCTGCCACTGACTGTGTGTACTTTGCTACAAGTCATCTGGTCTCTCTGAGCTTCAGTTCTCCCTCTGTTAAATGAAACAGCAAAACTGTCCTGCCAAATGAAGTATCATGAGAATAAGTATGATAAACAATACAAGCACTGAGATATACTAACTTACATTGATGTGTTCTAGCTTAAGCACCTTAGACAGACTAATAAAGGCCTTATGGAGCACCTGATGAAATCAATAAATAGATGCCTGTGGATTTCAGCAGGCAGTGGTTAATCCCCTGTGAGAGAACAGGTGGTTTCTTCATTGCCTGTATAGCCAAGAAATGTTTGCTGTTAGACTTGTCCCTTGCACTTTGCTCTTCCCAACACATATCTTAAAATGTAGGAAGGATCTCAGTCAATGACAGCTCTGAGCCTAGAATTAGGTAGCTATATCAAGAAGGTAAAATAAGCTGCAAGCAGCAAATAGAGGAAAGACAATACCAAGCTTAGACAATGGAGATTTGAGTTTGGTTCTCAGCTCATTCACAGATTTCCTGCATAATCTTTGACGAGACATTTAGTTTCAGTATGCACCAGCTACTCATCTGCAAACCGAGGATGAATAATCATTCCCTTGCCCTTGCTTTCTATTTAAAGTGTAAGCTCTTGGGGCTGAGGTTTCCACTTATTGTTGACAACTCTACATCAGCCATGAAATGCTTCTCTAAATTGCAGAAAAACTGTTACAGATACAGAATATCTCTACTGTTTGTAAACAGTCTAGCCTGGGTCCAGAATAGCCACGCACACTGAGCACAGCCAATAAGCTCCACTGGACCCTGTCACAGGCACAGCAGCTGAAGCAGAGTGTTGTATTAAGAAAGCAAGATCACTTCAGCAGTAGATTGTCCCTGCACATTTGCATAGAGCTGTGCCTTGCTAAATGAGATCCCCTGGATACAGATGTACTTGAGAGGTCAGTGAGTGCAGCAGTGCTGGAGCAGCTCTGTGAAAGTCAGCTCATATCTAGAAGCAATGGTGTTGTTTAGTGATTTCAAATGTCTGGAGCACTTTAGCCCTCTCTTACTCCCGAGGAAGGAGATGTGATTACATATATGTAGAGCATGAGCCCTGAGCCCCAACCGGGAGGTTCAGGAAATGTCAAAGTAAAGGTAACAGTGCGTACAGAGAAACTCCCCCTCACAGGGTTAATCTCAGTCTGATGACAGTACTGAGACACACATCACCCAAATATTCTATTCTCACCTTCTTTCTTTCTCCAAGAGACTCTTCCAGATCCCTCTTCTCTGACGGGAAGAGGTAGCAGAGCTCAAGGAGAATGTATTTGCTAAAGACCATATAGAACCGAGGAGCCACATCTGCACAATGGAATCAAGATCAGGCCCATCTATTTCCCAAAGATGGGCTGCATGAAGAGAAAAGAGGTGAAGGTTGAAACACATCCTGTATGAACACAGGGTTGATCATGAACATCATGCCATTCCTATTGCTCTCGCACAAGAGATACCAGAACAAAGAAATGGCTTTCGTGGGTGGGTTTAATTTTTTAACAAGTTACTATGTGGCTATTGTTTCAAATTTTGGGTGTTTATCTTTGCAATGTCTGTTGCAAACACTGTAATTTTCCAGCAGCCAGGTACATTGAAGACAAAAGTACTAATAATGTGACATCATTATTTTTGTTCCATAGCAACATCCCCCCCACCCCTTACACAACAGGTTATAAGTCTTAAAACTCTGCATTTTACAGCACTATAAAACTCCTCCAGCTGTTATAAATATATCGTTTTAAGCACTTGCATTTGAAAAAACGAAACAGAAAAATACCACTGAAAAGTTCAATGCTTTTTCTTCTCTGCATTCAATTGTATTAACTTTTTCCCTGCTGGTGTCCCAGACCTACTGCTGGGCTGGCAGATTTCCACGGAAACCAGGGGAACGCTCAAGATTCACGCAGGCTGTTTGCTGGTACAAAGCAACTATTTTGCTATGAGAGATGTCCCGTGGGGATGAACCTTTACTAAAAGGATACGTCTAGCTTGTTTGCCAGCATGATGGGTACATGTTATCTCATTGGATCCAGGGCCATTGGAAATGGATTTGTAGAAGTGGAATCCATCATGGTAGTGTAAGATGGGACAATATAGTCACTGGTAGAGTTGCTTCCTATCTGCAGAGAAAGGGACTGGTGCTGTGGCTATTGGCTCTAACTACACTTTGTGCCCCAACAAAGTTCTCAGCAAAGCACTCAATCCCACCAGAAATCTTTAATTTTATCAATTGTTAGGTGGGACAAGTCTTCACCACAGGTGTAGCTGTAGGTGGGACATGCCATCACTGAAGCAGGGGGAGAGGCAGAGGCTATACAGTGGCACAGATCCAGGTCTTACCTAAGGAGTGCACACTTACCTAAGGAGGGCAGGGAGTTGGGACAGCATCATCATTTGGCAATCTGCTTGTTTTCAGTGACGTTTGTGTTAAAAGACCTCTTTTGTTTCTGTTTTGGGTATGTTGGTTCAAGTAATGTGTATAAAATGATGCATTAAATATGCACTATCCAAAACCAGCAAAAGTTTTGCTACCAATTTTAATTTGCGAAAGACACTTCAGGTCCAACAAGCACCCATGGAGTCTTTTTTAGGAATCCAAAGAGAGGCAAACCTCAGCCTGAACTTGTGCATTCTGTGGAAACAGTAACTACTGTAGTCCTCAATTACCAGTGCCTCCCATAGTGAAGAGATAGTAAAGAATATTGGCTTGTTGTTGCTTCTGCTCTAATTGAAACACTCCAGAGCAGGGTCTGGCTTTCACTTTGTACAGTGATGGGTGTTCTCAGAGCCACGATTTTACTAAAAGTGTAAAGCTGTTGCTAGAACAGAAGTAAAACCTGTATTAACTAATTGCAGGTGAGTTCTACCTCAGGCATGCTGAGGAAGCCTTATTTTACAGGGCTGTGGATTTTACCATCACAAATGAGGCTTCAGATTTTTTATACATGCTACTATTATTTATATTTTCCTTGCCAGTGCTTGAAGCCATCATGACAGTGTATTGGGTAATGACAAGATAATTGTTTGTTTTATTGATCATTACAAACCATTCTGCATCTCTACATGATTTACAGCATTTTAAATACTCTCTCCTTTCCCCTCCATTCCCCTGCCATCGGGGCAGTTAAGTAGATCAAAAGCCCACTGGCTATGAGCAATCCAATTAACAATGACAAAAGAAAGAAAAAACTTTGGAAATAAATGAGTCCTTACACCATTTCTTTGATGGTTGCCTATTGATCCTTTCACACTGAAAAATGTGAAGCAGTTAGAATTGTGAAGAAATGGAAGTGCAGGAACAGTGAGGAAGGAAGGAAGGAAGGAAGGAAGGAAGGTCACATACCAGGACATCAGTGTTCCATTGCTGGGTCGGGACTACAAGCAGCTCAGGTTGTTGGTGCTCAGCCCACAGTCCCACAGGACTGGGCAATGTCCTCTGGGAGATTCATCACAGCAGCTGATGGAGGTGCAGCTCATTGTCACAGCAGCCCCACTGAGACACTGCCACCGTGTCCCAGGAAAGAGAAAAGCTGAGGCCAACCATTACAAGTGCAGCTTTATCCAGCCATTCATTTCCTGCCACATGCACTGGGATATTTTTATTTGTGCATGCAGCACAAATGTATATCTGAGACACTTTAGCTACAGCTTACCCAATGGCCACTTACTCAACCACCGAATAACCCTTCCAACTTCCTACTTACACAGTGTCACCCCACTCCTCCAAAAAAAGCATCAGGCACCATTATAAAGACAGTACAGTACTGATACCAAGAATTTCCATGCATTTATACCTGAAATTACAGCAATTTTCTCTGTAGAACCAGGGTTTTCAGCTGCAAGATGTAAGTAGATGTCAGCATGTCATAAGCACCCTGCTATTCACACACCGCTAAACAGTATGAGGTGTCCCAGCAGATGAGAAGGGGATCACAGAAGAGAACAGGCATATAATCACTGGAATAGGTGGTGCTTGCCTGACTTCTACTTGGAAATACCTGAAGAGACAGGAATTAGCTCATTTACATACTTGAAAAGTCACAAGAGTGTTTTGGGGCTGTTGAGGAAACCACTAAAAAATGAAGAGGGTGCTGGAAGAGGTCCCTTACCCACTTTAATCTTTATCTCTGAATTTATAAGGAGACACTCATTGGAATTTTTATCTGTCCTTTCAGCAAATTGATTAGGAGAGAACAGAGGAGGGGAAGGGAAGTAAGTTGCCCCTTGGCCATCTTTGCAGGTTACTGAACCAGTAGGTAGAAATCCAGTAATGCAGAAGAGTCAGGCAGGGAAGAAGTCCTTGGAAGAGCCCTTTATCCACCTGATGTTGCAACGTGAATGATGGAGCTGGGGCACTCCTGAGCCCGTTCCTCTCTGCAGGTGTGACTACAGTGCAATCAGGAGTGTGATTGCAGCACATACTGGCAACCTTCAGCTAGTTCAGATTTACAGAGCAATGCTTTATCCTGTGCAACATCTCTTTGTTTATTAAAGAGAGGAGCCCCTATGAAAAGCCAGCATTGTGCCCGCATTTTTACTGCCATCTGGTTGAACACCTAGATACCACTGTCAGAAGACAGGGAAGACATTCTGGATGGAGCCTATGTATTCAGAGCATACATTGAAATTATAAAAATAAAACCTTATCGTTGTGCTCATTTGCCCCTCCAGGACTGGTCATCCCGGCCTGCTATATACAAAGACACTGGCTCATTTTGAAACTAGCTCACAGCTCCCAGTCACCTTCATATTCAGGATGAACATCTCTTCTTTACCTGACAGCTCTGAGCAGAACCTTTATTCCTCTCTAGTAAATGTGATCAAACTCCGTCCTGATTTTTCATGTTCCTTTACATTCAAAATCAACTTTTCTCTTCCTCAAGGTTCACTTTTTTTCCCACAAGGTACAGGCATGACATAATCAAGAAATCCAAACTCTAGGTGCCTGACAGAAGATTTTCTCTGAAATACAGAACTACTTTATAGCAATCAATAAAGCACTAGAGTAAGCCCATGCCTTCAGTGGAAATTCCCCCAGCTAAAATTGAGCTTACCATCAGCTAAGGTGCCATCACTGGAGGACTTAACAGTACACATCAGAGAAGAAACTGTTCTGTTATCATTGCACCAATTGCTTTTGTCTATGGTTGCCTTTGAAAACTCCAATCTGGTAAGTATTCCCTGTCCACTGTCTGTTTCCATCTCTTTATCCAGGAAAAAAAAGGACAACATATGGTTTTGAAATCTTACAGAACAGACGTATCTGCAAAATCTGCCTGTTGAGTACATGTAACACTTCCCAGCGAAGTGAGCCGATGCCATCAAATGGGAATAAGCTTTGGAGGGGAGGGTCCCAAGCATAGAAGACTTCTCCAATTCATTCTACTGCGTTACGTAGAAGAACACCGGAGTCATGAGGAAGTCTCCAGAAACAGCACGAATCAAATGCTGTTGGTTCGAACTCAGTGGAAGGGAAATTTCAGTCCCTTGAATGGTTTCATAATGCATCAGGGCACATCAGAAGCGAAGGAAACAGTCTGGCAGAATTGCATTAATTTTCATGAACCCAGCAGCCCTGGAAAATCATGAAAACTGCAACATAATGAAAGCCTGGAAGGGAAAAACCTGCCCTCTTCTTCACTGCTGGAGAATCTGAATGCGGATTCCATCAAAGGAAAGAGCCTGAGAATCCACAGCAGGAATAAAAATTAACCCTTCGGCTCATGGGACTGCAGAGTTGAGGAGTCACCGTTCTCTCAGTTACTCGTCTGCCAAAAGAGATAAACTCCTGTATGAGGGCTGCCCATCTCTATGCAATTAGACCTTAGCACTCTGCATGACACAATGAACTGCTGCCAGCAGGAATTAAAGAAGACATTTTCTTCTGTCTTCACAGTATTTATCTTCTGCCCTCATTTCTCAGGGCCTGTCTCTCTGATTTAAGTAGAAATTGGATGCATGTATTAGATTGATGATGTCCTAAATGGATGAATGATGCTTCCAACAAAACAAACAAAAATACAGTTTCTTGCTCTTATGTGAAGTGAAAAAAATCAACCCCAAGTGCAAACCCCTGCCAGATTGTATAAATGACCTTATCCTTTCAGATATTCCCATCTCCTATATTTTACTCAAAAGTTGGACCCCTGAACACAAAAAGCAGAAATTGTCTACATATTACTACTATTGTTGCTGAGCAGAAGAATAACTTAGTTCTGAAAGCTATCATGAGTGTTATATATTAAGTACTTCATGCCTACTTCATGCTACTGCATTGTGATGAAGTGACACCACTGAATGTAAACACATTCTGAGGGGCCACAAAGGTACCTTGGTTTCATTCCTACCTTTGCTGGTTGTGAAGCAGACAGCAATTAGCTAGCAGCAGTTGCTCTTCCAGGAGCTTTGCTGACATCATCTCCAATGCCAGGGAACAAACAAAGCTCTTTTAGCAGGATAAAAAGCACAACATGCATTGAAGTTGTTGTTAAACAAAAATAACCAAGCTAATTTCAGCTCCATTTAAAAGCATGGGAAATAATCATTGCTCAGTGAATGGGAAAAGGACAAAATCAGTACAGAGAGAAATCATTTGCAGGGTCGTGAGAGACTTCTACAAGCCATGAGTACTGAAACTATTTTTAATATTACTCAACAGTGCCATTTAAATATCTATTGCCCCACAGTATAAGGTTTTGGGAATCTTTCAAGTTCAAGAATTTCTATATATATGTATTTTTTCCATTTTCTCACCTTCATCTCTTATATAATAAACATTTAGAATTAAACAAAATTTTAATTTTTAAAGCCTTGTTTGCCTAATGGACTTACTCTCCTCAGTAACTTTAGCCCCCTTGGAAGCACACTGAGAATGGCTGATCAACACCGCACTGAGTGCTGTACAATTAGAGGGGAAGAAATATCACCAATTTAAATGACGTAGTAAAAATTTTGCAGATGTGCAAGTGAGACACAGATAAATTAACAGACTTGCTCCAGTTTGTCCAAAGTGCCAGTCAGGGAGAAAGGACTGAGGCCACAGTCACTGAGCCACAGTCCCACGCCTTAACCACAAAGCCATTGTTTTTGAGATTTAGATCTTAATCACACTGGAACAAGCCCAGAACTACTTTATTTCTAGTGCAGCATCCCTAGAGATACCACTGTAACTCTAAAGATAATTTTGCTCAGAATGATCAGCAGCCTGCTGACCACAGCCTGCCTCATTCATTTTCCTCCTGGTCATGACATTTCCCATCTGCTGGCCTCCAGAACAGCTTTCTCAGGAGCAGAGTGCTGGGATTTCTCACTGTCCCTGCATTTCAAACAGGAACACTTCTCACAAACAGGTGCTGGCCCTGAGATCCAGGTGCACATGACAGGGCCTCTCTTGACCTCCCACCTGCCCCACAAGTCAAGAGTTAGACCAAACCCTCCAGCAGTACAAAACAGAGCATGGCTTTGGCCACCGGAGCTACAGGAACACCCTCAAAAAGCGCAGGGTTCACAGAGCGACTGGCTTGTCTGCAGGTGAACCTCAGCAGACACTCCAGTGGGATCACTGTCGCATTTCCACGGGAGGAGCAGCTAGCCCTCAGGAGAGGTGGGCTGTTGTTTCTTCCCTCAGGCAGACTCCTGCCCGTCCACTTTCAAAGGCCCTGAACAACACTTCCCAGCCGGGGCCCTACTCACTTTCACACAACAAACCCACCTGAGGACATGGGGCTGCCCTTCCAAAGCCCACACCTGGATATGCTCCCTGCCCTTCCAAAGCCCACCCTGGCGGTGCTACCTGCCCTTCTCTGGCCCTTCTTCTTCCCAGCACTGCAAAACTCAGACAAGTCAGACCAGCTCCCCTTCTATCACAGGTACCTCCATACCCTCCATCTTCTCTTCAAATGGCTCCTGGGCAGCTGCTCTATACAGGACTGAAACCTGCTCACCTCAGAGCTCCAGCTCTGAGCAACTACTGCACTTGCAGCCTTGGGGCTCTCCCCCTTCAAGGGCCTTTCCCCTCATGGTCTTGGGACTGACCCCCTTTAGGGGGCTGTTCCCCTCAGGACTCTGTTCCCCTCATGGTGCCAAGACTCACCATCTCTCAGGGGCCGCTCCCCTCACAGTGCCGGGACCCTCTCGCCATCCCTGAGGGGCTCTGCTCCCCTCACAGTGCCAGAACCCTCTCGCCATTTCTGAGGGCCTCTGCTCTCCTCACAGTGCTGAGACCCTCTTCCCATCTCTGAGGGCCTCTGCTCCCCTCATGGTGCTGGGACCCTCTCCCCCTCTCTGAGGGGTTGCTCCCCCCACGGTGCTGCTCTTCCCTCCTCCGAGGGCCATTCCCGCAGGGCTGCTGGGGAGGCAAGAGCAGCCCTGGGGAGAGATGAGGCGTGAGGCCCAAGCATCAAATGCTCACGGAAAATGACCATGCATTTGTGTAATCTGATGCAAATGGATGTATATTTATGCAAATATGTGTTAAGTAGATTCTACTGATGCTCTGACTTCAAATATTGGTAAGTGTGTGCTTATACCTATAAAACACACTTAAAACTCCCCTGTAAGCTGCAGTGACCCCGTCGATGTGTTAATACACACATGGACAAGGCACTGTCTTTACCCATGACCAAAAACTAAAGTACCTGCAATTGTTTAAAGCTTTAACGAGGCTGTAGGGTGTATTTTATCAAGTTTTCTGGCCAAATTCCAGTGAGTATAATTATACCTCGTCTACCTACCACAGCTCTCCCACCTGGTAAAATGTTTTTCTGTTTTCTTCTAGTGCGAGGTGTTAAATATCTACTATTACCCCTGACACTAATATGTGGGTTAGCTGTTTCCCATGTCAGGAATGCTCCAGTACTCAAGCTGGGAATGTTTCAGGGAGCATGTGCTTCCCACCTCTGTGACTCAAAAGGAAATGGAAGGGTCAATTAGATGCTGGCAATTTTAATTCGTGTGATGAGTATTCTTCTGCTTCCACGTTGCCTTGTCAAGGTGGCCAAAGTTCTTTCTAATTTGCAGGGGAGTTTATGTTCTAAGCCTAGAAATGTTTGTGAAATTGATTTGTAGCTCAATATATATATAATAATACCTGCATATATGAATGTATGGAAAGTGACTCTGTAACCAGATAATCAATGGATGTTGTTAAGTTCCTGAATTAACCTTGAGTCAGAATTAAAGTGGTAAGGAAAAGCTCTGAAGTCATTGTTGTGTTAAACATGTGTCTTGAAACATACCATGAAACTGATTCAACTATCCCTTCAGAGTTTGGATAGGTGAGTACTGATAATCAGAAAGTATCAGGAACTTTATGTGGCAGAGGACTCCAAAAGTGATGTTGAAGGTGGTATCAGCATGGCACAGCCACTTATAAACTGAAGAGAACCTCTGTGTTGTCTCATAAATTGAAGTTGAAATAAATTGTAAACAATGTTGAGTTGAGGGATTTGATCTGATTCAAAGTTTCAGAGCAAATATTAAATAGCCTGGAATGTGGATGTATGCCATGTTTTATACTCATAAGAGTGTTTCTCTATGTGTATTAATTTAGTCACATAATGAGTGACTAAAATCTTCCTTTTCCCCAAAAGCACTTTTAAAAATTGCTACTAAATTTCCAGATATTCCTATGTGCTCTCTAAAAGGAAATAAAAAAGCAATTAGAGGGAATGCTAATTTCCCCAGGACTAGAACACACAGGAGGATGGATCATAGCTCTGTGTCTGCTCCCAGTCTGCTTGGTGGGTCTGGGCAAATTGGCTCTCCATGCTTGATTCCCTTTTCTTAAAATAGAGATAATGTCTCTAACCTTTGTAAGGCATTTTAAGACTTAATGGTGAAAAGTGTTGTAGAAGTGTTAGATACTATTAAGGGTGTTCAGAATTTTCATTTAGAATTTAAAAAGATAAGAGTTTACACATTAGAAATTAGGGCTGTACTGATAACTTCAGATCCTGTGTCAAGCAGTGTTTTTATTTTCCAGAATGGCTTACACAGTAAACCATTCTGCAGTGTGTGAATTGCAGTTTTGTTTTCCAACAAAAGAAAAAGGTAAATTATTCTTTGTTTCTGGGATTTTCTTTGCTGTTATAAGGAGATACACTTTGGGTTATTTTCCTCAGGGAACAATTTAAATTGCTTTTTTGTTCATTATAGATTTCATCTGCATCTTTTCATTGTGTAAGACATTCTTCTAATTCAGAGATTTTTTGCAATCAGCATCTTATTTAGTCTATTTTAAAATTACTTTCTTTCCAGCTTTTGAACTTTTATACCCTGAAAACATGTTTAAAGGAGCCAGAATCCACCTATTCTATCTGAAGTTTTCTACTGTGTAATGGAAATAGAGAAACCCAGAGAATGGTGTGGATTGCCACAGGTGAAAGAGGGTTGATTTTCCTGCCTCCACTAGGTAAGTGGAAATTTCTTATTAGATCTGTAGCACTTTCTTGGCAACTGAGTCAGGATTTGGTGTAAGTTATTTAACAAGCAGTCATAGGAATTGACTTCTCACAATTTTCACACAGAATCACAAAATCATTAAGACTAAGAAAGACTTCCAAGATCATCAAGTCTGACCTTTGACCAATCACCTCATGACAACTAGACCATGGCACTGAGTGCCACGTCCAGTTGTTTCTTGAACACCTCCAGGGAAGGTGACTCCATCCCTGGGCAGCCTGTTCCAATGCCTGACAGCCCTTTCTATGAAGAAATTCTTCCTGATGTCCAACCTGAACCTCCCCTGGCAACAGCTTGAGGCCATGGCCTCTGGTCCTGTTGCTTGTTACCTGGGAGAAGAGGCCAACTCCCACCTGGCTACAACCTCCTTTCAGGGATTTGTAGAGAGCAATAAGGCCGCTCCCAAGCCTCCTTTTCTCCAGACTAAACACTCCCAGCTCCCCCAGCTGCTCCTCATAGGACTCACTCTCTAAACTCTTCCCCAGTTCCTTTGCCCTTCTCTGGACAGGCTCCAGCACCTTGATGTCTTTCTTGCAGTGAGGAGCCCAGAACTAGACACAAGGTTCAAGATGTGGCCTCACCAGGGCTGAGTACAGAGGGTTTATCACTTCCCTGGTCCTGCTGGCAGCACTGTTTCTGATAGACTCCTGGATGCCACTGGCCTTCTTGGCCACCTGGGCACACCTGGGCTCATGTTCAGCCGCTGTCAACCAGCACTCCCAGGTCCTTTCCCACTAAGCCACTTTCCAGGCATTCTGCCCCCCGCGGTAGTGCTGCAGGGACTTTTTATCACCAAAGTGCATTTTATTATGTCTGGAAACATTTAATATTTTTCCTAAATTGGTATAATCTGGAGTCACTTGAATCTCAGCTTTTATGTTTTAAGAGAGTATTTCTAAACTTGATGATAGGCGAACGAGAAGCTTGCAGATGTGTTCAGAATGTGCCATTAGACCTTGGAAGTCAGAAAGGGCTATAAAGAAGCTTGGGTATGCGCACACTTGTGTAACATTTTTACAACAAATGGAGTTGGTCTCCTGGAAAAGAAAAGTAAAATCTGCATTGGTGCTGAGTGGTGTAGTTGTAGTTCTCTGCCTTTGTTGGAAAAGTCAGCAGGATCTGCAGCATTCCCTGGCATCCTCTTGGATACTGTGGACTCCTCAGACTCCTGCTCAGGGATTCTCACTCGAAGGCTGACAGGCAACTTCCAATGCTGCTAAGATCGTTTGGCTGTTTCTTTGCTGGACTAATTTTCACAGTGACAAAAATACTCCTGCAAAAGTCACATCCTTTTCTGAGATTTGTCTTGGATTACTGCAATGATATGCAACATATTAAATGGATTTTCCTCGTGTTGTGATTGGCCTCCATCCTGGCCAACAGAGCAGGGTTTGAGCTTGGTTCTCTAGAATTAACAACTGTGAGCTGCTGCGGTGTGAGCTGCAGGGTCTAGCAAGCCCATATTGTCTGTCAGGGCACAAAGGGGTTTGGTAACAAACGCTCACCTGAGGTTATACCATGACACTTCGTTTCCTCCTTGTCCCGCAGATTTGTTCCTTAGACATTCCAAGGTACTCACTCATGGAATGATGTTGCTCTGGGGTGTCACCTGTGACAGTTGGGGTTGCTGGAATAGGGGAATGGTTCATTTCACAGGTTTTTCCTTTCTAGAGTTTAAGGACATACATGATGTGAATCTGTCAATTAGCAGAAGAGAACACCACTGCAACAGTGCTGCCCTGCAGAATTGCACTTGGAGCACCTCTGTGATTCCAGTCCCTTGGCCTGTTCTGTTGCGTTACCTTGGGCAAATCACTACATCTCCATCTCTAGCCTAACACACCAGAACACTTGGCCTAGGCCCCAAAGAAAAGCAATCATCTCCATAAATCTTCTGAGCTGCCTGCCTTCTGTGAAGGCATATCCCTCGTGGGGTAAAATTAGGAAGTGATCATCATGGATCATAAATCCATTGGCCTTGGCTCTGTATCTAACTTGTATCCCAAGCTGGATGCTGAGAGCACAATTTCATGGTACACAGGGGCGTGGGTGCTCTGCACTTTTCAGCTGCAATAAGTGCATGTTGATTTCTCTGGGTCATATTCTTCCTTGTCCTAGTACAGTTCGCTCTTTAATCTCCCAGCCTCATTTTGTTTGTTTGTAAAATCCAATGTGTACCTATTTGTCTGTTGAATGCACTGGATAGACCTAGATAGAGAAGCTAGTAATGTTCTCTATTTTACTCACCTCCAGGGGCCTAGGAGAGTTAATGTCTGCACGATGCCTT
This sequence comes from Edolisoma coerulescens, assembly GCA_013397115.1. Lineage (NCBI taxonomy): Eukaryota > Metazoa > Chordata > Aves > Passeriformes > Campephagidae > Edolisoma > Edolisoma coerulescens. The sequence continues at coordinate 230,441 of VWZW01003625.1, read as the reverse complement.
AGCAAGTGTAAAAGTGCTTAGGTTCATTATATATTGATCTATGTGCAAGAAAACTACACAAAATAATAAAACATGCAGTGTACTTAAAATTGACTGTGGGCACAGGAAAGATCTTAAATCTAACCTGAAAACACAGTGCAAGTCATGTGAATGAATAGGGTTAGGTGGGCTTCCCACTCAATCCAGCACAAATGGGAAAGCATATACGGGGTCCTATATTTGGAAATAGCACAGGGCCCAGAGGGGACTGTGTCTAGATGAGAATTCCCATGTGGAGGCAGAGACACGAATGAAATTAGAATGGTTATTAGAGCTCTGGGCCAGATTCATACCCTCACTGCAGCAAAGTAAACCAGAGGAACACCAGCAAATCACAGATGTAACGCCAGCGTGAGCGGGAGGAGAATCAATCCACAGGTAATAAGGGCAGCATCAGTGCCTGCCTAGGGTTTCATCCTGTGCTTTGTCCTAATTATGAGCAGTTTAATGGCATGCTAAAATACAAAACAGATTTATGAGCCATTGCCATCTCCCTCTGCATTGTTATACAGCTGACTCAACAGTACTTTTACTCCTTGGCTAGAAGGTCAACTTAGGTTTTACTAAGCTAGGGCTGGGGCTTGGACTCAGAGGCTCACTGCTTCCCTGAATGCTGCTGCTAGAATAAATGCTAAACTGAAGTCCCATCTGCTCTCTCCATGTCCTGTCCAGATGGATATTTAAGATCCCACAGCACACCTTGAATAGAGGATAACTCCATATATCTAGCCAGTATTCTTCCTTCATTAAAAAATACTCAGACCAGCTTGTATGTGAAGTCAGCAGAATTACTTCTATTTTTTTCTTGCAAAATCAGTATCTTTTCAGACTGGAAATGCTGAACCTAAAATGGGAAAGGAGTAATGTGTAAAATGAAAGAGGCAATGTTGATCATTGAAGAAAATAAGTCCAAAGACTGTGGTGAGATTACTGTGGGCTATTGCTTGAAGTGTATTCATTAAGTGCAGTGTACCTGAGCACTGCATTGCCTTTTGGGGAAAGAAAATGAAATGATGCACAAAACAGATGATGAGCCACAAGATTTCCTGGATTCTCTTCTCAGTGTTGCCCCTAATAGACTGTAGGCAGCTTCTTTCATCTCTCTGTGTCTCAGTTTCATGACCTGTAAATAGCAATAGTAATAATTTGCTGTTTTTCAGCCTGGCTATGAAACTTGACCTGCCACAGTTAACAAAGTGTTCTGACATTCTTGTGGAAAGAGGAATGGGTTCAGCTGCATCTTCACTCAGAGTTGCTGATTGCCACAAAGTAGAAGGATGTCTCAAGAGAAAGACCACATAATACTTCTCTTGTTTCTTATATATCTCCTCACCTCCACCCCAAGAAAGCAGTTCGGGTTTAGACCATTATCTTTATGCTTGGCAAAAAAATCTGAATCACTTTCTAGTGAAACCTTATGGTTCAACTTTCTTCATCAATGTGTGCAGCTTTTTCCTCAGTAGACACTTGACTTTCAGAGGAATGCTGCAGATTTGCTTTGCTCTGTTTTCATTGTGGCAGCTTTTCTCAGAGCGAAATTCTCACTCCCCTTAAGCAGGAATTTGCTTGAAGAGTTAAGTCAAGACCCTGGCACTAACCCATCTCAGAGGAGCTTGCTCACGGTCCTCTGAGAAGAGGGACCAGGGACCGTGCCACTGGTTACTGCATTAGCAGTTTGTGCCTTGGATCAGTAAGTTCGTTAGTGAATTTCTCAGCTTCCACCAGAGAAGATGCTGGTTGACTAGGATCAACAGAATAACTTTTGCCCCTTATATTATCCATATGTTGTCACAGAGAAACTTCAGAATGGTTACAGTAAAACAACTTGGTGATAAGATTTTCTCAGTTCTTCTGCATGCTGGGATACAGGCATGAAGTCAGGGGGCAGGTAGAAGAGCCTCTTTCTTTTCATGGGACATCAAGTGTGCACCACAGTGTTCGATACCTCTGACAGACTTATATCCACATCTATCCCAATAACTTTTCTTCTGGGCTCAAGACTAGTTCAAAATATGCTGTTATTTTAGGGACAGTGTGGGAAAGGTAGATGTGGCCATGACATCCACAGCCCTCTGGATCCAATGCCTGAAATTTCAGGTGTCTGCTGGCCCCTGATCTGGCTGATAGACTGTAGCAAGCCTGCTTTTCTTGGCATCAGCACCTCCCTGCTCAGTGCCAAAGCTGCAGTTCTGTAAACAGATCTCATCCTGGCATATATTATATTGCCATACAGGCAACACTGTTCTAACTGATTAACAACAAGCAGCTTGATAGGATTTGGGGAGGCACTGGAGTAATTAGTAAGATAAGGGCAGGTTTCTTTGTGCTGCACTTTCACGGATGACAAAAGCTTTCCCCCTGAAGAGTTTCACTGATAAATCTGTATATAATAATAATATTAATAATAAAAGCTTTTTGCTAAAATGCAAGTTAAATATTCCTATAGGGAATAAGAGGAAAGGAAATGTTCATGTCCTGGTACTGACTGGAGGCCAGGAGAGTGGAAGAGGAGAGGAAGCTGCTAGGAAAGAATCTGCTTTTCCTTCTCGGCTGACAGCAAGGTTTGGGATTTCATTTCCAAACAGGTAGCAAGGTTCATCTTGGCAGGGCTGGCTGTTCAGTGCTTGGAGCCTGGGCTGTGTGTGCATCAGCAGGGCACAGTGTGCTGATCTCCTCTGGCAGGACAGTGAGGTGAGCTGCTGTTCTAAATTGGGCCTTTCTCTGCCCTTCCACAGAGTCATTCCCACTTATACTGACCCAGGGATCAACAACATACAGACTCTGTGGGGCAAGTTTAAGCATTCACATATATGGCTGGTGGCAGTGGGATCATAAATACTGAGTATTTCTTATTCATCTTCTCAGCAGGCACAGTTTCTGTTAGCTGCAATGAGAAATTATGAGTGTGGGTTTGACTCATACAGAATAACTGACCAGGCATAAAAATTTAAAAAAGAAAAAAAAAAGGGAAAACTAAAGGGCTACAAATGTTGCTAAAGTGACAAGTGTTTGTTTACTAAAAATATCTTTTAATATTGCTGGAACTTTTAAAATAATCTAATTTACATGGAACATTCCTTACTAATTGAAGCTGTCTCTTTTTTTATCAAATAGAAAGGTTACAAAAAAGTATATTGACGTTTTGAGAGTGATTCTTCTCAGGAGCACACTGACTGTTATGAATAGGATTTCACATGATGCAAGCCCCTAAATGCCTACAGTGATATGAGGAAACCTGCAGATTCTTGTAATTGTAAATGCAATAGGCAAGGCTTTGGGCTATTGCATCTCCTTTCTGGAGATCATTGTTGTAAAGCTGAAAGTGTTGTTTAGCCCTTGGTGATCTCATTTATTTCCACAGCTTTTTCTGAAAGCGCAAGTTTGAAAAATGGAAGTCTTTCAAGAATAATCACTCTCTAAACATTTAATGCTGCTGTGACAGCACTGTCTATCACTCAAGATTTAACTTTGGAAATCCACATAACATAGAGAAAAAAAACCTTTTCCAATTAGCCGAGACTGGAGGCAGATTAGTTCTTGACTGCTGCATTGAGGGATGCCAGGGTGTGTATTAATGGACCACAGGAGATGACTTCTGACCATAATTCTGACTGCATTGGGTGGCGCATAAAATGGCAACAGCAGCTCTCCCACCAAGAGATGCAGGACCAGCCGGTTAATGTGAGCTACCCTTGGGTGTATCTTGTAGGTCTTAGTGATCTACAAACCTGTCAAGTGCAAAATATGTCATCCTCACTCTGTTATATAGATGGGGAGGCTGAGGTGTGGAAAGGTTAATAGATTGCCCAAGGTCATGCCATTCTTTTGGCAGAACTCGGAATAGCACCCATGCCTCTGTCTCTACTTTTATGGACACGTGCACGTGTTCAGGTCTCAGCTACAAAGTCTGCTGGACAAACTTTTTGATCTTTGGGACCTAATTGACACACATCTTCATGATCACTGGTGCTGCAAAATTAACAGCCTTTAAAACCTTTGGTAGTGTAATTCTCTTCATTAGAGCAAAGAGATGGTTTTCCCCAGTCAGCAAGATTTTGATGTTTAGATCCATGGTGTAGCAAGGCTTGTAGCAGTTCTTGCATCAAGAGTTTAATGCTGCTTTGTTCAGATCTGTAGAGCCAATTTCTATCACTTCAGCTAACAGGGTACATTGTTATACTGCTATATGTCATGAGATCCTGACATTAAAGGATGCAGAATAAAGAAATAACCAGATACACACTGTCAGGAATTTTTTTAATCCTGGCTGGTAATAGATGATACAGGAGGGGTGGGCTCAGTTTCAAGTCTGTGCTGTAGTTCCCTTGCTCTCGGTCAGTTTTTTCTCTTCCTGAGCTTTCACTCTCCCGCACTAGCTTGTTTCCTGATCTCTTTTTTTCACTCATTCCATCAACAAGCAAAGTTTCATCAGTTCCAAATCACTCTTCCAAATTTCCATCTCCTTTCCTTTCAGTTTATAGTCACCCTGTGCTTTCTTTCCCTCAGAGCCTTCTTTTGATCCTACAAACCTCATCTTCTGCCATCTGCTTGGCCCATAATCTGACTTCTTCCCTCTGCAGTCCCAGCTAGTCCTGGAACTCTTCCTCCCACCCTCTCTGTGCCTTTTTAGCTCCTCTCTCTAATTCTCATTCCTTCTATTACCTTACTATATTTTTTTTCCTGAAGATGACAAAAGACATATTCCCATTCACAGTGTCATACATGAGAGAGAGCTGAGCAGCCATAATGGAGGGCATTGCTACCAGTAATACATATTAATATTTTATTTAGGCATAAAAATATTCTTTCAGAAGAATTAGATCTAAAGATTATGGGACATTAAATAACTGAAAAATTTAGTCTGATGATAAGGAAATAGAAGATGGATTGAATAAGAGGCAAATGCTGTAGGGGGGAAAAACAAACAACAAAGGCAAAAATAAATCACAGCATGATGCAGGCAGATTGGATGCCATCCTTGTGCAGTCCTATCCAAACCCCTCAAAAGAACCGTATTCTGGGCCCTTTCTTATTGAACAGACATACATTACTTGATTTCTTCCAGATAATGCTTCTAATTTCTCTGTGACTGCTGTACTGTGATTTTGGAGGGTTATTTTTTACTTTAGTGTTATGTGTTCAAAGGACAGAAAGAATGAGATGTGGTCTGACAAAAAGACCCGGTTCTGGGAACTCTCGAATCCAGGTCTGATACAGACTCTTGTTGCATCCTGGACTGATCACTCAGTGTCAATGTCCTCAGGCTCTTCAGTGTTCTGAGGCAGAGATGGCAGTGCTGATCAAACTGCTGCAGGAGGGTGCTGCACCAGGACTCATCTGCGTTAAGTGGGATGACACTCGAGCTTTGGCTTCTCCTGCTGATTTTGATAGGAAAGGTAGTTAGTTATATTTCGCACCTCTGCTTGCTTCCAAGAAGCTATTGCACTGCTGAGCAAAGATGAGCCTGCAGTCGCTGTACCTACTGTGTTGCTTTTTTTAGGACTACTACATTAGAGCCGTGGTGACCAGTCAAAAAATAGGGCAGAGCTGAAACAGTTCCAGGGAAAGGAAGCGTCACGGAGAAGATAATAGCAAAGCAAAGCAGAGATTCTAGCTTTTGTGTGTCTCTAAAACTAATGTTTTAACTACTGGGCCAGATTCCCATGAACTCTGAAGCCTCTTTTTCTTAGGAATGCAAGAACAAGGATTGAATTAAATTATTTCTGTCAGTAGGAGAGTATAAGGCACCAGGGCAGTGATACTGTGGGTTTGTTTGTTGGGGTTTTTTTTGACTGAAGTCATAAGCAGTTTTATATTCAGGAAAGATGTGGGTAATATACTTTGGACAGTTTGCTGAATGGGTATAAAGAATATAAACTGCATGAGTTCTGCTTACATAAAATTGGAGAGACCAACTCAACTGCACAAGGACCTGGTCATGTGCTTTCCTTAGTTCTCTGTAGAAAATATCAGTAAGGATAGCAGATAATTTAGATACAAATTCTGATTACTGCAAACTGAACTACAATGTATGTCATACAAACCCATTGAGACAGTGCAGTTTTCATTAAATTGTTTGTAGATGGATCTGATGAGAGTGGACAGAAACATGCAGGTATTTTTCCTCATCTCTGAGAAGGGGAACCCCACTTATTTAAATAACTTATTTTACATATTTAGCAGAAGTTATACTGGCTTTTAGTATTGCAGTCTCTCATACTCCTCTCCAGCATTTGCCTATTTCTTTTTGCTTCAAGTTACTCCTTGAGATTTAATTGAAGCAGTCAGTCTGTGGACAGAGCATTGGGGCAGGCATTGAAGCATATTCAGGTTGGTTCTCACTAGAAAAAGGAACAGTCTCTTTCCCAGTACCAGGAATGCACACAGAAGTAACAGACTAACACTCCTTCAGTGCCAAGGAGAATAAAAGAAGAGCACATTTGCTAAGAAAAGAAACTCTAATAAATATTGAAGGAATAAAAGTATAGTCTAAGGTTAGATCAGAACATTAGTAGTGTGGATCCTATTAACAATATTTTACAGCAGATATTATGTATGTCACAATTGTCAGCTGATTATAAATACTGGCTTCTTTTACGTAAGAAAACTGCTGTCTAAAACTACTGTGTTCAAGTCATCATTTAAAAAGTCTCAGTTAGAGCTAGTGACAGGAGAGGGTTAGGCTTAGACATGACTATTCCTGCTTTGGGGTGAGGGAATGTGCTAGATGATCTCCCAACTTCTCTTCCAGTTTTACTTTCCAAGACTCAATAATGTCAGTGACTTTACAGTGGGAACTTAATTGAGTTTTTACAGCAGTGAAGATTTCATAATATTATTTACATTTCCTAGGTGTATATCAAGAAGCTAAATCAAGTAATATCATGAAGGCTTGCTATTTAAATAATGTTAGAACTCTGAGTTTCACCAGCTTGGGTTAAAAATGAAAAATTACCATTTCTTCAGGTTTGCCTTCTGGGTTACAAAACTAACCAGTTCACATGGCTGCATGGGAACCCTGAAGACAAGGAAATTCTATTTTTCCCTAACAGAATCTCTAGATACCTCAAAAAAATGCAAAAATATTGCCACCACTGTTGGTGCATAAAGCAAACCTCTTGAGATCCATGTTAGTGAAGTGGGGAAGAGATGTAAGTTTTTGTATCCAACAGCTACCAAATGACTGTGAGGGTTTTGGCACAACAAAATTTCCTTTGCAATTAATCAAGTGGTCTGAACACAGTGATCTCTGCATGCCCGTGGAGGTGTTCAGAACACTCCCCTGCACAGGTTTAAGGCAGATTTTCTCATACCAGTATTCCCCTATGAAGGCAGTAAAACCAGAGAGGTTTGAATCCCAAAGCCAAAGGATATTTATCCATTACTGTAGCAGATTTTAACCCTGCCAAGAGAGATGGCCCAGAAAAGGGACATGAAAGTGGCACTCCAGCTAAGATCTTTCTCATGTCATTCCTCCATGCACACATTTGTTTTCTTCAGACTTTCAAACCCCAGGATGCAAGCACTAAAGGTCTCCCTGCTTCCTGCCAAGCCTTGTCCATATGCAGCTCCCAGAGGGCTGCCTCCATGCAGGCCACGTTCCTGTAGGAAGCCCTTGACAAACTAATACAATGATTGCCAAAACCAGATAATTTTCCAACAGCTCAAGAGAGAGTGAGCAGTAACAAGACCTGTTAATTACTGTTTGAGTGGAGTGTTTGTCAGGGACTTAGGAGAGAAGGAAACTGATTGGTCTGAGCTAATTTGCAGACAGAGGCCAACTGTTGTCTGTGGGCTGTGTACAGTTCACAGAGCTCTGGAATGAGATGTCCTCATGCCCTGGAGGGAGCCCCAGTGTGAGCTTTGCACCTTAACCTCAGCCTGACAAGCCACATCCAGAGAGACAATGCTTTCTTTGGGTCTTTGTTTTTTTCAGAATGAGCATCCCTGCCCAGCTTCAAGCAAATCTCTTCATTCATCTCCAGCATTGCTGCTCACACAGCTGCAGCAGAGCAGGGTGTAGCCTGCTCTTGTCAGCCATTCAGAAATGTAGAATTGTGCAAGTCCAGTTAATCAATAAAAACCCTGTAACTGAGAATATGAGAAAGATGTCACAACCCCTTTGGAGGGAATCTGTGGAAAGTTTATTGGTGCAAGAAAGAACAATGTCTGAGAGGCAGAAACTGAGTAAAGTTGTCTTAAGAAGGATGGTGATGCTGACTAAACAAATAAGCTACAAACATGCACAGTGGATGAAGGTGTCACTGGCTTTTCATTATTGTTGTTCAGTAACACCAGTTGGGATCAGGATGCCCTGAACTCAGCTCTGCAGGCTGTCCTTGCCCTGATGAGTTTACAAGCTGAGAAATCAGGTTCATGCTGACTATGTTTTAAAAATGTGGACCTAATGAATTACCAGGTTCAAATAATTTGCATTCCAGTGGGGTAAGGGAGCTCCCAACTTGCTGGATACTGACACCAAATTCTTCATTCCTGCAGTATCAGTAACAGGTGGAAGCCCAGTCTCTTTGTGCTATCTACAACAGAACATCTGCATTTCTTGAGTGACACCAGAATTTTTTTATCATCAGGCCTTTTAACAAGACTTCTGCTAGTTCTTTCTAATGGCTCCTAACTGTGCTAATAAGCACACTGTGTGAAATCTGGCATGTTTTAGGGGCACAGTAGATGAGGAGCAGCAGACCAGGAGCAGCAGACCAGCCAGTGTGAGTGTAAAGTTTTGTTGCTTGCAACTTTTTCATGTTAGAAAATATCCCATGTGAACCCAGCTTAAAAAAAACAAAACCAAACAACCAAAACTTATCAACCATGTAAGAATCACACATTTAGTTTAGCTTCAATATTTGACAAAATTACGAGGACTGACTAATCAATAGGACCATGGTTTCAAACCAGGGTAGCAGCATTCACTGAATACAAACATTCCTGACTTACCCTCCTGTGAGAGGAGAGCTGAATGCTGTGGAGCCTATTATAAAAGACAGTTTGATGGAATAGGCTGAAATAGCAAGATTTATAAATAAAAGAAGATCAAGACAACTGCACATAAAACAGCCCAGACCAAACTAACCTAATTACTCTCTATGGTGAGGTCAGGAAGAGAGCTGATAAGATGAATGTGGATGACATTTCTATCTGTTTAGACATTTGAAAGCTGCTGATAAAAATCCCCTTTCAAAAGTTTGGACTCCTTGGCTGCTCAAGCTGCACGAGAAGGCCCTGTGTGTTGGAACAGAGATGAGCAATGAGGAGGTCGTTCTTGTGGCCACCAGGTTGTTACGGGGTAGGTCCCTTGCAAAGACCCTCAGCAGAGTTTCCCAGCTCCCCAGTGACTAAGAGCAAGGCTGCATGCAAAGGAACAGTGGGTTTTCTGATATTTATATAAAAAACATTGCTACCTTCAAAGAACCTGCTAGACAATTCCTTCACAAAGCACAAAATATGTGAGGGGAATGGGCTAGAAAATTGTTGATGGGGGGTAAAATGAGAAAAGGTGAAATGGAACTCTTGAAAACCCTGAGGTCACACATCTGGCAGTGTTTGGAGTGTTCCAGCACTCTCTGGGGCTTGGGATCCTTGTTGGCAGGAACTAGAACAGCTCATGGAAAGAAGAAAACATATTTCTATAGATGCTCAGCCATGATGTTGTGAAGCCCAATCTTAGCCTTTTGTGCAACCTTTCATGCTCACTTTGGTGCAATGATTAAGAAAACTTGGACGTTGAGAACAAAAGGGGCAATTTACCCTGGCTAAGAGGATACATGCAAACACCCATGTGCCACTTGAGTCCGTGGCACCAGCTTTTCTCTTGTTGGTGGCTTCTGCTGGCATATTTTATCTTGCAGCTGGGGGCAGAGGATAGGAATGTGCACACAACTCAGACATGCAGGGGTTTGTTTAGTCTCCATTACCTTTAATTTGGAGTAAGAGCACAGCACTGAACAAGAATGTCTGCCTCCTAACCAGCTCCATGCTTATACAAGCCACAAACCTGGGTAGGATTTAGGAACAGATTAGTGTCTCTGATATATCAGTGTCTCTGTAGAGCTGCCAGATGAGACTGGGACATAGTAGGCCTCCAGTTCATTTCCAGCTGGCTAAAAAATCCTCTCAGATGGAATTGACTTTCATAGCAAAATTAACCTGGTCTGGTTTCAGACCAATATCTTAAAGGCGTACAGATTTTCTACTACCCTTTGAATCATCCAGTCCCCCCAACAGGGAACTTTAATGCCAGTTCAGCATCTGCTGTAGAATATTTATATTCAGGGCTTCCTGTGTGAAGCTCTGGATGGATGTGATTACTGAATGTGTTGGAAAAAGGACAGTTTACTGCCTGGGTTTTATTTCCAGCTATTTTGTATTTCTATGCAAGGAGTCTATATGCCATGTTGTAAATGGCTGGTTTTCTTGTATGATGTCTCTTTTTTTTTCTCATTCTCTTAATGGACTTCTTGCTAAAACTGACGTTTCAGCAGCATTCCCATTATTAGTTATGATGCCAGTAAATGGAGGTCTCAGTAGTGGGTGAAATTTAAATTAGGTTTGAAGAGCATTCAAATAATTCAGCGCTTTACTTTCATTTGGTAGTTCAGCTTGCACAGTGTATGATTTAGTTATTCACATTTTAGTTACTGTGTTGATGTTGTTTAGCAAAGACCTTGTTTTGCCTGGGACCCAACTACAGCTCTCAGGCAGCCTAATGTTGTTTACTGTAGCTAGCACGAAACTAATGTTTTGTTCTCTGAGTTCCTATTTCATGTTATAAGCCGAGTCACACTAGCTAGTGCAGGAATCATTTTGCTTTATACTGCTCACATGAAAAACAGCTAGCAGTGGAAAAGGACCTATTTCTGAGCATAAATGACAGGTGTACTTTGCTCTGTTGGGAGTTTGTAGTAGTAGAGTGTCTCAGATAGGGCTTAACTGTTCATTGCAAAGAGCTATCCTAAACCGCAGTGATTGATTTGAAACAGGATACAGAAGACTAAGCAATCCAAATCTGTGTTGTGAAAGAAATCTGCCAAGTTTACACCTTTCCCTTAGATATCTTCAGTCATTCTATGAGAAATCCTGACTGGGAAGAAGTTTTCGTAATGGACACTTGTATGAATCTTGGTAAATATCTCGTAGTAAAGAATAAGCTTGGTAGTAAATATTAGTCAGAATTGTCTAGAGGCACCAGTATTCTTAGCTTATATTTCCAGACGTTGACGGTAACTGTGCATTTATTTCATCAGCTGTTAAATGAAGACATAAATTACCATTATCCCAGGCCAGCCTGATGCTGGCTTTGTCAGACCCAGTCAGCTCCCATCAGTTCCACATCTGCCTTAGACATATGCCAGGGGTTTCATCCAAGACCCTGCATAACTACGGCAGCCAACACAGGCTGATGTCAGCTGGAAGCTGCAGCAAGCTCTGTTCCTCTGACTGGTGACCTGAATGAACGAGCAGGGAAGGTTCTCCTTGTAAGGAGATGCCATCACAGCACAAGTGTCATCACGTCACCTGGTGCTGGCATGATGACATTAATTCATGATGTGGCTGAGCAATGCCTGTTTATCAGATGGAGCAGTATCTCGGGACAATGTCCAGTTATCTCCATATGTAGACTGCATTCTTCTGTCAGGTTTGAGACTCACCTGGATATGGATGTTAGATTATACACTCTGATGTACACATGGGAAGCACAGAATGAAAATAACTGAGCCCAAATGATTGCTCACCTTGGCATTCAATCCCATTTATCTTCTTCTCTTATCTGAACAGAAGCTTGAAACAGAAAAATTAAATACCATGGGCCAAATTACTCTTTTATGTGTATGTAAATCAGAATGAATTCCAGTGAATTCAGCAATAGGTAAATCATCTCTCTGCAAGAGCAAAATCCCACTCCAGAAACATTGCAAAGACAGGTTTTAACCTTTACATTAGCACAAAGGATATCCCAAGCTATTAATAGGATGCATTTCATTTTTGCCCAATAGCCTAATTAAGAGCTAACTCATACTTGAGGAGAAAAGGAAGCAATTTGATTTATGGTACCTCATGTGATTAAATCACCAGGGAAGAGAAAAAAGGATTTGAGACGGAAGGGGAGAGTTTTAAAACGTATAATTTGTGAAGACTGGAATCTCTTTCTTCTTACAACCCTTTTGCCCCTGTGTTCATAGCTTAAAGAGGATTCACTGACTTTTATTTATTTGCCTAAACTACTGATTTTTCATCTTGCAAGGTGGCTTCAAAATCCAATATGAACTTTTTAAGGCACCTAATGATCCATTCTATTATCCCCCAGGACAATGCTAGTTCCAGTGATTTCATGGGGAACTGATTCGGAAAATACCCTTTTTCTCTCTTGCAGTCTCCCAGGCCCTTGAATCATGTTGATATCTGGATACCTCTTTTCTTTGCAACAGTATGGTGGTAGCCACAGTCAGCAAACAGACCTGGGGTGAGGGTTGACTGGGGGAACAGATTCACACCGTGTGTAGCCCAAACAAGGTGCCTGTGGAACAGCTCAATTTCTGTGCCAAAGATGAGACCTCATTGTCAGGCAGTTTTAAAAGGAGTTCAGATGCACAGGATTCCTACCCTTCTATCTAAGCACATAATACTGCCATTTTTTTAAAAAAAGCCCTCCTTATTGATTTTCATTTTGCAATAAACATACTTACCAACTTAGATAGACTTGAGAAACTGTGAGCCAATACCAACAGAAAGTATCACGGGGCTTATAAAATAGAGTGTTCCCAGATATTGTGGTTGAACTAACAAAGAGGCAGTTCAGGATATAATAAAGCTTTGCAAACTTTGGCCATCAACTTTGGTCAGAAGTTTCACATACGTGAACTTCCATTTGTGAATCATGCATGTGATGACAGTGATGTTTTTAATCTGCGCATCTCAGTGCTTTGGAGGTGTCTAAACATTTTATTGACTGGAAAATTGTGGCTCTATGTAACCAAGAGATTTGCCTAAGGAAAGACAGATAATTTCTGATATAATTAGGGCTAGAAATAAAATCTCCTGATACTCCTGGCTTAACCATTAGACCTATTATCTCTCATAGCCTAGTGTAGAGAAAATATTATAGCAGAACTGCTACACCCATTCTTCCTAAAAGAGCACTTCCAGAGCCTAATCTTATTCTGCACCTATCTGGAGTGCCTCTTTCAGTTCCTTCTCTAAAGGATCAAGGATGGAATGGAAATTGAGATCCTTTCTCTTTTTCAAATCCTGCCTTTCTCCCCTCTATTGCACTGTAAGCCAAAGGGAGCTCAGTCTGGTTTGAAGGCAAAAATATGTCAATCACACTAAAAACTCCACTCTGCTTCCCCGACCCCCAGGCAGGACAGGATTTTGCTGCCCTATTGCAGGAATGATCTGGCATATGGCACAGGAAAATGGTTTGGTTTCTGCAAAAAAGATTGCTACCAGAACAGAAAATACTACAGCTTTCACTAAACTATGAATCTGGCCAGAGACTTTTTGGCAAGGTAGGAGATATCAAGAAAGAAAATAATCAGCTGTCTAAAGGAAAGTAGTAAATATATTCTCACCTGAATGCTTATTTTTTGTTTCCAATTTTTCCACGTCCGTGACCTTTCCTTTCATTGCCAGCATCATTACTTAATTTTGCCTGTGTCCAGCACGCAGGCTCTCCCGTCAGTTTGATGCATAGACCATGTTATGGCTGGTTGTGGGTGGCAGGAGCACTGGAGAGAGAAGGTGTGATTGGGCTGTGCTTGTTTTTCAGTGAATATCACTTGGATGCTTTGCTTTCAGCAATGGGGTGACACCCAGCAAAGGGTGGAATGTGTTTAGGGGGCAAGAAAAGCAGCTGGGGTGGTTAAACACGGATTACATTTACCACTATGTGCTGATAACCTGTATGTGGCTTTATCTTTTCATTTCTGTTTTATGTCCCCCTTGCCCAGGACAGAGGGGAAGGCCTGATCCACCACTGTTCTCACTGCCCCTCTTGCCACACTTGACACTTCTGTCCTGCCAAGCACTTGCTGCATTAAGCCTATGGGCATGCATGAATCATGAGCTACCTTGGCCATAATTCCAGGAGCTGTGGCAGATGCCTGTCTCCTGGAAAAATGTCACAGCCACCCACAGCCCATGGAAGAATTAACCTTGGGAGATGCATGGAATTGCATTAGAGACATGTGCAGTGCATCTCCTCCAGCTGCAATAATGTCCAGCATCTCCTTCAGAGGACACATCTTCTGGGAAGCACCTCTTTGTGAGCTCCTTGCTTAGCCCACATCACAAGGTGTGCCTCAGAGGCGATCTGACTGTTTTTTCAGTGTTCTCCTTGGAATATTAACATGGAACATCATGGCAATATGTTGTAGCTGCACACACTATGATTCACCATCCTTTAGCTTGGAAGTAGGGTGCTCCTCGATCTCTTTTTGATTTTTCAGTGTTTGCTGGAGCTGCCTGCTTTTGCTCTAATGCTAACTGGGATTAACAGGCCAGAGATATTTTCCTGTCATTTTGGAATAGCCTGATTGGTAGCACTGAGAAGATCAAAATGACACAAGAGACAGAGACTCTTGCTTTAAGGGAGTATTTCAGATGCGGGAACAGAGAGGCGGGGAGAAATGGAACACTGGGGAGGAGGGGGAAAAAGGAGAGAGAATTTGGCTTGGTAGAATCAGGGAGACTGCAGGAAAGATCATGGGGATTTGAGGAAAGACAGCACTGTCACCTCATCTTTGGACTAAAGAGATCAATAGGGCATGTGAGAAAAAAGAAAGATGAGTAATTGGATGGAGGTGAGAAAAGAGAAAGAAAAATGAGTAATTGGATGGAGGACGCAGAGTGTGAGGATACACCTGCAGAGGAAAAATAAAGAATAAGGAAAAAGTATCTTAAAATAGAAAAGAATTCACAAAGTTTAATTTATATCACAATATCAGGAGGATTATACTGCTTTTCCTTCTACAGAATAAGTAGCACAATAGATTTGGATCGTTCAAACACTGGATGTTTAGGGCCCACCTGTATGTGGCCAGAAAAGGCAGCCATGGCCATGTTAGGATGTGTCAGTGGTACTAAAATATGCATGGTGAGAAAGCAAGCAAGCTGGCTTGTACAGAGGGAACAGCTGTGCAGAAACTGTCTTTGTAGCACTGTAGAGAACCACCAAGACCTCTGTTTGGGAATGCAAAGAGTCTGCTTTGTAAACCCAGGAACAGAGGCATGTTCTGATTTAGGGCTACTGCAGTTCTGCCTTGATGCTTACCACTTCTACCTCGAGGGGAAAAAAACAAGTGCCAGAATGATTTAAAGACAGAATATCAACCCACACTGCTGCAGGCCTGCTTTCCACATTTCGTTGCTTTTATAGTTTTAGCTCTTGTTCCAAAAGAAGGACTTCTGTCTACGTGTGTCTGTGTGTGTGTTTCCTTCCAAAATTCACATGCACAATCAATGACTGAAATTCTTAAGAAAGGTTTTAGTAGAAATTTTCAGAAGTTTGTGAAGCATACCACCTCTCTTACCTTCCCCCCGTCAGAAAAGCAGCACTTTGTAGGGAAAATTTGCTCGTCTAACTTGATTTTTTCTGTTGCTTTTCTTTCAATCATTTTCATTCCAGCCAAATGCAGAAGGGGGAAGACAATCTGGAATATGAGGCACACCTCTTCACAATTGCAAGACCTTTGTTCAGCCCCTTCTTTGCTACAAATGTTTGATGTTAGGAAAATCGCGTTAGGTGCCCCACATCTCAGTTTCCTAACTGTAACGTGGGAATTACACTTCATGTTATCTCGGAAGTGGTGGGAAGATAAATCTGTTAGAGACTGTGAGATGCTCAGATGTTATGGTGTGGAGATGAACGCTAGGGAAATATGCAAACTGGAGGCCTCCAGATCCCTCTCCATGGATTTTTTTCAGACCCATATCTGGCAAACAAGTGTCACATTCACAACCCCAAGGGAGGAGACACAACTCCTGATTTCTGAGTGGGTCTTTAAACTGATGTGGAAGTTTAGGATGAAGGCTGTAGCGTGGCAGTAAAAGAATTTGGCTTTATGGGCAAAGAAGCACAGAGCAGTGCCAATGTCTTTATTTGAAAAACTCCCTGAGACATAGCTAAAACAGATTTTCTGTAAAATCTGTTGCATTCACAACTACAGAATGTTATGATCTAGCACAAAAGTTTTTATAGCTACTCAAATATAATAGAGGAATCCCAGACTCAGGACTATAAAACCTTTTATAGAAAAGCCCTCCTTTACAGATTTCCTATGTATAATTCCTGCAAATGGGCAGCTATTTCTGTATCAATTGGGCTTTTAAACGTTATGCAGGAATGTTGGTGATGCTGTTCTGAGCGCAGTTGGGCCTATTTGATTATCAGATTACTATTTTTTCCCTATAATTGAAATCTAATTAAAATATTGTTTGGGGAAAAAATCTGGAAACACATGGATGAATTTTAAATAATTACCAGTCACAGGTTTAGTTCCAGAGCAAAGTGCTTTTTTTATAACGTGCTTCTTTATTCTGTCTCCCAGCTATGTTGCAGCGCGCTCTTTGCTGTTTTACAAGCTGTAACGTACAATGATGGTCATTACTATTCATAGATTCATAGAATTTAAGATTGTAAAGGATGATAAGATGATCTAATCCGACCTCCTGCTTAGCAAAAACCAGACATTTCATCCAGTTACCCTTGTATTGAGCCCAGTAACTTGTGTTTGACAAAATTGGATCTTCCAGAGAGACATCTACTCATGATGTGAGGAATTCAAATGGCAAATAATTCCTGGATAGCCCTTCCAGTATTTAATCATCCTTACAGTTAGAAAACCCTCAATTCTCCACCTTGTTTCTAATTTGAATTTTCTGGCTTTAAATTCCAGTCATTGGCTCTTGTAATATGTGTTTTTCCACTGGATTAAGAAGCCCTTTAAAAACCCCTGTGTTCTCAGGATAAAGGTACTCATATGATCTAACCAAATCACCTTTAGGTCTTCTTTTGAATTTAATAATAAGAAAAATGTATTTACTTTGTAGCAGCACTTACAAGCCCCAATCACAGAGCAAGGCCCTGGGGAATTGACAGTTTTTAGGGCTCAGTTTTTAGGAAACTGGGGTTCACTCCTCCTATGTCATAGATTGCTGGCATGTCCTTGGGCATGTCACTCAGCTCCTTTGTTTCATATATGCTCACCTACAAGATGGAACTACCATGAGTGTATGTATACCACAAGTACATATTCCTCCACAGTAAAATGCTGGGGGAACAGTATTAGTCTGTGTGCTGAGCACAGGAGAAGCACTTAATATGATGACAATCCTAAATCATTGTCCATCTAAACGAAAAAAACCCATCTCATGTTCAATATGGGTCAAGGTTGAGTATCTCCTGTACTGAACTCTGAAACAAGTGCTGGCTCCTGTTGTGCAGTAACCATGTTTTAAATTAAAGCAATAGTGAGGTGTGACTATATTAGGTAACTGAGTGCAATGCTGTGTGACTTGTAATGATGCTGACCTCAGCTATTTCACCCTCACATCATGCAGAAGTATCATTTGGATCCCAAAGCTAAATGGTTCAATGGCAGGTGACTTGGGCTTGAGTTAAATTGACTGACTGAATGCTCACATTTTTATTTTTTGCCCCAGCAGGTCTACTTTGAGCACAGGTACAGGTAAAAGCTGGAAGAAAACTCTGTCTTCAGCTGTCCCAGCAGCCTCCAAAGTGATTGTGGGAGGCTCCATTTTACAAGCTGCCCATCAGCCCTTTGGCAATGAGGCTAGGTCTTTACAGAGCTGGAAAATTCTGCAGTCCTGGATTAGATTTTGCATCTCTGCACTAATAACAAAAAAGAAAACAAAATTGTTCAGTCAACAGGCAAATCCCAATTACAGTTCCAGAGTAGGCTTCCAGTCATGCCCAAGGCTTCTGTAATGTGAATATCATCCAGAGTGATTGTCAGACTTGCCAGTTTGAGATGGAGTACGTGCATTTCATAGACTGTCTAGAAATGACGTATAGTACAAAATGATAGTGCTGAAGGAATTGATTCCAGTTGTGGACTCAGATTAAGCCTTTGCCTTGGCAAAGTTTGGGCAAAGAACCTGTATGCTTCTCTAAATGTACACTTTGTGGACTCTGTAATGTTGGGCCAGCACAGGCCCTGAAACATGCAAGTAAGTGCCCCATGGAGACAGCTGGGAAACGATTTTGGAACAGTTTTAACCTTGTCCCTGTGCTGTTTCACTTTCCTGTCCATATTAGTATCCACAGAACAACTCTTTGCTCTTACTTGCAGGTTCTTATTTGCTCTGGATCAAAAACTCCGCAAATATCCATGATGCTGTTTCCTTATTTCTTGGGCTTTTGAAAACAATGTGGCTTTCCATGAGTTGTGGTAAGTACAACAGTTACTTGTTGTGCTTTTATCAATGTTAAGTGTATTCTTTTCTCCTCTTTCTGAAACAACGACATCTGGCATCAAGCAACTCTATACATTATTAGCTGAGGAGCTCAGTGTTTAAGAACCTGGAATAAGAGCAAACCTCTGAAGTCAGGATGTGCATTAGCTGTTATCATTTGCTCACTCTTAATTACCTCTTCCCCTTATTTGTCTCTCTTTATAATATGCCAACAACATCTTCTAACCTCTCACTCAGCAACTGATTTGTCAAGACTATAGGTATCATTCACTCCAGCATTTACGTGTTTAGCCCAGGGGGGCAAAACTGCACTAGTAATTACAAAACTGTGGATCTGGACTAATTCCATGAAAGGGCTTCAGGTTTAAATTGACAGATTTGTTCTGCTGACTACCATTCATACAGCAAGCCAGGTACTTGTGCCAGTCTGCCTAAAGTTGAAGCTTGTGTCCTGGGACACGGACTGCCCTTCATGGGGAATCCTGTGCAGAGCTGTGCTCCCTCAGGCAGGCTGGAATCTCAGCTGCCCCATCAGGAATGCAGAGGTGCTTCACTGTAAATTGCTAAGAGAAGGAGAGGAGTATCCTTGCTAATTCCTCTGCTCACTCCGTCTGCACAGAGGGGATGTGCTTTGTTAGGACAGTGTGGATGATTGTCCCTTTTCATCAAGGTATTGCATGAAAGCAGAGGCTGGGGAAGGCCAAACTTGGTGTACCTGAAAGAGTAAGGAAAGAAACGTCCCTGCAGCAGTTACTGACTGCAAAGGTTTGCATTTTTCCTGAGAAACGATCAGTCAGGGAAGAGTTAAACTCACACCTTCTCTAGCATCCACCTGCATTTGCAAATAAATCAGCCATAAGAACAACCTAGACAGCCTCCTCCTACATGGCTTCTCCACTGAAAGACGTGGGAGAACAGCAGTGGTGCTGCCTGTTTTGCTGCAGCCCTGTCGGTATTTCAGGTATTGTGCCGAATTCCACCGGGTCCTGTGTAGATTATGGTGCTTTCAGTGCAATGTGAGGCTGATTCTGAGAACCTACACTGACATATCACAAACTGCTCTGCTGGGGATGGTCTGAACTCCATGTTCAAGCCCACATTTGTGGCTTGGTGGTGCTTGGTGCTGCAGGTTAGACAGTGTTTCAAACAGGCCACAGTGTAGCAGCACCTGCTGCAGAAAATGTGAAGGATAATGTACGTAGCAATGCTCTCTTCCCTGTCATTCTCAACAGAATACCAGCTGGAAGATTATTCCACTGATTTGCTTCCCTCCCTTTTGGGACAGCATTGATTTTGAAAATTTTTGCCATGTAAGGTCTTTATAATATATTGTTTATACAGGTTCTGGATGTGACTCTTCCCTATGCAGAGCTTGGAAATTAAACTTGCAGCATTTTTAAGGCTGGCAGTAAAAGGAGGCTGCTGATAAATCTGTATACATATGTACCCAAGTAAAAGGGGTTTGGTTGGGAGGTGACAGAGTTAATCTAGCAGCATACAGGAGTGAATCAACACTTTTTTGTACCATATATCTTGACTTATTCCACGATTATGCCCCTTTACATTTAAGACTGTTTCCAACCAGCTTGCTACTAGCCAACCTCTCCATGTATGGACTGCAGGCATTGCAGCAACAAGTGCTACACAGTCAAAAAGCATGTGAAATAACAAAACAAAACAACTTCATAAAACTAAACCAAAACATCCATCTGGGAGTACAGGACTGTTCTTTAAAAACAAGGGCATAGCAGGCAAGGCTTTACTGTTAACAAACCCAAACAGCCACATTTGAAAGTAATTGCTTGACATCTAGAGATCTGCTCCTACTGTAAGACCACAAGATCAAATTTTGCTCTGAAGGTTATTGGTATCAAACAAAACAATTGTAAGTATTGTTTTTGGTACCAAACCAAACCAGTTGTAAGGATTTTGGAGAGCCACATCTCAAGGAAATAAATCACTCCCCATGTTCCGAGTGTGTTGGGTTGCTGTGCCTGCCATGGGGAGTTGCTGTGTTCACACACACGGCTCAAGCACAACAGGCTGGAGCACCCAGCGGTGGGGCTGCTGCATACATGCCATGCATTTGCAATTGTAGAGCAGCCAGCTGCTGGATGCCAGGCATTTGGAAAAGCACTTGATAGCCGTGGCAATACACAGTTGTGTCCCTGAGCTTTTCTTATAGGACAGAGGATCAGATTGCATAATGCAGAAAAATCCCATATTATGAAGACTATCTGGCAATGGCAATGTTGCCTCATAGACCCTGGCTATCTTGTTGGAATGGGAACCAAAAATCTGGACCCTGTGGGCTCATATCTTGAGTTAAATTGTATCTGTTAGACAGATGTAACCCAGGTCCTCTGGGAAAGAAAGTAGGGATGTAACAGAGAATAGAATTTGTCTTTCAAGAGTTTGGAAAGCCAAATTCTACACAATGCAGAGTGTTTACTATCTGCTGCTGACTCTGCCAGCAAAGGACAAGCTGTTTATCCTATTGTCGCTCTGTTTCCCATGTATACACTAGAGATTATCCACTTACCACTGCTGAAACACACTTGGAGGTTGTAAATTGGAAACTTCTGGATGACAGGTCAGTAACTGTGATTTTGACTGTAATAGCCCATGCAAACCTGGATTAAACTGTGTGGCAGGTGCAGTTGAAATACAGGATGCAAAACCAGACCATGTCCTGAAGAGTGTGCAAAGCATAGTTCTGGTCTGCACGTGGTACAGAAGCTAGAGAGGGAATACTGAAGTATTTCTTAATAATTTATTGAAGTATTAAATTACTGTGCATATTCATTTCTATGTTGAACATATCAGGTCAGGCTCTGATGCTTTTGCAAGTCCTATTTTCTGGATTCAGGAGTGGGTTTAACTGCTGAGTTCCAACATGAGCTGGGAAAGTGATAGTGTTTTTCTACCTCTTTGAAAAAAGAATTGTTTTTGTGAGCCAGCTTGAGCTGGAGTCAGTGCATCAAATCCTGAATGTTCCATCACTGCTCCTCTCTGAAACTCATGATGTGCCTGGATGTGACCACATGAGTTTAGATGGCAGTCTCAGTGCTCCTGGGGTACTGGGAGTCTGAGTCTGGATCTCTGGTACTCCAAAACGTTTCCTTTACCCCGCAGAAACAGGGTGGAGGCAATTCTGTCCATCAGCGGAAGAAAACCACTCCTAAAAAGGAGGGCATGCAGCATTTCAGAGAAGCAACTTCTCCCTATCAAAATCCTTCCCAGGCTGGAAGGCTTTTAAACCTCTGTGCTGGAATCCAAACTGCCAGGAGCTCTGGTCCTGCCACTGCTGTGCTGTTACTGGGGGCAGGACCAAGAAGCCTTTGCATCTTTAAAGTGCTGATGCCTAATTTGTGGGGCTCCTCCTCGAGAGATCTGGCCAGATCTGGCAACCTTGCCCATATGACACCTTTTTTGAAGTTAAAGAGGATAAGGTGGTGCTACTTAAACATTGCCTGGCCCCTGATTGTCCAGATTTAGGCTGTCTGGGGAGGAGAGCATGTGAACCGTGTTCCTGCCTCTGTCTTTGCCAGCTGTCCCTGCCTTGCCAGTGGTCAGTTCCCGTGAAGCCGAGCAGCTTGGGTTTGAGTTTAGGGAAGATGAAATTATGCTGCAGCTATCCAAAAGACAGCGTTTCAAAATCCAGGCCTTCAAAAGTCTGGCTCAGAAACCCTGCCAATTTGGGGGCTGTAGTTATTTATTCCGTTATTTTGAATTCGTAGTCTGCCCTCCTGTCGTGCTCAGGAACGCTCCCGAAAGTCATAGTGTGCTTAAAAAAACCCCTATAGCTGCTATTATTATTATATTAAACATAACTGGAGATTCCCATACGCTGCCGTGCCTCCGGGAGGTGGCCCCGAAGGGGGACGGGGAACCCGGGCAGGAATGGCAGTGACAGACCCGCGCGGAGGATGGGAAGGAGCCGCGGGGTCCCTCGTTGCTTGGGGCGGGGG
>VWZW01003625.1:144179-207580 GCA_013397115.1 Edolisoma coerulescens | reverse complement strand
GGACCCAAAGTTGCTGGAAAGCACAAACTTCCCCGGCGGGTGCCGATCCGCAGGGCGGCTGTCGGAGCCTTAATGTGGCGAGAGAGGGGAAAGACCAAAAAGGACTTATTTTCCAACCCCCCCCACCCCGTCCTCGTTTCAAGCACACAATATGGTACCCACAACCGGCCGTGCCCACCGGAGTTTGAGCATAAACTAATAATAGCTGGATAGTTCCACAGGCTATCCGAGCTGGCGGGTCTTCCTCTCCCTCCCTCTGGACCGACTAAAATTGACTGTAATCTACTGAAAGAGAGTCGGAAAGCAGCTCGTTTGGGTGAGGGGGTGGGGGACTGGAGAGTCGCTGCAGGAAGGATATAAATAGATTTTTTTTTGAAGAAGAAATTGCTTAGAAGTTAATGCTTGGGAATATTTGCTAACAGGGATGGCTCTCTTGCCTACCGTGATAACCCTTAAGCCTGTCCCTCTCCACACATCCATGGAAAACCTTGCTGAGATGTATTTTAAGAGGCTGTCATCTCCGTTATGAATTGCTGAGGTTTGTTGACACAAAACTGAAAAAAATCCAGACGATTCAAAGTAAAGGCTGACACCGTGTCCTTACAGTCTGCGTTTCTGAAGGTGGGGGAAAGATTTCAATGACATAGAGTTAATAATAGCAGTGTTGCCCTTAACTTCGTGCTGCCCCAGTGGATGTGCACTGCTTTATGTCACATTTGTCTTGTCATTTGTGATTTGCTTAAGAATAGAAATACATTTCATATATATATATGTCATAGGAAGTATTTCTGAAAGCCTTTTAGATTAGTGTCTTTGATCTCAAAGTACATTTTTGCAAGCATGTAGTCAGGCCTTCTGAAAAGAAGGCTTATCGGCAGAAGAAACAGTGTTGTTTATTTGGGAGAGCTGTAGCTTACTGTGTTAATATCTGCCTTCACCAAAGGCATGGTTGTTTATTCCAAAATCCTTCCTATTCAGACAGATTCCTTCTGGATTCTTTTGGGGCATGTATTCATATTGTTAAATATCTTTGACCTTTGGGAGCCGATGGGTTCCCTTTTCTAGCTGTCACGTAAATACAGAAATTCTTCAGAATAAGACCCTGAGAAATGTCTACCTACAGGGGGAGGAGAGGAAAGGGAACATGCCAGTTCTCGTCCAAGTACCACAGCCTTACGGCCTGATCCAGCCTTGCTCTCCCATGAACGATCTCTGCTTCTGTGAGAATGCCTAAAGAAGCAAAGGGGATTCTGTACGTGGTGAACCACAGCTTAAGTTTGTGGGATGTTTGATATTTCAGCAGCTTTTCATGGATTGCAAGTTGTTGCATTCTCTTCTTAAGTTCAGAACACAGTATCAATTTATAGAATAAATTTCTTTTGGGTACCAGTTTGTGAGTCAAAGCTGTTTTCTTTCTAGTTGCAGAAAGTTTTATAAGAAGGTTCTTCTACCCAGAGAGACATAAAAAGGCTTATAAGTTGTAAATAACGTGCTTGCCTTCCCTCACCCTATTATCTTTGTTATTCCAATAAACTATGCCAGCTTTTTAACCAAAGCAGTTTTATTCCAATTAATTTGGTGGGGTTTGCTAGAATAGATTTTGTTAGCTCTGTGCTCTCTTATCTGAGGTCTTATCAGAGTGAGCCTGATCCTGCACTGAGTGAGGCAAGATGAGCAAAAACTGAAGCCACTGGCAAAGATCCATAATTTCTTGCAAATATGGAGGAATGATCCTGAAAAGGCCACTAATTCTGTGTGTGCCTCTGGTGGGAATCAATGCCGTCTGGCTGCATCTGGAGAAGAGACACAGAAGGGACGCAAGACCTCAACCTGACCCGATGTCTTCTTGCTTGTTTGGTTCCCCTCATGACCTGTTTTGTGAACCCAGAGAAGAGAGAAGTCACGAATGGATATTTGATGATGATGCACAATTGCTGGGCAGTAGGTTAATGCTGTAACCTGTGGGCTGAAATGCCTGGTGAGCTCGGCCCTAGGGCTGCTGTGATTGTTTGTTTCTTGGGAAGGAAATACTTAACGGGAGTAAAGAGCGCAATGATAACTGGTACCAAGGCTCGAACAATCCCCTGTAATTGCCTGTTCCCCCCGAGTAGTTACCTTTTTGCACCCTTCTTGTTTTTAAAGAGCCTGAGTATAACTTCAATTTTTTGGGCAGATTTAAGGTCGGGAGCCGAGCTGAGCTGATGAGATGTGCTGCTGAATTCCTCCCATTACCAGCTAATTTTCTCCTACTTTGGACAATGCACCCTTGTGAATGATTCAGAGCATTGATTAGAAACATGTTTGTCTTTGGAGGTTTTTCTCTCTAAATCACTGAAGTCATCTTTTACTACAGGACTCTCAAAAATGAGGCTGCTTTTTTAAGCAGCCCCAGAACTGTTTCATTCTGGCAAGCAGCAGACTGAATGATTAGGATGTTTTGCCTAAGGGGGGGAAGGAAGAAAATAAAGAACATTTTTGGTTTTTATTTTTGGTTACAATTGTATTAATTATTGTCAGTGTGTTGATTCTTGGTTCTGTCCCTGATAAATCGCTGGTGTTCTACATTATCTCTCTCCTTCCGGGTAGCATGGTTTTAATCATCTTATGCTGAGCTAAGGAAAGCTCGGCTCAGCCAGTTGTCCAAAGGGGAATTTCTCATTGAGATTTAAAAAGCAAAATCCCTGATTGGAACAAACCCGTTGGGGCGGGCATGTTAGGTGATGGCCACTGACTGACAAGGCTCCTTTTAGGAATCATCACGTACAAGAATGTGCATCTATGTGGGCAACGGGATTAATGGCTGTGGAAAGGAAGGTTGTTGGTTGCAGTTAATTTTTCTTTTAAATAGTACACAGAGGGATTCCTGTGGCAGCATGGTAACAACCTCTTCTTGAATTTCTGAGCTGTTTGATGTGAGATGATTGAAAGCCTGGTCAGTCAGGGGAGTCCTCTACCTGTATCGCCATTGCCTCACGTTAGTGGAGATTGTGCACGTGAGTGCTGGGGAATGTGGCTGCCAGTGCTGCCACTGGGGAGCAGAACAAACCCCCTCCTTACTTTCCAGCAAGGCTTTTTGTCACTTGGACTTGAAAGAAAATTGCCATCTGCGAGAGGGTGGCGAGCCATTTGCTTCTTGTGAGGAAGCAGGTGTGTGCAGAATTGCTGCGTGTCTGCTTGGCTTCGTCGCTGCTCTGCAGGGCATCTCTGACCACGCAGCACAGGAGAAAGGGATGTCTGCAGGGGAAGGTGCCAGCATGGGGTCCAGGATGCAGTCCTGCTTTTCCAACAGGTTTAGCACTTGTCAGATGTAGACAGTTGTTTTGGGCAGCAAGCTGGAGGTGTTACCCCCATTCCTGTCAGATAGAGAGCAGTGAAGACTCCTGCTCAGAGCAATAAGGCATAATAGCTTCCCATCACCACTGGAAGGTGGGCCTGAGGCTGCCTCTTCCAAATTAGTTGCTTCTTTGTAGCAGATTTTGATTTGTACTTGTCATTTCACCCCAAATGAGGTTAATGATGCTGGTAGTGATGGCACATCTGGGCTAGCAGGGCTTGAAATAAATAACTCTATTAGGACTGGAGGCTTTAGGGTTTGCAGGATGCCATGGAGAGGAAGCTCCTTCTCTTGTTCTACTGCCCACCTGCTGTGCAGTCAGAAAATCTCTTCCAATTATGGTTTTGATGGTTGGCATTGGAATTCGTCTGGAAAGGAGCAGAGAAGTTGGGAGATGGCCCTGCTTGTCTTCTGCTGTGCTCCACTAAGCAGAGAGACAGCTCCCTGGGAGGGCAATCTAGCACGATGAGTGACTGACAGATAATGTCCCTCCGTCCCTGTGAGGGCTGAGCAGCCTCTGTGACAATTTGTACCCAGTGGAGGCACAAATACCCAGTGTCCCTGCAACAGCCCTATACAGGCTGTGCTTGGTGGCAGAAACTGCTCTGAGGTGTGCAGAGGCACCCGAACTTTTCAGAGGTAAAAGAAGAGCCTCACAAAGAGGAACACAGGTTTTTTTAAAGCCATTTGCAATATTTATTGCTATTTAAAAACAAATTTCTGCATTCCTGTTACCATTCCTGAGTGCTTCCTGCTCAGTTCTCACATGGGGAAAGAGCAGAGCATTACTGCTTTTTTGCCTGTGACACCTCAATACCGTAACCTGCCTGCACTCGTCCCCTTCAAGATTGTGGTTTCAGGAGTTTGAGTTTTTCGACTGTATACACTGAGAAATTGTTAATTGAAATTCTCTTGAGAAAGCGTGTGGGTTCCCACTGAAATCGATAAGGCTCCTGCACATAGACCTGAGGGTAGAAATGGGCTCCTGCTTGGTGTTCGACAGGCGGAGTTCAGCAGCTTTGTTGTAAAGAAGCTTTGTGTGTGTTGTGTGCGTGTGTGCAACAGCCCCTGAAAAGCTGAAGGTGGTTACGGAGGGTCTGAATGGAAACCTGGACGTTTATCCTTGAACGAGCTTCCTGGTGTTTGGCTTCAAAAGCCATCAGAACGGCTCTCGAGGGCTTGCGTGCTGGGGCATCTGCACGCTGCAACGCTGTACACGTGCACACGCTGTACGAGTCAGACAATGCTTTTTTCAGCCAATGAAATACTCAAGTGGGATGAAATAAAAGCAAAAGTCATTACCAAGCAACATACTTGAGTGAAATATTCAGTAAGAAAGGACGGTATCTGAACGCTTCGATATTTACTTTTCTAGGAACCCCTTGAAAGCAAAATGTGTTTTGTTAGCAAAATTATTTTTCCTCTCTGGGGTGTTGGTAGTAGTTTGTTGTTTTAGAGCAGTTCCTCTAATCTAGCCTTCATCCTCGAGTTTATTGTTGCTGGGTTGCATGGGGAATGGGGTTGTACAAATTGTTGTTACTGGAGAGTCAGTTTCTGTCAACAAGCTATTGGCATGGTTTCCTTTAGGCTGAATTATTTGATCCTTTGGAGAATGCATGTAGATTTTCTTCATAACTTTGTGACAGTTTTCCTACAGCCCTTCCCATTCTGTCTCAGCCATTATCTTTTGGTCATAAATATAATGAGAAATAAAAGGTGTTTATGCAGACCAAAGAATTCATTCTTCCTCTGTAAAGCGAAGTGTTTCTCGCATTGACTGCTGCGTGAGTGATCGGGATATTTAACCAGATGAGCTTGTGACGGGTGAAAGGGCTGCAGGGCGAGAGAGACAAGGATCTGAACGCAGTCAGGCCAGACAAAGGGTGCACGGTCTGTGGTTTCTATATCTATTCATTAACTCATCGCAAGGTCGTTATCTTTGCTTGTTATTAGGCTACCGTGCCACCTCCTCGGAAGCTGCTTCTCATTCTGGTGGGGGACGGTGCAGGAGCTGTTGTACAGCACGGCTTCTCCCAAGGCTACGTGAGACTGCCTTTCAGGAGAACCAGGATCAATTCTCCTCCCGCACGTCTAGTTGGGACTGAGAACTGCAGAGGAGATAATTGCTGACAGCAATCACATTGGGTGCTAAATGCCATATAAACCATCTAGGTCAATAATGATGGTAAAGCCTTGGGCACAATTGTCAAAACAGCAGTTGAGTTTGCCCGTCTCTTTGTGCAGCGACACCGCTGATTGTGAGTAGAGTTAAACGCAAGAAGCACAGGATGCAACATGATTTTTAGCTCTGGTGTATGTCAAAATCCCTGAAGTTCTTACAATGAAAAGGAGATCTATAATAAGAATGTCTCTTGCCTCCCTCGACCTTGTTCCTTCTTTCATTGTCCTTGAAGGGTGGGGATCGAGCTGTGCTTTCTGTGGACTAGGCTGGAGCTACTTCTGCACCAGTGGGTTTCTGTTTTGAGTCCCCTGAAGCCCTGGGTAGACTTTGGGTTTCCTTGGCGTCTGCTGGTGTGAAAACTGTTCTACCCTTTCCCACAGTGACACTTGGGGAATTCCTGAATCAATATGGGTTGTGCCCAGTATCACTGTGATAGAAAACCCGGAGTGATGCATTACAAAAGGCACGTTCATTTACCTGACAAAGGTTGTCTATCTTGAATTATTTATGAGGTTTCACAGGACACTAGTAAATTTTGTAAAAGCAATGGAGTCCTGGTAACGTGAGCCTCTTCACTGCAGCTTCCGTAGTGGAGTTGTTCTGAGGAGGTACAGGAGGTGGGGGATGGAGGAGGAGGAGGAAGAAATAGGCAGCAAGTGGAGGGATAGAGAGAGACTGCTGTTTTCATGTGCAAATGATGAGGTGTGCAGAGCAATGAAGTGCGAATTAGTTAGATCATGCTGTGCATTGGAGCAAAAATCTGTGTAGTGTTAGAAAGCAGCCTATGCTTCAGGGAGAGGTGGGGGGTGGAAAGGATGGGGAGTACAGACACAAGGATAGAAGGGTGAAAATCTCATGACCAAAATACCGGTTGCTTCCCATCTGTAGAAATGCTGTTTGCAGGGGTAGTTTGGTTAAAGTACATACTCCTTTTGGTGAGGTTTTCTTATCCAAGTTCCAGTAAAAGAAGGCTCAAGCCAGAGCTGGCCAGGCTTTTCTGTGTAGCATTCAGCAACTGAGAGGCTTGGAAGTGCGCAGAACACGTGGCTGTGGACCAGAGAGGTTTGCTCAGGATAACCTGGAACATGTGTGTCCACAGGAGCATTAAGTCAGTGTTGTCTAACACGGAGAGCGAGGGCAGTAAGAGTCGGAGTCCTGGCGGCAGTGTGTGGGCTTGCTTCAATCCCTGCTGCAACACCATTTCAGTGCTAAAAGTCAGTGCTGCAGCAGGCACAGCACGGGTTCACGGTGTGGCTGCCACTGTGCACCTGATTTGTTGGTAAATAGAGCCTGCCCCGTGTCTTTGGGCTTCCGAGCCTCTTGGCCTTGCAAGCACAAAGTTAGCCCTTAAACAGTCGAAAATGTTGTATCCGTCTCTATTGAAGTGAAAAATGAGGATATGATTCTCCTTATAAATACCAGTGCCTCTCAACTCATAACAGAGCTGGGTCCTGAAACTTTTGTCACAAGCTGCCAGTTTGCTGTCAGGCTCTGTTTCTTCTCCAGTGGGCACTTAATATTCTGCAGTACAGAAGAATCCCATATCTAAAGTCTGAGTTCACATTCATTCTCCCAAACAGGAAAGCAAAACAAGGGGCAGACATCTAAATAATTTTCAGAGCTAACCTTGTATAAGCTACTTACCCTTGAAAAATATATAAAGCTCTCAGTGATGTAATTTCTGTGAACCAGAGATGTTCTTGTATTTGAATTCTCACATCTATTAATTTTCATGTAATAATATCTCTCTTTTGTGGTTAATAAACACTTTTTGTACAGTATGAAACAGGGAGGGTCACGAATGCAGTGCCTTGTTTGCATTTCTAACGTATAGTGGGTTTTACAGGCAGATTTTTGGCAGCTGTAACATGAACACCAAAATAGAGACAGACTTAAGCCAAGCGAAGCACCTAATGTTCAACTTTATCAGGTGTTGAAGATTGAGTCAGATTCTGGGCTGTGAGTGGTTGAACGTCTTTTTATTGCTCCATAACGAACTCAGTAGACCCAGGAGGAGCCAAAGTGCCATTTCCTCATGTCTGAGGTAGCCTTGTAAATTGGAGGTCTCTGCTAAGCGTTCACTGTAGTGTCACATTCTTGGGATCAGTGTACATGGGAGGTATTGTGTGGGCTCAGGTGCTTCCAGTACCTCTGCAGGGAGAGGGATGCCCCTTGCCCAGGTGAAGTTAACCTTCTGCAGCAATGTGTCATGCACGCCAGGGGAAGAAAAGGGTGGAAGAAAAAGCATTTAATTATTCAAGGCCTGCAAGCTGAAAGGGTTTCAGGACAGTGAGCTAGGCATGCGTCAAAGCTTCGTGGGCACTCTTCTGCTTTCCCCTCCTCCCCTGCCTGCTCTGGGCAGGAGGGTAGATTACATGAGTATGAAAAAAAAAAAATCAATATTTTTCTCTTCACGCAGCTCTTATTTTTTATTTATTCTGTTTTTGTTGGCTGGGAAGTCTTAATAATTGTTGATCAGTGACCAAACTGATGACATTATTTTGCTTCCTACAAATAACAGCACTTCCAAGAGCATAGACCAAAAGGGACCCTCTCTGTGCACAGGGATGCTTTCATGCCCCCCTTGGCTGAGTGCTGTGGGATTTCTGATTGAACCATTCCTGATTTTAGGCTTGATACAATGCAGAAAAATTTGCTGTTGTCAAGTCTTGTGTGCTGTGCTCTGCTATATAGGTTTAAAAGCTGAGAATTGTCAAGAAAATTTTCAAGATGCTGGGACAAATTGACCCCTGATGTAACGATGCTGTGGGATTATGCCAGGGATAACTTTCAGGCTTTTGTCTTTTAACTTTTAAATATGGTGGTGGTTGTGGTTGCTTCTGGTGGGATTTTTATTGTGAGGTGGAGAAAAGAAATGCAGCTAACACATCTACTGTCTGCTGATGCCTTGGTCTCAGTTTCTAAATAACCCCATTTAGCACCTGCCCGCCTGTTTGACCCAGCAGCAAAAATGTTGTGTTGGCATTTCTGACATCAATAGCGGCCTTTTACCCATCATCTTAAGGCTAAATTGAACCCTTCTGTGTCACTTGCTCCTTGCTATGTTTATTTGTTTTGATCTAGTCTTTACTGTAGAGAAAAATCTAACCAGCTCTGTCTCACCTCAGCTGTCTGCTAGGTGCTTGGGGCTCTTTTTCATGTGAAGTGGCTCCTTCCACAGGTGAATTTACACCCTCACAGTCCCCCTGCTTCCCTGTGCTCCCTGCCCAGACATGAGGACAGAGCAGCTGGGTATGAAGGGGCTCTGACAGCCACATTTTGGCATGAGGTCTCACTTCAGCACTGTCACTGCTGAGCCAGCTCTTACCTTTTCCCCTCTTGCAGCCCTGTCGTGCCAGCCTCGCTGAGGCCGTGTTTGCTGGAGCAGGCACAGTGTTACCAAGCCAGAGGTGAGGATGCATCCCAAGGCTGGTGCTCTGCATGGAGCACTGCCTGTGGCAACACTGCTGTGTGAGAATCTTCTTTTTCTGCCCTTCTTCTCTTGACACCACTCCAAGTGAATCCTTGTGCTGAAAGCACTGCTGGTTTGTGCAGTTTATGAATGTGATTATGTGTGCTGAAAGCAGCCTTGCCTTTTTTATTTTATAAGGGCCTCTTAATAAATGTCACTTATTTGGGGACTCAGGCAGCTGAGTGCATGGCCAACTACCTTCTCATCAGGGAGTGGCTGCCAGACCCCATCCCATTCTCTGGAGTTACAGCTGGCTGGTGGAAGAGCAGGTTGCCAGAAAAAAAGATACAGTGTTTTTATGGTAGCTTGCGTAGTACTTGACTTTTATTCTTAGTTAAATCTACTTGTTGCTGTGTTTGGACCATTCCTGTTGTTCTCAGATCTCACTGGATAACGTGAGGGTTCTTGTACGTGAAGTTGCTTTCAGAGAACACCAAACAGCTGCAGAAAGGAAGGGTGTAGTAAATGTACCTGTCCTTCTTATGGAGGAATATCAGAATGATTGCACTGTGGTGAAATGCGACCTGCTTGGGCTGAGGTGAGATGCTCCAGCTGCACTACCTGAGGCCTGTGTTAGGGTCGCAAGTAATGCGTGGACCTGTAGTTTCTCTGCTTAACAATCTATGTTAGATGGAGGATTCATGTGCAAGGCCTGGTGCTTCAGGGCTGGGTGGAATTGGTGGCCAGAGCCCTGTTTCATCCTGCGACTGACAACCTGCAGTACCAAACTGCAGCTTGTTGAACTGCTCTGAAGTTTGTGAGGTTCATTGCACAAAAGTCCAGATCCCATGACCAAAGCGAGGACTATTCCAAGTATATTGTATTTTTTGTGTCTAATTTTCCACATGAAGCTAACCTTGCTTCCTCATTTGGCTTGGTTACAGTATTTATTACAATGACATTCCTCCTTCTCAATTTTTTTCTACTGCTATGATATTGAGGTTTAATATTTATCTTCTAATAGTTTCTGAGTAGCAGAGTGCTTGCATTACTGGCAGTGATGTATAGTTAATCCTGAGCACAGATAGCTCTGAGCAGTCCAGACGGACTTCAGCCCTCAGTGGCACGCTTGTGAGTGAGGAAATTAGCTTGGAAATTGCTGTTTGTTAAAATTGCTTCTGTGTTAATCTTGCTGTGATACCACAGCTTCTGGCAGTATGTGGGTTAGCAAGATGGTTGTGGCCGAGAATGAGGGCAGGTTCTCACTTTAAAAGAGTCTCAGCAAAGACCTTGTCTTACACCTTTGCTCTGAGGAGGTTTACGCTGAGGAATGTGGCCCATTTTTCAATTGCCAGGCCTATCTTCCAGGTGTTTTCTTATCCCCAGTTGACCTTCTGGCCTACTTTCTGTCCACTGTGTGTTAAAAGGTGACCAACCTGTCATTCTTGGCGAGCATCGGGAGCAGAGCATGTGTGCCTCAGGCTTGTTTCCTGGGGAGGCAGGTACTTCTTTCATGATGCCCTTGGGATTGTCCCCCCTCCCAACCCCTCACCATTGCACTGTGAGCATCTTGTCCTGCTCTCCATCTTCCACTCCTTGTTGTGGTTTTGCACATGCACTTTGTAACAGCACTTGCATTTCCCCATTGCTCGTTTTGCTGCTGAAACTAAGGCTTCAGAGACTCCAGTAAGTCAGAGGTGGAGTGGGAAATGCAACCAGATCACAAAAGTCCTCCTCCTCTGTTCCTCTAAATGAATCCATGCTCTTAGTTTTGGGATAAATGTTTCTTCTACTATGTGCTAACAAAACATCAGATTCAGCTGCAGGAACAGAAAACAGGGGCAGGAGGATTTGGACTCCAGGGAAAGTGTCTGTCCCTTTCTTCGGTGTTGGGAGGGTGGGAACTGTCCTTGTGGATGAAAAGCTTCTCTGAAGGACACCGTTCTCTGGCAAATGCCTGAACATCAAAGCTTGGGCAGTGCTGTTCTCTGTGCAGTCAGAGGGCAAGAGGCCTTGCTGCTGAGTGCTCAGCACTGGACTTCTCCAAATTAAATGGGTGCCCTCTGCTGCATAAGCCCTAAGCTGGCTCTTTGTGCCATCTAAATTATGGTTAGGCACCTTTCCCAAGAAATGCTCTCTTTAAAATTGCATTTTTGTGCTGACGATGCACTCATTTAGAATTGGATCTTGTGCTCATTGCCTCCTTGTGGCAAGCGCTCACCAGTGGGACCAAGCTGTAGGGCAGTAGCTCCTGACCATCCCTTGGACATTTAACCCCTTGGACAGTACCTGAGATATCATGTTGAACATTTCCTGCTCTCTATGTGTGTCTTGGAGAGAAATTCTGGAGGCCATTAAGCTGGGTAATTTACATGCTTCTTGAGCCGGTGCCTAGGGAAATATATTTCACAGGTAATTTCAAATCTCTTGGCGTGTGGAAGAAGTCATTATTCTGAACAGAAAGGGGCTGGTGATGTCACGGGCCCCATTGAGACAACCACATTAGAGACTGGGATTTTTCTTTCTTACAGGAAGGAGTCCAAGGCATTCTGTTCATAGGGTGTTGGGATGTCAGGACTTTTTGGGTTTAATGTCAATAGTCATGGAGAAAAGCAGAAAAGAGAATTATCATGTAATCCTCAATTCCAGTTACAGGTGAGCATATTGTGTGTGAGGGCTGGGAGCAAACCTGCTCTGGGGTACCCATAGGTGTGTGAGTTTCCTGCTTTGGTGTTCCAGTGCTGCCTTCCAAGGGCAGACATCAAAGTTAGTATCAGGAGGTTGAGTTGAAGTTTTGACTCTGCTCCCAAAAGACTATCTGGGTTTGAGACTACTGCTTCACCTTTGTAGCTCCATTCTCGCCTCCTGAAAAAGATGGGAAATATTTTTGTCAGACATGTTAGGAGGATTTGATAGTTTACTGTTGATCCTCCTTTCATGGGGTCCTCCAGGACAGGATGTGAATTCTTTTCAGCATGAAAAGCTGGCTGTTGCTGGAGATGGGGAAACTGAGTCTGATAGATCAGCATCCTTTCCATGTACAGCAAATCCTGCACCTTCTGAGTATTCCCAGTGTGGTTCAGGCACCTCCATTTATACAGACTTGTATCCTTTTCAGAGGAACAGTGATACATATATGCTTTTTCCCTGAGGAGGGAGCAGTCTTTGTCCCAGTTGGATGGGGAGAAGGAGAGAGGAGGTGACCTGTGAAAGCTGGCAGCTTTATCCCTGCTGCTGTTATGCTTTGGGTGATGCAGCAGTACTGGGACAAAACTGAACTGGGCTTCACGCTTCCACTCTGTCTGCTTCAGCACTTGTCTGGATGCCACCTTACAGCAGGAAAGGTCTTACAAACAGCTTTTAGATGTGTATCACAAAGTAGTGAGGTAATGGCATAAAATGCAGTAAACTGCTATTTATTTTTTTTTAATGCTCTCCACCCCCACCCCTTTTTTCTTACATTGCTGAAAGGGACTAATACAATGAAGAGCTTCTGCAAATGAAGGCAACTGCATTTGAAATAACAGGGTTCTGAGTGTTTGGCTGGTGAGAGATGCAATAAGTGAGCATCGCTAAGTGCTTTATAATAACAATGATTACAATGCTCTCTTAGCAGCCAGGAACTCTCAGGTAGGGGGATGGTGTGGAGAGGGCTTGTTTAAGGTAGGGGGTTTAACTAGATAGACATCTAGTGACAGTGATGCCCAGAAACCCCTGCGGAATGTTGCATATGGTGCTGTGAGAGGCTACTCCAGAAACCCCAGGAGACTTGGACTGACATGGTTTGAAGCTGAAGCAATGACAATGGATGCCCCTAAATAGCTTCTTGTAGCAGGAGGTCTTTGTGGCACAGCTTAATGATATCTTTCCTTGGTAAGGAGGGAAGCTGTCGACACAAACTCAGCAGAGTTCTGACTAGTCAGTAGTCCTCTACTAAACTCCTGGCTTGTCTTTATGTGATCAGATCAATCACTTGTGCTGAGTTTGTTTCTGATCAGCTGAAATCTGCCATGGGCAGGGTGGATGCTGAAAGCAGTCCCCTGGTGTCAAGTGGCTGGTAAGAGTTTACATTGTGCTGTTTGCAGTTTGGCCACCTTTGGTTTTGCTGGAACTCTCCATAGTGACTCTTCCCGGCAGTGGGAGCATCACAGGGTGGAGAGTCTTGTGTGAACAAGAGCACGCTGGGAAGCTCTTTCTTGCCAGGGGCTCCAGTCAGTCCTTTATTTCCTGTTTTCCTGCTGCAGCATCACATTTCCCTCACCCTTTGAGCAGCATGCTTAGGAAATGAGAGATGACTACAGTGTATGTATTCAAAACTCAGCTCCAGCCATCAAGATGTGGCACTTCTTTATCATGCTTTGCCCCAAGTCTTGACCAGACTCCACACAAATGACCCACACAGGGGGAACTGTTTTGCTTTGTCCAGTATTTGAGCAGCCAGGAGATGGTGGTTGTGCATTATCCTGAAGTCTTATAACAGCCTGCATCAGCTTGGATGGTCCTACTGTTGCTCAGCAGTGATAGAGGAGCACAGGGCAACTCATAGCACGTAATCATGAAGTTGTTTGCATATGCTTTAGTGGACAGTGTTCTGGTGGCATGATACAGAAACACTGCCGGGACTGTCATCTTGCAGCCATCCAGCCTGACGTACTCAAATGACAGCTTCACTGTTTCTCCAGGCTGTGTAAAAAGCTCTCCCATCTCCAACCCCAAGTACAGGTCCTGCAAATTGTGGCTGTTTTGCCTTCTGGGGTGGTTCAGCCTTCCATCTGGTGATGAGGATTTACTGGAATGAACAAGAAGATGCAACAAGCGATCTTACTTCTGTCGAGCTCCCAAGAGAGTCATGAATTATACACAGAATAAACAAATAACCTGATATGTCTGTCATTATATCATAAAGGACTTTAATAATTCATGCAGCTTGCAAAATCCTTACTAAGACCTACCCTCCGTAACCTTATCTTTGCCGTGGGGGATGGGATCTCTTCAGCCTCCACTCAGATTGCATCTGTAAAACAGAAGGAGTCAGCGAGGAGGGAGGTTTTATCATAAAACTTCATCTGTATAATGGGTTGCAAAGTGACGTGCAAGAGTTATCAGCCATTGGGGTCTCAAGGGGTGCTGGAAATGACAAGTGGCTGCATTGGGTGAAATTTATGCAGGTAGTGTGCTCCATAAAACTGACACCTATTCACTTATTTATTAATTCATTGTGTTTCAAGTCTAGATTTGTGACAGGCTTTGAGATAAGGAGCCCAGTTCTAATCCTGCGCGATGAGAGTGCAAAGATGGTGCAAAGAAGCCACGGGCTTCTCTTGCTCCTGATGCGCATCAGCAAGTGTGCCATGGAAACAGAGTTTCCAGATGTAAACTGAGAGCAGAGTTTTCAAAAAAGCAGGGAGGCTGAGGCATTATGTTAGCTTGGGCTCCGAAAAATGCAGTTAATTGTTTTGGGTAGGATACTGCTGGTATCACCAGTGTTGCTCCAGTACTGGTAGCCATTGCCTTTGGCTTATTTGGTTTGTTACGGTTCTGGAGTTGGGTACTGGATTCAAGGCTGGAAGAGCCTTTTGGCAAAGGGCTCTCCTCTGCCCTGTGGTCTGCAGAAGATACTTGCTGTGCTTGCTTTGCCATTTGTTCTTTTCCTTGCTGTATCAGTGAGAGGTCGTGCACATGTTTGGTCAGAAGAAACCGGTGCCTGTGTGGGGCCTTTCACAGCACTGCTGGGCAAATGTACCAGCTCACACATTCAGTGGCTTCTTCCTCTGTCTGGGGGCAAATCCTCCACCAACAGATTGCCATTTTCCTCAAACCTACTCCTAGGCTTTAAATTATTCACTGCATTATCCTTTGGCCTCCAGCTCCTTTGCATATCAAATACTCAAATCAGCTTTTTGTAAAGTTTGAAATTTAAGATATTTTGATTGGACACACAGCTCTCAAAGAATAGTTATCGTGGCTCTTTGTCATACTGGGAGGGCATTTCAAGTGGGGTCCTGCAGGGATCTGCCCTGGACCTGCTTTTATTCAATAGTTTCATTAATAACTTAAGCAATGGAATGGGAAATATGCTTATAAAATTTGCAGGCGACACTGAGCTAGGAGGGGTTGGATGTACTTTGAAAGGCATTACCAGAATTCAAAATGATCTAGAAAAATTGAACGGCGAGCTGGATATCAGCAAAATGAAATTCAGTGAAAACAAATGC
Organism: Edolisoma coerulescens; assembly: GCA_013397115.1. Classification (NCBI taxonomy): domain Eukaryota; kingdom Metazoa; phylum Chordata; class Aves; order Passeriformes; family Campephagidae; genus Edolisoma; species Edolisoma coerulescens. The sequence continues at coordinate 192,437 of VWZW01003625.1, read as the reverse complement.
AAAGTACTGCACTTATGAGGGAGAAATGAAATGTCCAAATACAGAATAAAGAACATCCGTCTGGGTAGCAGCGTGGCAAAAAAGATCTCGAGAGTTATGGTGGATCACTTCGGGTCAACGAAGTGCTGTCATAGCAGAAGGGCACATTTATTCTGCAGTGTTCAGTAGGTTCTTGGACAAGACTGGGGAGGTGATGTCTTCTTCCTCATACAGCACTGGGTTTGGCTTCTGTTGGAGTACCTGACCTCACTTTTTGGCATGAGCTTTTGGAGATGTAGGCAAACTGTAGAGAATCCAGAGCAGGGCAACAAAAAGAATGAAATATTTATAAAATAGAGAAAGCTGGGAAAAGCTGAGTTTGCCTTTCTATTTATTTTACTATTCAAAAGGATGCAACAGAATAATGGTCTTCCAATTCTTAAGGAGCTTGTTGTAAGATTTTTTCAGTGTCAGCTATAGGTGGGCTAAGTGGAAAGAGGGAATTGAGATTTAAGGTGAATGAGAAGGGAACTTCTTCACCACGTGCTGAAAAATTGAACTGGGAAGAGGTACTGTGGGGATCTTGGGTTCACCTTCAGCAGAGAATTTAAAGAACAGATTAGACAACACTTCATGCCGAGGGTTCAGGTATTTAGATGTCTTAGTGCAATTAATGGTGAAAGAGGAGCTCCTGAAACCCCTGCCATCCTGCAGATTTATGACTGACTGAACAGCTACTGCCTGTTCTGTGCTCAGGTGGAGTTAGACCTTCAATGGGCAATGCTTCTGGTTTTTGATAGAGAAATCATATTTAAGGAACAATTTTCCTACTGTCCTAGATGTCACTGGTGACAAGTTGGTGGTTACTGTTGGTTTTCTCACAGGTTCCTGCAGGAATATTCGTGCTCAAGAGCTGTTAATGACACACAATTTTTTTGGTGTAATTTTCCCCTCAGACTTATTTTCCCCTCACCCAGCTTAATCTATCCTGAAGGTTGAGAAAACTCCACAGCTACCCTTTTTATTATATTTTAATACTGTTGGGGTGTCAAACTGGGATCAAGATGGATCTGGTAGGGGATTCGGCACTTGGGGTTTTTTTGGGTGCAGTTTTTTGCAAGACATAGCCTAGTGCAAAAAATTGTAAAGGTAAGCAGAAGATAGGACACAGAAACAGACCCAGAAAGTTAGTGTTTTAATTGAGGAGAAAAAAATAATGCTGTGAAAGAGCTGAATATAGACAGACTATCCCCGTCCTGGTTCTTAAAGATTTTCCTTAGGATATAATTCTAATGTTCATTTGTCCTATCCTTCCCCCCTCTAATAATGTCAGAGATGGAAGACCAGGGAAGACCAGATGGTAGAGGTGAACAATGTCTTGATAAATATTAAGAAAAGACTAGTCCAGCAGGAAAATTTCCCCACCCTTCCTTTATAGAAACACCTGGGCACATACTGTAAATTAAAAGAGAGTCATAAGATGACAATGTGGGAGGCTTGATAATGTCTGGAAGCACGGTCAATAAGTTATTTGGAAGGAAACAGGTGCTCTCTGTAAGTTGTATCTTCAGGGGAAAATAAAAAGGCAACTTGTTTTTCCTTGATGGGTAAATATTGGCGCACGTGGGGTTTTTACAGCCTAGGTATGTAAGAGAGCTCAGAGGGGGCATATCCTGCACACACACACGTGCACGTGTGTGCACTGACACACACTATTATAGTTAAAGGATTAAGCATCTTGAAGGAATAAGCCAATTATAAGAAGTTCCTGCACAGCAAAAATTAGACAACACAGTAATTAATAACCTTATTAAATAGCAATATTTGGGCACTGAACCAAAGTGTATGAATCAGGGTGAAGCATTCTTGGCTGAACACACTGCGTGAAGTGTAGACACTTGTTCAGAACACACTCTGTGTAGAGCCCAATAAGCTTTGGGGCAGTAGATCCACTTAGCAAGTAGTTTCTTCTGTTGTGCTTTTATGTTTCTGTGACTCTCTTATTTTTGGGGCCAGAAAGGCAGCAAAAGAAAAGGACCATATCTCCTATTGTATTTTTTTTCTAACATCCTCTTCTGTTCACAGCCAAATAAGCACTCTCCGAAGGCTTCTTTTAAGGAAAAAATGTCCTCAAGCAGAAAACTAATTCTCTTTCCTCTTGCTTCTCTTTTCCCAGTGCTTTTGAGAGAGGTGCCTTGCAATGAGGCTTATATTCATTAGTGGTTTGTGTAACTGCCTTGCCCACCCCTAGGTTAGCCATGAGGAGGTGTCACTGCAGCCCCTGAGGGTCTGTCCCACGTACCCAGAGCCACCAAGGGACAGAATGACCTTGGGCTGAGCTGCTGTGGCACATCCTTGGTGCTGGCCACAGGCTGGCAGCACATGGCTTGTACTGGTGACTTCTCTGTGAGTGTCTCCAGGTTCTGTGCAGAAGACCAGGACTCAGGCTGCCATCTGATGTGTGCCCAAGTGTGGGAGGATGTGGGCCAAGGACAGCCTGTCTCCTGTTTTTCCAGGCAATTACCATTTTCTTCTGAAGCTACACAGCTGGAGCAGCGGTGTAGCCTCGGACACCAGTGTGGGCATGCACAGAAATCTTTGCAACTGCTTGGGTGACCTGAAGCATGGAACATGCCCTAACCCTAAAAAAGGGCTGCTGTGACCAGTGGCAAGGCACAGGAGCCCACTGAGCAGGAGTGGGACACGTGGGATGCTTTGTTCCTTTGCCCCAACTGCAACAGCAGTGATTTGCCTCTTGATGTTCTGCTTGATGCAGTAAATAATTTTGAATATCTGCTTCTTTTTAAAAGCCTGCTTTATATAATCTTTAAGAAAAATCAAATATGCAAATTATGTAATCAATTAACATTTTTGTAGTTTTCTTTGGAGAGGCAGTGATAAATGGTGTTGTGTTTTCAAAAATCACTTACATCCCTTGCAAATGTTGCACTGGGGGCTGTAATGTAGGTGAAGGAAACAACCATTTTTTCAATACTAAAGATTTTTTAGTGGATATCCTGAATGTGCATGAGACAGTTGTAGAGTTGTTGGGTTGGGAGAGTCCTATGGAGACCCTGCAGCAAAAGGAGAGCTAGCTGAGACGATGGGGATCAGTGAGATGTGCTGGGCATGGCACTGCCAAAGAGAGGCCAGGGGATGGTGGGGTTGCCAGGCTCCTTCCACGCAGTTCCTGCAGGCACAGAGCTATTAAGTGCCATCACAAATTCTTGAGCTCCAAGATTTTCTCTGGGCCCGTGTTTTCTCACTACAGCGGACACCGAAGTGGTGCTCGGTGTTAGGAGGGGACTGTGCACATGGCTCGTAAAGGAGCCCGGTGGCTTTCCGTGAGCACCACCACAGCCGTGCCAGTGGCTTCCCAGCCAGTGCATCAGCTGTGTTCTTTATGCTTTATTTGTAAATGACATTTCACAAGAGCAGCAGGGCACTCCTGGCAGCGTGTTTTGAGGAGTTATCGCTCCTCATGCCCTAGAACGTACTTAAAAAGTGCAGTAATGGCCCAGGAATGCAGTGACTGTCATGTCTTACTGCTTACAGCTTCCATAGGAGACACGCTGCACACAGAAATCTCCATGTTCATCATGGGCTAGCAGTTTCTTTACCCTCTTCAGCCTTGCTACAGTCGTCTTACATAAAATTTTAAGTGCATTAGTTTCATTTATTTTTTTTTATGGTAACTTTCATCCCAGTATATGGCAACTGAGATGAAACCTCCAAATTTTGGGATGTGGCCCACTCTTCAGACTTCTGTCTTGGACATTACTGGGTATAGAGGGGCATAGTAATGGGTCAAACAAGAGTTTTGCCAGTGCTTTGATGTGGGTGAGGGATGTACTGGGTAGAAAAAAGAGTTTTTACTACCACTGGCAAAAGCTCTTGTATAGCCATACTACTACAAAAAAAGAAGCTGCTTCTGCTATTACTTTTTTAAATCTAGAAACCTGGTGTCAGCTATGCCAAAATGATGTCCTTTTTATTTGATAGTGTAATAACGTGTATTTATTTTTAATACTGATGTCACAAGGCTTAGCTGGACTCTTTGGGAAACTGCTGGTCTGTAAGGTTGAGAGCCAGGTATCATAAAACTGCACAATTAAAGGGAATTGCAGCTTTTCTCATGAAGGAAAAACCCAGTGGCTTTTCTCGAAAACAGTAGTACTTCTTGGGACGGAGACAGGGGGTGGAATAAGTTTAAAAAAATTTTTTTAAACAAGTCTGCAGACTAAATTTAAATTAATTGTAAATCCCAGCTCAACTGAGCGCTCAGTGTCTCTTTTGCATATGCCAGCAGAGTAATATTGATGCCTGTGTCTTCCTCTCTAACTAATCCTTTCTGAAGGCTTGGCCATACGTGACATTTAAGCGGATATGAACTGTTGTTAATGTTGATGGATACAGCTCAAGATGGGAGGTAGTTTTCCCTTGCTGTGGTGGTGTAGGTGTTCCTGGTGAGAGCTGACACAGGCAGGTGTCACTGAAATCGAGGATCTTGTACAGAGCTGGAAGTTAAGGAGAAGTGTCAGCTCCATAAGTGCTCAGTGGGGTTTCTCAGACCTGTGGCTGACTATGAGCATATAATTGATTTTTTTCAGTTCACTGGACAAACTGGAGGAGGGGAAAAATAAATCCAGTTTTGGTTTTTCAAGGCATTTTTTTTTTTTAATGAATGCCTTGTGTAAAAATAGATATATTTTGGTGAAAATGTTTCAGAAGATTTGTGGGTAACTTTGGTACTCAGGATAACCTGAATATACCTTTGATAAAATGTTTGACTGGAAAAAGAAAAGAAACAAAAACCCCAAAACCCAACCTCCCTCAGCTCTGTCTGTGACCTCATACCTTCACACTGGCAGCCCCACTGAAGGCTTTGCTCTCCCTCCTTTGGCAGAATAGGGGGTTTGCTGATATATTCACCCATCTCATTCCCTAGATTTCCCCTCTCTGGCCACGCTTCCAGGGAACAAGAGACAACGCTGCCTCTGCGGGAAGATGGGAAATAGTATAAGTTACACTGGAAAACTGAGAAGGCTTGGCGTGCACGATTAAATCTTGTTTTCATCCACAGCCTTTTATGTAATTAACTGGCATGAATTTTGCCTGAGTAACACGTCTGTCTGCCAGTCCTTCCCTCTGTCCTGCTCATCCCTCAGCTCTCAAAAGTGATGCTTCAGCTCTGCTCTGCCACTCAGCTCAGGGCATCTTTCTGTTTTGGTATTTCTGCCCAGCTTTTGGGCTGTGCTGTGTGATTCAGAGTCCTCCAGTGCCCAGCTGAAAATTAGTTTGGTTTCTTTGCTCCTTGATCTCCGGGAGAGCCCCTGCATGGTTTGGGGGTTGTGGGGGAGCATGTGTGGGCTGCCTGGGGAATGTCTCTTTGCGTGAAGAATGAAATCACTTGGTGAACCTAATGAAAGTGCAACCTCCCTGAGCTGGTCTGCTCCCTCCCACCAGCACATTGCCCTGCTGCTGGCCTTACCTTCTACTCCTTGTGCTCCTTCCCTGCTTTCTGTGGCACACGTTGAAAGATAAATGTTGCTGTGAAAAAAGCACGGAAGGCAGTGCCAAGTGGTGCAGAGGCAATCGAGTGTTGCTTTTCCAGGTCAGACAGGAGATTTGACATTTGCCGGGGCAGTGGCTGAAGCCAGGAAATCTCATTAAAAGAAGGAGAATTATCAAATTCTGTGGATTTAGAAGAGGGTTTATTTGTTGTTGTTTTTAACTTGGTGTTATTGCTGTAAGCTGTGTGGCTGAATGTATGGAAGGGTGTTGTGCCTGTTGGAAGGCCTGGCAGCCAGCTCCCTCTCTGTACGGGGCTCAGGATGAGGGACATGCCAGTGGCAGCTCCCGGCCCTTCCCACTGCCTCAGGAGGCAGCTCTGCCTGCAGTGGGCCTGGCAGAGTCGGTGCCTGGCACAGGCTGGGCTCTGCTGAAGGTGCAAAGCAGCTGAGCCCTTGGGCACTCGCTGCTCCGTGCTTGGCTCCTGGCTGTGCCCAGGTCTCTCCCGTGGTGCTGCAGTGATAATCCATTGCTGCAGTAGGACAAGACACCTTTGGCCCTGCCATGGCTCAGGGTTTGCTCTCTGCCACAGAGCCCTGCTGAAGCAATAAGCTGTTTTCTGTACTCCACAGCACTTCGACCTTGTTAATCACTCTGGGCTTAAATAATTATCTACTGCAAATGTTTATATAAGGAGAAAATAAAGCCTCAAGCCTTGCAGGTTTTGTTATACCTTTTTCTCCCCTCTTCTCTCTGTGGTGCCTTGTGCATAAATTTTGAAGTCTTGAAATTTATAACCTGCCCCAGCCATAATTCTCAAAGCAGTGTGTTCCTGGTACTCCGCCTGCACTCAGTGCTGCAGAGAGAGAGCAGTGAACTTAGCTGAGGCCCCGATTTCCTCCCTCTCCCTTCAGTCCCTTGCTTATCTACTCAGTGTCAGGGCTCTGACTCTTTCTCTCTCTTTCTCTCCCTTTCTCTTTCTCTCTTTCTCTCCATCTCTTGCAGTATGCAGTACTGGGCCAGGAGGCTGGAGCAGGAGATTGATGGAGTGATGAGGATATTTGGTGGAGTCCAGCAGCTCAAACTGGTAAGCTGTCTTTCGTTTACCTGTGCTGCCTTTCTTGTGGCAATGAATGTTCTCATCTGCAGAAATCACCTGTGTGAACACTTGCACTCAGTCACCCTCTCAGCTCACTCCATGTGCAGGGTCATGGCTGGCTGTGCTTCTGGTTCCTGGGCAATCAGATGCATTTATCAAGTGTGTGGGAGTGAGTGTAGTTTGTATCTGTCTGTCTCTGGGGCTGCATGTCACTGCTATCTGAGCATGTACCTCTGGAGTTTTTCCTATATGACACACTAAAAAATATTAAATTCAACTAACCTTTTCTTCAGGGACTGAAGGTACTTTAATTTGTGTTTTTAATTTAAACTTGTGTTGACAAAGCAGGAAATGCTGAAAGGATAATTTGGCTAGCCATTGGAAGCTCCTTGTTTTTAAATATACATTGCAGGTAAAACTGGAATTGTTGTTTGGCTTCTGTTTCCAAGTGCCAGGAAACAACATCCAGTTACTGATGCTGGCATCTGCCTCCCGCTCCCTGAGTTAGCACCAGGATACAGAGGCTGCAGAAGGCAGACCTGCTCTTCTTCTGGCAGCAGTGCTCTGGGTTGGGTTAGGGCAGTTACAGAACAGCTTCATCAGGGTTTATTAGGTTTGTAATCAAACAGTCTTTGAAACCTTCCCTGTTTCCCTTTCCCGGTAAGATCCTGTGTCTGCTTGCCCCCACTCTTGTGCTGACTATCTGATTTGAAATTGTACAATTTGGAATAGCAGTTATGGTGTTAATCTAAAGAAAATAGGCTTCTCTAGAGTGATAAATATGTTACCCCAGGAAAAAAAGCATGGGTGTATTTGTGTCTTCTGGTGACAGTGACATGTTCTTCTCAGATGCCAATACTTTATGGGACTCCTACTGTCTGTCTTGCACTAGTAGCTATATTGGCTTAAACAGAACTGTTCATATTTTATACTGTTGGTTGAAACCCATTGTCTAAACACAGCGGTCACACTATTTTCTTTTAAATGCGTTTTGAAATGAGTTTATCTGAAGGCTTGCAATACTCTTCATGGTTCATCCATTCATTTGTGTTCATATTTGAGCTGGAGAATGGTGGATCTGGGCTTTGTGTGCATTCATTTCAACTGAACTTCAACTGGATTGATACAAACTTCATGTGCAGCATGAAAAGCATATACACCACTTGGGTTTCAACAGATATTTCTGAATGTAGCCATGCATTTGTGCAATGCAGTTTTGCACGCTGGCAGGGTCAGACTCAGAGCTGGGGATGTTTTCCAGGCAATACAATGGTGCAGCAGCCAGCATTCTCTTCAGCAGAGCACAGTCATAAAAAACAAAAAGATTGCTACTACATTTTTCTACATGTCCTCTCTTACAATTTATTCTTATTAGCTTTGATTTTACTCCTTTGCATGTTAAATAGGTATATCATGTAATTTTTTTAATGCCATAATTAAAGAGAAATTACACCTCCAATTTGCCAGCACTTGACTCCTATTGGCCAGTCAGTCAATTACAGGTAAGAGAGCTTCCCACTTTTCATGTTTAATTCTTCTGGTAGAACATAATGCAGTACTTCAATGGATTAATACTGCATAAACTGACTACAGAGGGATTGAAGGGTTTTTTTGAAATCTGTTTTGGAATCTTCTTGTGAAGGGAGGAAGCTAATTATTGTATCTAGTAAATGCATAGACCAGCTGAAGCCAAGAAATGAGCTACTGAAAACTCCAATGTGCAGCTGTTTGAACACCAGAAAGGACTGGTGGAGGCTGTCTGTTGATCTCTGGGGGGGAGCTTGGGATGTGGAGTTCAGGTTTGATTTGTAGATGCAATATCAAGTGGATGATACTTAAGAACCACATCACTTGCTAGTGCACACTAGCACAGCTTCACTGATGGGAAATGGCATGGAGTGCTTCATCCTGAAGAACTCAGAGCTGTACCTGCAGGGAGTCCTTACCCACCAGTTGCACACAGGTCCATCGGGGTTACAGTATGGGAGCTGTCAAATGTCATTAAGTGGCACTGTAACCTACTTGGAGACATGGATTTAAAATGTTAAATAAAAATAATTCTGTTGCAACGCACTCAAAATTTAGAAGGTGAGCAGGCACAGGGGGAAGGAAGAGCCCCTGAGGAGCTGTGGGAGCTGAAACATGGTATAGCTGGAAGTTAATTCCACCCACTGGGATTTCACAGGAAGGTTTATTATTAAGCAAGAGTAGACCCATGCGGGGTAGGAAGGATCAAGAAAAATGAGGCAAGTAGAGCCTGTTTTTTGCTAAAAGTTGCTGATGTTCTTTGGGCTTGCCATGTTAGCCTGGGACATATCTGAAGAGGGGGATTTCTGGTTCGTTGTGCGTAGGGAGTGATATTAGAAGTAGGGGGAAAAGTGTTCCAGTGTCACCGAAGACAGAACTGGTCCTTCTGAGCTTGGAGGGGTCTGTTGTGAGTTGGTGGGTTCCACTGTCAGCTCTCATGGGTTTATGAAGCCTGTGAGCACTGGAGGTGGTTCCATGCCAGAAATGGATCTTCCTTTTCCAATTCAGGCCTGACCACCAAAGTGACAGACCAAATAATAATAATAAAAAATACCCTCCTCTGAGGTTTGCCAGGTTTACTTATGAATATTTTTTTCTTGGGTTGCTGTGAAAGGATGAGGACCTGTTCTTTGGTTATTGCCTGAAATCATAACTGTTATGGCATATGAGGCATGAAATTTATTGTCAGAAATGTGGTGTCCAGGAACATAACAGTGCTGAATATTTTATCCTCCTGGAGTGCTGCCCGTCCCAGAAAGATTCTTGTTTTAACTCTTCAGTCATTTCTTTGAGTTGAGGTATTAAATGTTCAATGTCCCTGCTTCCCTCCTCTCCTGCCAGGTGGACAGGCAATCACCTGGGGAGATTTTCCAAGCTTGTACCATGCAGATGCTCCTTTGCAGGAGAGGACCATTTTTCTGGAGCAATTACAGGAGGGTGAGAAGCTCTGAGATGAAAAGGGGTGTTGTGCCAGGGGCTCTCCTTTCAGCTGTGATGTACCACCTTGCTTCTCTCCTGATGTCCAGACCTTGAAAACACTGAAGTGCAAATGTCCCCACTGGTCAGACTGGCTGTGGTGGGGCCACCCATATGACTGAACACTGTGGGCTTGGGGCTGTATGGAGGACCATGGCCTTGCTGAGATGATTCTCTGCCTGGTGAAGTCAGTGTTCAGCCCTCAGGGTGCCTGTGGTGCAGCATCCTGTTGGCTGGCTGGTTCTTCCAGGCATGCCTCAAAACAAATCCCAGCACTTCGATAAGGGCATGTTGCTTTGCCTCCCTGTCCTTGCCTCCCTCGCAGCTCACCAGAGATAATTGAGAGCACAAATCATTGCTAATTTAGCTCTGACTGGCATGATGATATGTGGGACCCTATAATGCTGGCTGAATAGATTGACATTGTTAAAATAATTATTTCTAGAATAAGGAATATAACACTAAAAATACAACTCTCTGACTTCCATTTTTTTCTGTTAGTGACTTCTTTGTGGCTACAGTGGACTCTTCACTTTGCAGAACAAAAAAAAATTTTGTTTTGACATTTCTTGCTACACCACACTACATTTCTCTTTCTTCTAGTGTTTTGGCACAAGTATAAGTTATTGACTTTAGTAAAAAATGAATTAGTATTTTGTGTTTCCAGCCTAGATGCTGCAAAACCTGCTCCAGGGTAGACTGTACTCAAGAGATTTCCCATGCTGGTGCAGCCCTGTCCCAACCTCCCAGTGTCCTGCTGTGCTGGCACTCGTGGCAGGACCGATGACAGCAGAGCTGTGTGTGCCGCTGGGTTTTGTGCCTCACTGAGCAGCTCCCCTGGATGTTGTGTTAAAACTCCTTTTCTGGATAGCTGGGCTGAGGCTCAAGGCTGCCCTGGCTTGTTACCTAAATTGTGTTTGATCCTGTGTCTCCTGAGGTGAACAGTGAGCTGGTCAGAACATCCCCTCCCCCTCCTCTGGTACCTGTTATCCCTGGCTGCCTCTAATGGCCTTGTTTCCTCGCTGGCAGTTACTGAGGAAGCCAAAGCCTTTCACATGAGAGGGGGAAAAGGTAAGAGATGTAAACGCTGAGCCCCCTTTCCTGCTCTGTCTTCCTTTCTCTCTTCCCTCTGGTTGTCTTTCCTGAGGATGAGCTCTCTCCTGGAGGTGTCACACCTTGCCACAGACAGGCTTTAGCAGGGACAGGGTGGGCAGCAGAGCTGGACCTGAGCTGCACCTGCTTCTCCTCTCCAGTCTGTCAAGCTGGTTCTGTACCCTCTTCCCTTTCCTCTGGGCAGCCAAGGGAAGTCAAGAGAGAGTGTCTGGGTCTGCCTTGCTGGTGTATGACTGGGAGATAAGGATTCTGCTGGCCTCGGTGGTGAGGAACCACTCAGTCTGTAAAGGGTGAGATGGCCCCAAACCTGAGCCCAGGGTGGGATGTGGGGAGCAGCCTGCTGGCTGAGCTGGGCAGGCAGGGGGCCTCTGCCTGAGCTGTGCTTGGTCCTCAACATGCGTGACTGCACAGAAAGGAGGATGGGCCCAGGGGAAAGGGAGACTTGTGCTGTGTCCTTTGGGATGCAGCCCCCCAGGGAGTTTGCTGATTGTAGCACAGTAGAAGTGGCTCAGCTTGGTCCTTGTAATCAATATCTGGTTTTACTTCAGTGGATTTTCATGTCTGTCTTCTATTCTTGCTTGTTATCTTGTACTTCATTTTGCTAGTTTGGCATCTCTGCCTGGCAGAAGTGCTGCTGTTCATTCCTCTGGGTTTTTCTGAAAGGGAAGGACAGATCCTGCTGGCCAGGGCTTGGGGCAGAGTGACCAGGATGTGTGCAGGTGTCCCCACCTTTGTCTGCCTCAGCCTGCCTGTCCCTTCTGCTCGGTGCTGCTTCTCTGATCTATCCCCTCTTGTTTTCAAAGCATGGCCATGCTTTAGTTGAGGCAGCTGCAGGTGAGGAACTGTGATTGAGCTGTGCACAAACAAGAACTTGAATTAAAAGAACTAGTATACTATCAGAGTTTTGCCTTGGGTGTGAAGAGCTGAAGTGGCATCTGCCTTGTGTAGTGCTGCAGTCACTAGCACTCCTCCTGTGACGGGGTCTCTGCAGTACCGAGTGTTTCACGTGGCTCTGTGAGTGCATCCTTTACAAAACTGCTGGTACAGAGCTTGAGCCTCTTTAATGCCAGCACCAGGAGGTGAGACATGCTCTTATCAAAGGAGCTGTCAAGGTTTTCTGTTCAACTTTTTTGATCCTGGGTAACTACTGGAATAATAATAAGTTAGCCTAAATCTCCCAAGTAACTGTGGTATTACATTATGTTTAATTTGTTCTTTTGTTTTCTTTGGGTGTAGAAACACTCAGCTGGTCATTCAGTAGGGCTGGAGAATCTGAGAACTGTTAATGGAATTTTAAATGAAGGATGCAAGAGAATCAGAGCCCCCCCTGCACAATGCTCTGGACACAGTGTCTGAGAAGCCTGTCTGCTTCCAGAGGGCTCTGTCACGTGGACTGGGCTTTCACAGAAGCACAGTGATGTGGTCCTTATTCCCAACATGGCAGAGTTGGGAATAAGATCCTAATCTTCTGATATTCAATCCAGTACTATCTTCAAATTGCCATAGCAGAATGCATTTGGCCTTTTCCTTCTGAGGTGTCAGCCCCAGCCCCTGGAATGGGAGACAAGTGATGCCCAGTGACTGCACAATGCTCACCAGAGTTGAGAGGAGTTTGAACCCAAAGCTTGGGCAACACACAAAGCCAGCTGCTTATGCTACAGCAGCACTAAATGCCTGCCCTCTTCCAGATCCTGCCAGGGGGAAAGGACCTTACTGAGTTTTCCTCCAGCTAGTGCCCATCTGGGGACTGCCCAGGAGCAGGGGCTCTGTACCCCAGTGAGATGATGCCTAGCTCCAAGCCCATGGTTCCCAAGCTCGTGCATAATCTGTCTGATCCTTGCTTTCCTCTCCTCTTTTCCCTCCCCCTCTCCTACCAGCGTGCACGCAGCCTGCTTCCGCACACCATCACTGTGCCCTCCCCTGCTCCTCATGTTTGATAAGAGGAAGTGTGCGATGCCAGATAAACACATTCCTGTTCCAAACTGCTTGGGTTTATTTTAATCTGCCTGGGCCGTTCAGCAGCCTCAGCACTCTGTTCAGCACTGACTGCAAAGCCAACACTATATTACCAAGGAGGAGCATTTAAATGTCCTTAGGCTTGCAGCGGCTTGGTTGGGAAAGAGGGATCCTCTGCCACCCCTTACTTGGGCCAGAGTGTGCCATCGTTAGCCCCCTTACACCCATCATCTCACTTCTCACTCTTTCTCTCTACTAGAACCATATTGCATCCGTACTGCGAGATGTCAGGGAAACATATGCTCCAGCTTTTAGTACATTTGCATAATTAGAGTAATGTGTATGAATAATTTATAGCTGTATGTGGCTGCTCAGTGTGTGACGTTAGCACCCCTCACTAAATCCTTTCCAGTGGGTGGTGCAGATCCTGCACCAGAGCCATTGTGCCGATGCAGTGTGCAGCCTGTTGGCAGATGCAGGGGCCCTGCTTTGAGACATCAGGGTGTGCATATATCTGTGTATGTGGTTGTGTCTGTGTATATATATATATTTAGTGCAGAAAGATGGGCTTTTACAGTCCTAGGGGAAGAGCAGATTAGAAGTCTCAGAGGCTAAAATGCCTTAGACCTTAGGCTCAATACTTGCTCCGTTTATGCAGAAGCTGTGAATGAAAGTGTTCTGCAACATTTGAAAGCTGAGGCAGGGATTCTTCCAGCAGGACTCAGGTGTGACTAGTTTGTGTGCCAGGATTATGGGTTTGGTTTTTTTTAATTACTTTTTCAGATCATAAAACTTAGCAGCTTGCAGGGGAGAGGGATAAACATGCCTGCACTGTGTCACAGAGCCTGATCTCAATCAGTCGGTCAATAAATTGTAGCAAAGAATTGCCTGGACACTGTCTCACTGTTAACCAGCTCTTTAATGTGCAAGTTCTCATGCTGGAAAGCCCAGAGTGCCAGGTAGGTGTTCTAAAGGAGTGATCTGAGTGGCTGAATCCTGGTATTTATGTTCCAGTTAATTTTAGCTTAAACTATATTTGGTCCTTTCCAAATGTTTGAGAGCCTTGGCTGGAAAGCGCTGTGTAAACTGGAATGAAGTGCAGGCATGCACACTTACTGGCTCATCAGTATTATCCACTGGGAAACTGAGGCAGGTGGTTAAGCTGAGCAGGGCCGCAGGACCAAGGTGTGGTGCAGCCTGGACTGTTCTCCATCATGGGTAAAGCCAGCAGGTCCTTAGAGGAGGGCGTGTTTAGAAGAGTAACAGGCAGTGTAATAGTCCTTAAAGCCCTTGCTTTGAACCTTTTCACTTTACAGAATAACTTTGTAAAGATAATACACTTGCAGCCAGTCGGTGAGTTTGCACAATCAGAAGGGATTGCTGTTGAGTTTTATGGAGTCATTTCTGATTTATATTGCTGTCAGTGACAAGTTAAATGAGCCCAGCATTCAACAGACTGATGTTCAGGTGTGTGCATCTCCTGAGTGCGCTGCTTTGCGGTTCATGTCCAAAAATGTAGCTGATGTACCCAGCCAGTCAACAACCATGTTTGTAAAATCCTCATGAATATCCAGTGAAACACTTGCAATTGATGCTGTTGCCATTACACAGCCATATGAATCCATGGGAAGGATGAGACCTTGGCTGATGTTTCTGGAAGCCTCCCTCATCCAGGTTGTCTTGCCCTCGACTGAAGGAGCCTGTGTGGTCCCCACATCCATTCCAGCTGAAGTTGTTAACTTCAGGCTGTGTTTAAAAATAAAGCAAGGCAAAATCCATACCAGCTCTGCCAGAACGCAGGATGAATAATTAGGTGGAGATCATTAAAGTTTCCCTTCTTAAAAACATACATAGATTATTCTTTAATGGAAAGTTAATTGTTTTATTATTCTCTCCAGATGGTTCTTTTCCTTTACATTCACAGGGGAATTGATATAGCCTGGAATTCAGTTTCCTGTGAGCAGAGTTGATAACCAAAAATGCAACTCTATCACTGATCAAGATACAAAACATAGAAAATATGTATCTGTATTCCATCATAGTTTCAGATTTTTCCCATTCTACAATTTTAAATATTATTTATAGGCTTTAAGTGCCCCTTCAACTTGATATGCTGCAGGCTGTGGAGTTTGCATTTCTCTTCCTGATAGGTCTGTCAAGCAAGCACTAGGTATTGGACACTACTGGATCCTGGCTTTCTTGTGGATGATCCATCACTTCCATCCATCACTGGACTGCAGAAGAGTGAAATATGGCTATACTGAAAGGTTTAAAGAAGGAAACCGTCGTTAGCTACTTGGGGTTATTGCGTGGAGGAAGCAGTAAGATGTGTCACATCTCCTTTGTTCTGTGTGTAGAAATGCAGGAGAGCTTGGGAAGTTGGGGAGGCCGGGGAGGAGGTGACTCCTCAAGGGCACAGTTGTGGTTGTTATGTTGCAGCGTGGCTCCAGCCTGGTAAGTGGCAGCAGGCTTTTGCATGTTAAGTGAGCATGTTTATCATGCCTCATTACAGCAGATCACCTCTGACATCTGAAGTGAATAACCTGAATGGGCCCCTTATTTCAGACACCCACCCGTGCCAACCTATTGGCCTGCAGTGATGCTGCCAGTTTTATAGGTACTTATTTCTTTTTAATTATTTAGAGTTAAGATATTATTGTAAGGGAGGGAGAGAGAGTGGAATCTGTTATTAGGTCAGCCTTGCCTTCCTTGTAAGCAGATCAACTGGACTTCAGTACTGGAGAGCTTTTCTTGAAGACTGAGAATCTGTGCTGTGGTTAAAGCTGCAGTTTGCTGTTGCTTTATTGAAAGAGATGGCTGTGCTTTTGGGGGAACTGCCTCGTGGGAGACTCCACATCTTGGTAACCGTCAGGGATCTGTAGCTTTCCAACACTTGTATCCTTTGCATCTTACTTTGACAATTCTGCATACAATGAGCTTGAAAAAACCCACACTCTTTTGTATCTTAGGGATAAACCAGGTTCTCTCATGATTTGGGAGGTCATATCCAGAGGAGAGGGAAGGAAGGTGAACAGGCTAGGGAGGAAATGTAGCAGGAAGGTGATACTAATGGCTATGGATTCTTCTTCCTCTTCTGTTGCTCTTGGGCTGATCAATGCCAACTGATATATGTAGGGCATCCCCTCTTTATTTTTATATATTTTGGAGGACTTCTCTGTTTCATTATTTTGGATTTATATTTGGGCTTGCTCGTTGTGATTCAGTTATTCACTAGGCTTGAGATTTTATTGACTTTTCTCCCTTTTCTAACTGACCTTTCACACCTGGAAGCATCCAAGACAGATTTAGTATGTGTTTGTCCAGCACCTACTATAACCAATAGTGTCATGCTTTTTGGACACCGACCATAGTATAAATATTAAATAGTAAGTAAGAGCACTGAGAAAAATCCTGCCTGAATGAAACATGAGATTTACTGATGCGAAGAGATGCTGTGAATGAGAGGCATGGCTGTTTCTATCAGGGCAGTCTCCTAAATGCCTGGCTGATGTGGCTTGGACTGGTGGCAGGATCTAAACGTCTGCATGTGTCAGGAGCCACTCTAGGGATTGTTTAAGCAGTAGCATTAGTTATCATCTGCTGGATGCCCAAGCAAAGCCTTTGCTTGTAGCTAGGAGGCAGGGAGCAGATTTTCAATTCCCTGCTGTGACTGTAAGGCCAGGTAAATAGACAAGAAGGAGACAGCAGGGGGTTTATGTGACTTGAGGAGCAAAGAAGATTGTAATGGTAAATGTTGGATTACTTTTAAAAACAAGTAGGTCATTGAAGATACCATGGTTGGTGAACAGAAAAAGAAAAAAAGGCGGATTTATTCCTTGTTCTTCTAAGATTTGTTACACTATAAAGCTCACTTACTGCTCAGCATGCTGTCATTTTTAATTTTGGAAGTTCTTTGTTTCTGTCAGTGGTCCAGCAAGGATGACACTAGACCTAGGATGAGGGGCCTGGGATCTTCAAAGGAGCCTTCAAAGGTTCCCAGTTTCCTTGGGCATTATGAGTAGGCTGGGCCTTACTATAGTGCTTGCTGGGACCATCAGCTGTTGTTCTGTTTCCTGCTCGAGCAGGATTTGCCTGTGACTCCACAGTCAACTCAAATTGTTTAAAATTCAACTTATCTTTTGTCTTCTGCCCCTTTTTCAGAGTGCTGGCATGCAAGAAAAACATTCATCGCCATCCCTGCCTTTTGTAGAAAGCAACAGATGGTTTACCTAATATTCAGTGATAATAATTTGCTGTGAGGTATATACATGGAATATTCATGGCATCACTACTGGGTATGTCCAACTCTGAGTAGAAACGATAGGCTCCAATGTGTTCTTAAGTGCCCAGTGACTTGGTATTCACTGAAAAAGAAATCCTAGCATGGTAATACCATGCTTACCTCTAGTGCATTTCATGGCTGATTATTAAAATTCCTTGCAAACAAGTTCACTTTCACATCTCAATACTGGAGAGAAGGAAAACATCACAGGCTGGCTCTGTAAACAGGTAAATTGAGGCTTGGATGAGGAAAACCCTTATTCTACACAGGGAGTCTGATGGAGGGCTGGGGAGGGAACCTGTGAATCCCAGCTCCAGGGCTTATCTACCAAATGTCTTCCTTAATAACAACTGTTCAGTTTGCCTCTTCTGGCTCATTACTACATCTATTAGCACTCAGCAGTGAATCCTAGGTAATGCAAGTGAGAGAGAGAAACCTTCAGCTTTGAATTCTCCCTTAGGAAACTTATTTCTGGCAAGTTTCACAAGCGGCAGCTTCTTGTTTATATTCCTAGGGCCTGTAACACATGGCATTTTCTCATTGGCTCTGCCCTCAGCTCCCTCCCATAAGAGTGATAAGCCATCGTCCTCTCCTTGCCTCTGCTGTTGGTGTGAGTTTTTAGGGCTGTGCTCCTGATGCAGAGCCCGAGCAGCAGTTGATTGCCAGCTTTCCCTCCTCCTTAGATGTGTGCTAGCTCTCGAACGACATTTTGAGGTGCCCGAAGCATTCTGTGGAAGAAAATTAATTGGTTTTGACAAACCACAGCAGTCCCTTGGGTGCCTGGGAGTGCAACATTTATTGAAACCAGGCAGGAAATCAAAACGCTCTGGTGTTCACTCACCTCCTGTGCAGCTGTATTAAAAAAAATAAAAAGTAAAAAATCCTTAACCTTCCTCTGGATTTTTCACTCTGACATTTGGATCGTCCACTGACTTTTTAATAAAACCTCCTTTTTCTTTTAGGAGAGAGTTTAGTGGTCATGAAAGATGCCAGAATGACAGCCCAGGGAGTAGATGGTCTCTGTTTACCCACAGAGCAAATGCAGCATCAGGGCAAACGTACTTGCCATTGTACTTCCACCTTGACCTGCGGCATCCCAAAGGAGGGTAGGGAATTGCAGGTTTTCAGCACTTCTAGACTTGACCTCTTTGCTTACACAACTTAATAAGGAACCAGGCTTCTCCTGCTATTGCAGTGCAGTATTAAGGAAGGATTTTTCATCACAGCTGTAGGTGTAACAACTTCAAACCTCAGACGGAAAGCACTCTGCTAGCAGAAACCCTCTCCTAGCCCCACTCTTCCAGGAGCCTGGCCTGTCTTCTAACATATTGGTTACAATCTGATTCATTTCTAAAACATATGCTGATACGCAGAGCAAGGTAAAGAAGATCCCTTTGTACATGACAGGTGTGTTATGGTGGGTGTGGGTGCCCTTCAGTTGGCCACTGGTTTGAGGTCGCTGCTCTGCTCTGCACAGAGCTGCTGATGGGAGGCATTAAGTTGCCATCAAGTTTGAATTAGTGTTGATTCACCTCTAAAAAACAACCAGCAGTGTTCTTCACACAGCTCTGAAGGCAGGCCTGGGAAATGAGGGGAGTCATTTTTAAACAAAAGCTGATTACTGCCCAGGTGCAGTCACAAAATAGGGTTGGGGTTAGTTTTACAGGGGGTGTCCACTTGCCAGCCCATAAAGTGGTGTGTGATTTCTGGACTGTGCCCTGCTTGATGAGGCTGTTGAATCTTATTACAGGTCTTTTCCTGTCTGTGGGCATCCCCAGGAGTGGTGTCAGTAGAGGAAAGCCATATACTTTCAGCCTGTAGGATCAGGTTTATCACAGGTCCTAGCCTCATGGACTGGAAAGAGTACTGGAGCCACTGGAAAGGCTGACTGGAAAGGATTCACAGACAAATGATGTAATGGGAGGTATTCAGCTCCTCCAGGACCTTATTGCAATAGATTTCTGGGGTTTTAGCAGGTTCTTTTTGTGTTGTCCATCACCACAAGCTTTATATGGGTATGGTGGGGGTGCACACTCTGAATGCAGTAAACAACATGGGGTGTGTTAGGCAGAAGGTCCTGATGTCCTTGTGTGTCCTGCAAGTGCAGACAGAGGTGGGACCCCAGCTTTGTCAGTGTGGTTAGAAACTCTGCAGCTGGACCAAAGCTCCTGCTCATGTCCGGAGTGACAGAGATGGGAAAGCGATGGACAGAGGAAGTATTTGCTTCTAAAGAGTTGCTCTGGTTTGGCTCCTCTCAGTTCTCGCTTGCAGAGGCAGAGCAGGGTGTGTGGAGGCTGTCGGGGACAGATGGGGAGCCAGCCCTAGGAGGTCCTTGAGAAGAGCAGGTAATGTGACTGCGGCAGAGAGGGGAGGGGTGGCAATGGCTGCTGGCTCTGCGTCACTGAGACGGTGACAACTCCTTAAGCAATTAATTAGCACAGCTGAGAGCCTGAGCTCGGTGCTAAAGGTGAGCTGCAGTTGTACCAGCAGAGATGCACAAAGGCTTTATTGTTCTGGCTTGGGACCTCACTGGGGGCTTGTCTTGGTGGTTGTTACTGCAATGCTTCTACGAGCTATTCATGATCTTGTAGAATAGCTTGTGGAAGCATTTTCTTAAAAGTCCGGCAATGTGGGAGGCCAAAGAGGGGGTCATCAGCAATCCTAAATGAAGCTTTGGCAGGTCTGGATACTGCAGGAGAATTACTGCATAGGTTTCTTCTTCACCTTTTTTCTCCTCTAATGATTCTGCTTTCTGGCATAACAATTACCTACTTTGGATATCAATGTCTATGGGAAACTGGCTCAAGCTAAAATGGTAAATGAACTGCTTTGAAGCTTATGTCCCAGATGTCAGTAGTGATAGATTCTGTTGAGTGGTTTCTAGCTAGAAAAGACTTTGAGAGGTGTCATTTTTCATGGGAAAACTTCCCATATGCTTCTCCAAGAGGCTTTTCTGGGCAATTAAGTGACATGCTGTATGCAGAGATAACATTAATTCAGAGAGCTTTTGCACTTCATCTTCTGTGACACACCATACATGCGATGTCAGCGGTCACCATGGGTTTGGCCCTTGGTCTCAGTTACTTCTGCAGAAGTGGGATTTGCCACCTCTGCTGTCACCCATAACCAACATGACTCCTGTGGCATTTATTGTACAAGCATGACACACCGTGAAGCTGGGATGTGGGAAGATCTGTGGCGGAGGAAATGCCATCCTGCATTCATCCACTGAATGGCATAGTAGGCACCAAGGCCTTTCAGCTCCTAAGCCTGTGGGATGTCTGGTAACAGAGACAACACTCTGGACAAGGAGTAGGTGTCATGGGAGTGAAGATTTTCATGCAACTGAATGGCCACTTCTTTTTCTTTCTTATTGTAACAGACTAATAAAGTTCTTCTCACAAGGAGCACCTGTCTGAGTAGGGAAAACCAAAGTGTGCTACTGTTCACATATCGGGCAACATGTCAATGAAATCTGGGGGAAAACTTGGCAAAACCCACCATTTTTAGACGTATACAGAGTGTTTCATGGCCCTCGGCAAAGGAATGGTACAGCACGGATTGTGATTTGGGGGCTTTCTGAGTCCCCCACGGAGATGACCCTCTGGTGGCACTGGTTGTTTCAGTCCCTGTATGGCTCCATCTCCTCCTAGGAGTCGAGCCCCCTGAGATTTTCTTGCTTGACTCCTCTGTGCCAGCAGTCCTGAGGTTCCTGCTGCTTTGCATTACAGCCGTGTGTCAAGAAATCCCAGCTCCTGGGGTCAAGTGCTAAGCATTTGCTTCTTTATCAGATATTTACTTAGGAGGATTTCATTATACTGAATCTACTAGCTTTGAATAAATTCACATGCAGTAAATTTATTCTCGCTCTTTCTGAAGGGCCGTGTATGCTCGAGAAAACTTTGAAGACGACCATTTATACCAAAAGCAATTACTTTTGTGGTAATTTTGTATGTATTTTACTGCAGATACTGTATTTCTATTTGACTATGAGCTTTCTCCCAAGTGGCACTGCTGTGCTGGAAGTAGAGAAAGTCAGATGCTTGAATTTGTGGTGCCCCAACATTTTCACATTGTTAACATTGAATGTATTTGTCTGTGCACTTATTTGAACAAACTCCTCCTGTCTGAATAAAGCTACAGGTTGATCTTATCAAAATCCACTTGTGGTTGCTCCATGTGAAGTGGGGAGGTGGGGTTGTTTTGTTTTCTTAGTGTTGGTTGATTTTGGTGGGGTTTTTTTGCATCGCCACTGTGTCAGCTTCTGGTTATTGGATTTCTTCAGCCAGGTGGTAGAGATGGTCTTTTGTGATGCTGCAGAGGGTATCTCCAAAGCCTTCTCACTCAGTTCATGAGTATCCAGGAACCATACTCTGCAATATGGCTAAGTTGAACTATTGGCAAAAGCAGCTGACTATATGATTTGGAATAATAAACCTGTAAAAAATCCTTCTGCAAATAACTTTCAAATGCATGATGGGGCAAAGCTGAATTCTTCACCTCAGCAGCTGGTAACCGTAATGTCATATACACAGGAACACTTTCTGGTGCCTCAGTTGCAGCCCTCTGCACCCAGGATATCCTGCAATCACTTGACCGAGTCCAAAACAAATCAGGAGGAAAAGCTCAAGTAAGAATTTAGGCGGTTAGGCCTGATAATCCATTAAGTCCTCTCTCCACTGGTTTACTTGGCACGCTCTGCTTCAGTAGGGAAGTCTTGGTGGTCCTTGTGACAAGAAAAAGCCATTCTTTGGGGCTGGAGGTTTGGTTTACCAAAACTGTTGGTTGTATAGATATCAGTGGGGATAACAGCTGTCCATCTTGCATCTAAATGTGGCCTTAGCATTTCCAGAGGGCAAACATGCACGACTCCTTTTGAAAAGGGACAAGGGAAAACTGGGGGAATGTGTACTAAAGAGAAGCATGTTCATATTAAAATCCAGAAGGGTAGATTTATTTTTTTTCTTCAACATAAGTTTCTCATTAACATGATTCGTTTCATTTAGAAGTGGCTCATTAGCTAGTTTAAAAAAGGAAAACCAAACCAAAAACCTTAAAGAAATGTAGGTCCCTGTTAAATTGCAAATTCTATATTCCATGCTGGATTATTGTTTTATGGGAACCAGTGATAGTTATACTGTACATATCTACATATTTCACCAGAAAGCAAAAACTGTTTTCCAGGGAAAATTACTATACAAAAAAAAAAATTCAATTAATAATAAACCATTGCTGTTACAGTATAATACAGTATAATACTTGTGCTCAAGCCTGAATCTGAGATGAACAAAAAACATGCCTTCTGAACAGCTCTCACCATCCCAGTCTAAACTTTGTGGCTAGCTGTAACCCTTGCAATAGACTGATGAGGGAGACCACAGAAACTTTCCTATTATTGCTGTAATGAAGTAGACAGAAACATTTATCTGAGCATTTCTATGGCATGAGAATGTTGTGGCGTTTTCTGGGCTGTTCATTATCCGACTAAGCCACTCACATCTGGAGGAATCACACATCCCACTTGATTTTTGACCTTTTTTCCTTGCATGGCATTTGGTTTAGGATTTAATGACAAATAAAAAATTTATTTCTGGATCAGTAGGTCTGTGAAGTTTCAGTTAGTCCAGATAGGGCACGAACTTGAGCTGGTTTGCTGGCAAAATGAAGGAAAGACTTTTGTGATTCAGGTAGAAAGTAGTTGCTCAGGACATCTTTGGTTGGGTCCTGTCTCTGTCTTAGCCTGCTCTGGGAGCCTCGGCAGGATCTCTGTATCTCCTTGGTGTAGCACTCTGTTGATGGATTTCCCTCCCACAGCGAGGATTTCTGAATTCACATTCAGTGGATGTTAGTAACACCCGCCACAGAAAAATCTAGGGACAAACTGCGCATTGTTGGTTATTTTTAAGAGGAAACCAAAAGAAAAATAAGCACACTGAGAGTGTTTTGTAATTCATGTTTTGAAATTGGCACTTAATAGGTAGAAATTAGCCTGAACTGAAAGCAAAGAAAAACTTTGGGCACAACAGGGCTTTGCACTACTTTGTGAGAATTCGGGGAGAAGTACGTTTTGGCAGATTTCTCGTTTCAGCTTCTCATGTGCTATTATAGCCCTCTTCATGGAGATCCAGCAAACCCTGGAGAAATCACACATGTGAACCCACTTAAATCCTCCCCTGCTAAGCTTCTAAATGGGGGTCTAAGGCTCAAGCTGCTCCTAGTTGCTGTGGTCTGCCTCAGTTTAAGTTATTTTTCTCATGAAAGACTGAGCAGAAGTGAAATTGGTGCTGTAATAAAAGATGTCCCTATTTCGTAAGGACCTTAACAGCAGCTGCTGAGGACAAACATTAGCCTAAGAAGGTCTCCAGGGGTTGGCTTTGACGGAGGTAATCTTTCTTGTAATACCATTTCTAATGTGGATCTCTGTTAGCTATAGGTAGTAATTTCTTCCTCTGTATTTGTTCTGGTATATCTCTAGGGCTGCTTCTATGTGCTGTAGAATATTTACCATATTTCTTTCTTTCCATCTGTTGTGCTGGGGTCTTATAATATGTGCCTGCTGCAGATCTGTTCTCTTCTAAACATGCAGCATACCTCCTAGTTTCTCCCTTACTCCTTGTAGCAGGTTTGTCTTTTCCTCCGATGTCCTTCTCTGAGCACTGCACCTCTGAGCTGAGGGTACATCAAACTGCAGTTGCAGTTCCTGCTCATGGAAGGGAGCCTCCAAGAAAAATGGGGAGACACTATTCACAAGAAGATCGAGTGACAGGACAAGAGGGAATGGCTTCAAACTGAAAGAGAGTAGGCTTATACTAGATATTAAAAAGAAATTCTTCCCTGTGAGGATGGTGAGGCCCCGGCACAGGCTGCCCAGAGAAGCTGGGGCTGCCCCATCCCTGGAAGTGTTCCAGACCAGGTGGGATGGTGCTCTGAGAAAGCTGGGACAGTGGAAGGTGTTCCTGCCCATAGCAAGGAGGTTGAAATGGGATGATCTTTAAAGTCCTTTCCAATCCAAACCATTCTGTGATTCTGTTTGCAGCACTGGGAACAGGAGTGAGAGGGACAGAACAGCAGTGGTTGCCTCAGTATCTTCTGATTCTCACTGGTGGCTCCTGTTCAGATATGCCTGTTGTCCAACAGATATTCAGGGGTTCAGCTGTGGTAGCTACAGTCTCAAGCCTGTTGCATTTGGTTCTGGCCTATTTTCCCAGCCAGCGAATCCATCCTGTTTGCTATTCATTTCTCCAGTACTGACACCAGCTGTTAACAAGTGGCATCTTGATGCTTTGTGATGTCTGGAGGTGGTTTAGGAATCTTCTTACTCCTACTTCTCTTTCTTTGCATCGCTTTTGCTATATAGATGATACCATAATAGAATAACACTTCACGGAGGAGTCTGTTGGATTTTGTTTTGACTATTACTGCTTGATTGCATTTGTCATTGTTTTTTTCCTGCTTTTTTCTTTTTTCCATGCTTTGGATTTTTTGGTCAAATATCAAGGCATCCTAAACCATGACAGAACAAGTGTCCTCTAAGAGTAATATCAGAACTCTTGTTCAAATCTTCCCCTGCCTCTGCAGCCCAGAATTCATCATCCTCCCTATGCCCCACTACAGTTTGTGCAGATGATTTCTTCTGCTTGTCATTTAAAGCTGGCCTGCCTGTCTGGCCATTTGTCTAGAAAATTTAGATAGCTTTTAGACTGGTCAGAGGAATTCCACACCACTGACTTAACTGAGCTGTGGGGAACTCTCATCATCTCTGACCTTTTGTTTGCTCCAGCTCAACAGAGGGGTGCAGCATTCAGGCTGGGGCTGTGTCACATCCATGGTGTGCAAGGAAATCATTCTTGCATCTCTACTGCTGTCTCTTCTGAAGAGCAGCTCTCAGCTGTAATTTCTTCAGTCAGAGGGACCTGGCAAGTGGTGGGTTGACAGGATTTTCCAAACTGTCCCAGAGAGGGCCCTGGAGATTGCTGGGTGTCAGCCAGTGCCAGACCTTTGCTGCTTTCCTGGGAGACCTGGGGCTGCAACACCCCTCTGTTGTCCCCTAGGAAGGGAAGGGATCCAGCTGACCAAACTCAATCACTTTGTCAATGAGGATAAATAAGGATCATAATCCAATTGTTATGGCAATTGCCATGCAGCAAACTCAAGGCAACTTTCCAAAGCTTCTATATTTATACCTCACTCATTTAAAGCAGAAGGAGGCAGACCTGCTTTTCCAAGTCTTTCCCATGTCCCAGGCAAATCACATTGCCAGCTCAGACAAACTTCTTGATGGGTGTCAGTAGGACCATCTCTTTTACTGTGTTTACTGGTATGCTCTGCCTTTACTTCCAGGGACTGAAGGCTGATGGTGACTTACAAAAATAATAAATGCATAATAAATAATAAAAGCCTTCTTGGCACTATAGTTCCCAGCTGTACAGCATTGACTTCACCCACTCAGTACAAAGCTTGTACAACAGGTGATGATCCCTTGTACCAACACTATGGGAAATCAGAAGTATTTAATTTAAAGTCGAAGTCCA
The DNA here is from genome assembly GCA_013397115.1 of Edolisoma coerulescens. Taxonomy (NCBI): domain Eukaryota; kingdom Metazoa; phylum Chordata; class Aves; order Passeriformes; family Campephagidae; genus Edolisoma; species Edolisoma coerulescens. The sequence goes on along the minus strand of VWZW01003625.1, from coordinate 166,963 downwards.
TAGTCTTTTTAATGTGAAAATATAGCATAACATAGTACTTAGGACTATGGGTGGAGGAATCTTCTGAAAGTCTATAAGCAAATCTGAAGAAGATTGATTATTAATTATCAAGTCCTTTCAGGAATTTGTCTTAGTTTTTTTACGTTTCAAATTATGATAACAAGATAATGAAGACAAATCTTCCATAACTGTAACTGAAAGCTTGGTACAGGTTGTACTTGAGGCAACTGGGTCATCCTTTGGTTAAATTATTAAATATTCTTGTATCTCATTACTCGGGTACAACCAAGAGAAGTCAGCAGCATATCACCTGCAAGGTGGGGCCTAATGAGACCTTAGAACTTCTGTGCAGGTGACTTGTGTGTGATCCACTGATCCCTGGCTGATGGGAGTCCTTGATCTCTGTCCTTCTTCCCAGTGTATCAATCCATGGATTATTGCTGGAGCCCAGTGCCTTGTGCAGTGGGACACCCCTCAGCCAAGGGCTTCCCCCGCAGAGCTGCCGTGCCCCACCGTGCTGGTGGTCGGGGCTGCGGGGCTGCCTGGGCAGCTCTGGGGACACAGAGGTGTCAGAGGACTGATGTCCCCCTGCTCTCCTCCTACAGACAGACCTGTGTTCCTGTGCTCACTGCCAAGTCATAAAATCAATTAGAAATTAAAGCCAGATTCATGAGTTCACTTCAGCTGCTCTAGTGGTACAAACCAGCTGCAAATTCAGCTTTTATGCTGTTGCTACTTTCCCCAGCTTTTATGTGTTAGCAGCTTTGCTTTTAAAAGCAGTTTTTAAATGGCTTGAGATTGATGCTTAACTTCAAAGTGCTAACAAATATTGCATTGCAAATTCCTCCTTGGGCTACTCCATTATTTTTTTTTTAAAAATAATTTTGAAAACAAAGGATATTCTTCAGGGGAAATCTGTGCTAAGGTGAATGATGTTTCTGAGTGTGCACATCAGTGCAATGTGAACAGAGTGCTGCAGTGCCAATCATTGCATCTAAACCCAGGATTTGCACAATTAGGAACACCTATTATGATGTATAATTCTGTTAGGCTAAAGAGCTCTTAGATAAAACCAAAAGAAATCTCAATTCAAAAACTAGTACCATTTCTCTGCACTTGTCAGAATTCATTGAATCATCTGAGAGTTCGATTTTTTTAAGCATTTAAAAAATTAATTGTGGTTGTTTTATTGTTAACTTCATGCTGAAAGTACTTATTCTCACTTCTTTTAGTAGAATTAAGCAAAAATACAACAATCATGATTAAGGTTTAAGAGTTCTAGTTAAGCAGCATATTTCAAACCATAATATATTTAAAAATGCAGTCCTACATTACGTAACTACCACACAATTTAATTTTGGATGGTTTCACTGTGCATTTCAGGTTGCAGATATTGCTAGCTTTGCAGTCCAGTCTAGTGTTAAAACATCAAATTTCCCAATTCCATCATGCGTGTTCTTTCACAGTTGCTTTTAAATATTTCATCCAAAATTATTGATATGCCTGCTCTGCTTTATAATGCTTTTTGGGGGACTAATGACAACTCTTTGGGATTTGTAGGGGTTTTCTCATGTTTAAATTGGTAAGTACTTTTCTCACTTAGCTCTGTCTTAAGATGTATTTATTATAACTGAAAGCTTCTGGTGAGAAAAATTGCCCCAGCTTTATGTCTGGTTTAGCTAAAGGTCATTAAACAACTGACTTTTCTCTACAAGCATCCTAACCATGGTTTTCCAAAGTTTATAAGTGACCATTTCCATATGTCTGCATAAGACAGGTATTAAACCATCTGACAAGTTAAATCAGAAATCAGACAAAGAGAGAGGGGATAGGGGAGGAGAGATTATATAATCCTCTTCCCTGGAACAAGTCGAAATCTCACTGTTTTCCCCAAATAAGCAATATGCTCTGTCAGCACAACAAGAAAGCGTGCGTGTGCATATTCCTCCCAGCTTACACAGCCATGCATTTGTGTGGTTAGTCAGGGCTGGGGGGAAACCACATTTGCATCTATGCAAATGGTCTTCCAAGAAATGGAGCAAGGAGAGACCAGCTCTCCTTGCTCGGTGCAGCAAGTCGGCCGACGGCACGTGAGCTTCCCCAGGGTGGATTAAGGAAGGGAATTTGGCTCTTAATGAGTGAGTTCAGTGGCCTTTGTGCACCGTGTGACTGTGCCTGCCCAGGGCAGCGGTGCGTGCACGGTACGTGTTGCAGGCAGTGTTGTGTTGATGATGGCTCCTTTGCTCTCGGGAAGATTAACCTATTTTTAGACCAAACTGTTGGTGTGAGGCCAGGAGAAGCCTTCTATCTTTTAGATTTATGGAGGTTGCCAGGCAGATCTTAAACACTTTCTCTAAGCTGCATTTATTTGTATTTTGGCTTCTTTTTGGAGGCCAAGTTCCCTGTATCTCTTTGGATAGGACCCTCGGTATTGAAACAGGTCTGAAGTCTGTCAAGTAATCCAATTCATTCAACATTTGGAATTACCGTGCAAAAAAAAGTAATTTATTTTCTAATTATTCTCTGTCTTGCACAACCGTGCATCGCTGAAGTGTCACTATTTAAAATATTTATCTCTCTCCGCTGCGTGATCTGCTCGAAGGCCATGGAGGGGCGATGAAATAAAAGCACTCTTTCCCAACACAGGCACATTACTTTGACTTGTCTTGGGCTGTTTTGACGTCTCCCCGTAAATACATTTATTTTTCATTAGGATGTTTCTGGGTTTGTGGCATCCAGGAAAGCCAAAGCCATTATGCTGTTCATCTGTTAGAGACAAAATGAAGATAAACAAGTGTAATGAACTCCCGCTGAAGCCATTTCTCTGTTGTCTTTCCCTTGCTGCAACTCTGTGTATGTGTGTGCAGGAACAGCCTCCTCGTGCTGGCTGGATGGGGGCAGCTGCTCTCAGTGCTTCCATTCTTCATCTGCAAGGAGGATTCAGCTGGGGAGAAGCATTCAAGCTCCAAATGTGCTGTAGTCCTCAAGTTTTGCTGTTGTGTCTGGAGAGCTCGGACCTGGGGCATCATCTGTTGATTCCCTTGGGGTTTAACTTGTGATCTCAGCCCCACAGCAGTTCCCTCCATCCCTCTCCAATGTGTTACAAGGATAAATACAGTGGAGATGGAAATGTGAGGACAGAATAATGTCTGTGAGGTCCAAGCAGGACTGATGGGGTTGTTGGTGGGAATTGGAGGATCATGTAAGGGATGACACTTGAGTACTGCATCCAGCTCTGGGGTCCCCATCACAGGAAGGACATGGAGCTGCTGGAGCAAGTCCAAGTTCATTAGAGGGATGGAGCTCCTCTCCTATAGGGAAAGGCTGAGAGAATTGGGATTGTTCAACTTGGAGAAGGGCAGGCTCCTGTGTGACCTAATTGTGGCCTTCCAGTACCTGGAGGGAGCCTGCAAGAAAGATGGAAAGGGATTGTTTACAAGAGCGTGGAGTGACAGGAAAGGTGGGAATGGGTTCAAACTGAAAGAGAGTAGGTTTAGATTGGATATTAGAAAAAGATTCTTTCCTGTGACAGTGGTGAGGCACTGGTACGGGCTACCCAGAGAAGCTGTGGATGCCCCATCCCTGGAAATGTTCTAGGCCAGGTGGGATGGGGCTCTGAGAAACCTGGGATAGTGGAAGGTGTCCCTGCCCACAGCAAGGGGATTGAAATGAGATGATCTTTAAAGTCCCTTCCAACCAAAATCATTCCATGATTCTATGACATGTTCACTGCAGGGATTTCTATTGCAGGCTGGATAGCCTCATCCCAGCTAAGGGCTCAAAAAAACCATTGGAGAGCCTGTGGCATAGCAGCAAATAGTCAGTACAGTTGGAGGCTGGTGGGTAGGGAGTTAAAGACAGCCAGAGACAGGAATATTGTTTGGAGATCAGGGAAAGCTTGGAAAGGATAGAAAGTAAGCTGCAAAGAGGCATGAAGATGAGAATAAAAATGAAAGCGAATATTGAGCTTTCTAGGGTGGCACATATGCTCTTTCTTCGTCCTAGTCTTTCAATTATTTCCTATTTATTTGAGCCCTCCCTCATGCGCCCATCCCCACCCTTCCAAACTGACTTGCTCATTGAGTCTGAGTGAGTTTATGCTGAATTTTAAAATACCTTCTTTTTCTTCATCTCTAAACTGCTAATCTCTCAGGCTGAGGAATCCTGGGACAAAGAGGAGTCCGCAGAGTGGAACTCTGTAAAATTAGCTTTTGCAGCATTAGTGTTTGCACAGTTACAGGCTGAAGCCCTGCGCTCCCCCAGCCTGGCAGCCTGCCTCCCTTCCCCAGGGAGGCCAGCACAGAGTGAGCTACCTTCCTCCTCCTCTTCCTCCTCCTCCTCCTCCTCCCTTGCCACCATCCCTCTGCTGTGAGAGGAGCAGAGGGGAGAATTGGCTTTCATTCGGACAAGGGTTTAACTTGCATTATCTTGGGCTTGTCTCCTGTTATTGAAATGTGTTCTCAAATACAGCATAAAATTGAAATTCCAGTGCTGGTGTCACATCATGGGGATGATTAGCTGGGAAAAGAGGGCACATGGGGGAATATTTTTTGGGTGAAACCAAGCGGAGACTTGGCACATGCTGTGCATTGCTGCCTTGTGCTGCAAGCCCTCTGATTTTGGCAAGCAATTTAATCTGGAGCATCCATATGCAGGATAGTGATGGGTTTGGAGCAGAAGGAAGGTGCAGAGGTTCCAGGCTGGTGTAGTGCTGTGATACCCCTGCAGGGAGAGACCTGTCTGTGCCTTTGGGTGATAAGCAGGCGATGAGTGGCTTTGAGTGAGTGGCTTTGAGCCCGGTGGCTGCAGTCACCCAGGGCCCTCTGCCTGGGTGCCTGAGAGAGCAGAACAATAGATGATGCCCTGAAATCTAGCGTTGAGCTCCTTTTGACCATTTCTTGTGCTCTCTTATGCCCAATTTTTGTGTAAGAACACTTTTTTTGAGCACCTTGCTCCTGTTTTCATTCCTTGCGACTTGCTCTCTGCAAATCACCTATTCAAACACCATCCCTAATGCCTGTGCTTCTTTATTCCTCACTGCTTCTGCTGTTGTTTATTAACTTGCTCTGCATGGCATCTGGGGAATTTTTTTATTGGAAAAGCAAAATGCAGTTGTGTTTCTGCCTAACACATGTACCGAGGTACTCTCAGCCTGCCGGGCCTTGAGCAGGATCCAGCGCTAACGCTGCAACCCCTCCCCGCTTCCTCTCCCGGCCCCGCTCAGCTGATTGCCTTCTATTTTTCCTTGTGGTGTTGTTATTAATAATCATATACCAATCTCCTCTGACAATCACAATCATTTCCTGGGAGAGAGCGAATCCAAGTCAACCACATCCAGCTACCCAGTGAAATGATGCTGTGTCTACCAGCCTGATGAATGCCGCTCCTGTCTGTGCCCTTTCTGTGCGTGGAGCACTTGATGATGCTGGAGGCTGCACTAGAGATTTTAAGCTGTCTATTTCTCAAGGAAACTGGCTGCAGGGAGGAGACATGGCTGCTGAGGATTAAAGGGGATGGTGATTTTTTTGGGAAATAACATAATGTCTGGCTGTTTCCCTAGGTGCATCTGCCTGCCGGGGGTCAGGTGCAACAGGACTGTCCAGGGATCTGGCGTCCTCAGCCCAGTTCTGCATGGATAAAGTCTCTACCTTTAGTGCATGGTTGTAACTGGCTTTGCAAATGCTTTTTGGGAATAGATTGAGCCACATAGCATGTGCTTCCTCCTGTATCTGTGCCCCCAGTTTCCATCCTCCTGTGAGACAAAGCCCAGGGAGCTCTTGCTAACAGGCTTCTTGCTGGAAGGGATTCCCAGTGGCAATATGGGGGTGAAAGCTTTATCCCAGAGCTCACTGGTTTCTCAGTTATCTCCCTCTTACTCTCAGCTTGGCTCTGCAGGCTCCCAGGCTATGTGTGCTGCCAGGTTTTTCTACCAGAGCAATTTCCCTTGTTGCAATTCTTGACAGCACCACTTTTTCTCCTAGAAACATGGGGCTGCTGAATGTCTAGCGAACTCAATTGGCCTGGATGGATGGGATGAGCCAGCTGGGTGTGCTTTGAGGCAGAAACCACCCTTCCTGTGCTTATAGAAAAGGTGGTGGCTGCAACTTGCTGGGATGAAGGGTTGTGCTTGGGTGGGGAGGAGAGCATAGTAGGGAATTGCTTGTAGGCACAGGGTGGGGGGCTCTCACGTGGGGTACCCCCATGTCTGTGGCTTTTCTCCAGTGTGTCTAGCTCTGCAGCCAGCCTGGCTCTGCCTTTTATTGCAGTTCATGGAAAGTTGTCTTTTTGGCTGATGGGCTGAGCGTGGCTGACTGTGCAATGTGGGAAGCTGGGGGTGGCGGGCACACGTTCCACGTGCAGAGGAATTGCTGGGGACTCACTGAAGTGAGGTGCCGAAGGAAGGGCAGAGCTGTGGGTTGTGTCTTGGGAAATGAGGTCAAGAAACCCTTGGGAGCTCAATTAACCACACATGACCGGGACGAACTAGGACACCGATTGCATGACTGGGGAACATGAGAGCCCGTGGCCTGCTTGGTTTGCTCCAGGCTTAGAATGTCTTCATTTATTTTGCCGTTATTTGTCACTATTTTGTTCTTGGATGCAGAGTAGAAAGCCCTGACCTGAGCTCCCACACTCTGCCCGTGTGACCCAGCAGTGTCTGGTCAGCAGAGGCGGTGAGTGGGGTGCAGCCTGCTCAGGGCACAAAAGCAGTGCATGGCTCTCCTTCCCTCCATGTTCTTGGTCTTTGCTCAAGCAAACTCTGACATATATTTGTCTTTTCTGTATTTCCTTGTGGATCATTCTATGAAATATTGTGAAGTGGATCCTGTTTTATGTTAGAAGCTATTTGTAATGAGATTGGAGAGAGATACAGCATTTGACTGCAGTGGCTGTTAATTTTAATATGCTGTGAATCTCGAGGTAGCTCTTTATTCTTCCTACATTGAACTTGCACGCTGCTGCTGCTGCTACAGTCTGCATGGGGGACATGTCGTGTGAACCAAAAAGGCTTAATGAGGAACAGAGGGAAAACCTCTGCCAGTATTTTACAAAACATGAGATTTATTTTCTTAAACGCAGATCACAGTGTCTAGATATTGAGAGGCTTATGATTTAGCAGCTCTAAGGAAAGGTTTGGAGATAGTAAGAAGGACGGGGGGTGGTTGACAGAGACCTTAAAATTGCACTCAGCTCTGCTGGGCAGAAAATGAGCATGCGGTGGAAAATACCAGTTCCTGCTGGTCTGAGCAGACAAAGTCCTTCACAGGTGAGGGATGGAGGAGAGCACATCAGCAGCACAGGGCCACGGATGGCAGGTTAATGCTATCGAATATGTTCCTTAATGGTTGGATGAGTTGGGCAGAGACAAGTGAAATGAAAGGGGAAAGGACAGGGCAGAGTGGTCAGGACCTGGGAATGAGGGCTTGGGAACGCTCCTAAGATGCTTCAAGTAGATTCTTGCCCATGTCCTAAACCAAAATAAACTATAAAAGCCCACAAGTGTCTGAAAAGATGTAGGGAGACCCCAAAGTGGTATCAAAAGGTTCACAGAGGGGATCTGAGCAAGCTGTCGGTGTTCACCCAGCTCTCAGGAGTGGCTTTGGGGCTGAGGTTTTCTGAGCTCTGGAGTTGAAGTACAAGGGGTTTTAAATTTTGCTGGGGTTTGGGGTATTTATTTTTTTATTGCAGCTCCTTTGCTGAATGGCTGCTCTCTTCTCGCCTTTGAATTCAGAGGGAGACTGTCACCACTGGTGTTCTGTTTGTCAGTTGTCTGTGAGCAGCAGACTGGAGATGGAACTGCATTTGATCATTTGTCAACTTTTCCTTTTGTGCTGAATATCTGATAACGTTTGCGGAGCGCTCACTCTGCGTATGCTCGTTTGATCAGCTGCTGCAACAATTGCAGGTGATGGAAGAAGAGAGGTTGGACATGGCTAAGGCACATCTGCAGTTGAATGTTTGTCAACAACAAGGTGCTCACTTGACTTGCTAATAACAGACATTGGGAAAGAGGTGGTTCCAGTCTTCCGCAGGCAATTGCTGGTTCCCTAAATCTGTGGGCAGGCTGAAAGCATATTGGGCTGAAAGCATATTGCCTCTCCAGAACTGCTCTTGGAAGCGTGTTTCCCATCAGCTGCTGCCTCAAGGGTGTCAGATCCCAAGCAGACCTACAAGTTCTCAGTATGGTGATGAACTACAATACCAAATCCCTTGGGAAGTGTGTGTGGGACCTGGCTTTGCTGCCACGGCCATTGAGGACTTTAATGGAAGAGAGATGGGACATGTCACGTTGCTACAGTATCCAAACTTTGTACTCTGGTGCATGTAAAATTCAGCTCTTCCGGAGGTCCCCTGCACAGAGTGTGCTGTTGGCATGGCAGGCTCTGGATTTGGAGGTCCGGGGAAAGCTGAACCCTCTCGATGGGAGAGGAGGATGCCTCTTCCTTGTCTCCTCCCCTCTGCTCACAGCCTCCCTGAAGCCTGAGCAGAGCTGTGCTTTGACCTGGTTCCTGCTGTCAAGTGCTTCCATTTACTCTGCGAAAAAATTTTCCTGCTGTCTCTGGGAACCAAACCCCCAGGAGGAGCCCGTGACTGTGACCACTCCTTGCCCTGTACTTGCGCAGAGCTCCCCGCTCAGACCAGGCTCTGTGAGCAGCACCACGGCAGTTATTCGCAGGGTGGGTTTTTTTCCACTTTTGTCTCTCATCAGAGGCTGAGTAGCACACTCACACATGGCATATCAGGCCTCTTGCAGCACACTTCATTTAAAAAGCTAATTTGTAATTGCAAAGCAATACACATGCTTCAACAACCCCCTCCTCTCAAAAGCAAACAGAGAAACGCCACAGAGAAATAAAATAAAATGGGAAGAGAATTATCCATGCTTGCTCTACTCCACTATTTGTCTGCTGGGGAAAAAGAAGAGGTGAAGCAAAGTTACTAAAATAAATATATTAAAAAATAAACAAATAGAAAAACAGCCTCTAATGTACTTAGCGTTGCAAGTTGTGAGATGGGCATCAGCCCTGCCTGTCTTCCCCTGGAGCGCAGCGCGCTCTGGATTGTGGGCTCGCGGTCGCCTTTGCCGGGCTCGCGGTCGCCTTTGCCACGCTGGCCCTGCTGCTCGCAGGTGCGGGTGGCGGCAGGGAGGTGACGGCAGCGCTCCTGCCCTGCGCCAGCGCCTGCCCAGGACGGTGCGTGAGCTCCTTCTGCGCCCCTTGGTGCCCCCGACGTATTTTTGAGGGGGACCAAGTGTTTTATCCTGCTGTGTAGCTGTGGATTAGACCGACTCCGCCTCTCGAGGGACTCCTGAGCAGCTCTGCTCGCACGGCAGTGTGTCCGTGCCCTTCGCGAGTGCGTTTTCGGAGCGCGGAGCCCAGCTGCGCCACGGCGTTACCCGTGCCTCTCTTGCCCGCCTCTGCCCGCTGCCCGCCGCTCCCGCCCTCCCTCGCTCGGCTGCGCCGTCCCGCTCCCGAGCCCTCCCACTCGTGCTGGGCTGGAGAGGGGAAGGGAAAGGTGAACCCACTGCTGGGCTGCGCTCTGCAGAGCTGCCAGCTCCGATTTTGTCATCCCCGCTCCGCTCTGCCTCTGCGAGTTCAGCGGGGGCATTTTCAAAGACATTCGCTGTAGTTCGCAGCATGGGTTGAGGGGCAGGGAGCTGGGGAGGAGCGAGCAGCTCTTGCTGAGGAGCCTTTCAGGGCTGAGATGCGGGGTGGGGGCCGGTGTGTGGTAGGATCCTGCCACTGACGATAGCTTTTACTGCAGCTTTTTTGCAGCATCAGAAAAGCAGGGTGGAATTAGGCCACGTAGCCTGTGGTATGAGCTCTGCTTGTTGGTATTGTTAATAGCTCTGCTCAGAATATGCTGACTTTTTCTGAACAAAAGCTAAAAAGCAGCCCTTACAAATTAATCATTATAAATACTTTGTGCTCGCTTCACTATGCGTGCAGCCATTCAGGGTGGAAAATACCCATTCTTGTGCTTGATCTCCATGGCTCAACCTCTCCTGGATGGCAACAAAGCCTTGTAACTGGGAACTCCTGTGTTTGGGGGCAGCTTGGCAATTTTGGGGCAACAACCTCTCTCCCTCTTCCTCCTCACATAAAATACAAGTAAAATGCTTTAAGCCTAACGGAGTTACACAGATACTATGCCAGCATGACTAAGATGAACCCAGGGATTTCATCTGCTGCGAGTTGTCACTGATTCTGTGACTCCTTTATTACTCTGACGTGAAGGCTGACTTACAGTGAAGTTTGCTCTGGCTCTAAATTTGTCCAGCTCTAGTGAGGTCAGGGATTTCTTGGGATTATAAACCAGAACACAAATTTGTGGCTAATAAACTGGGTGGTAATGAGGGGTTCTTTTCCTCTCAGGTCTTGAGCTGTCCTGGCAGGGTGGCCATGTGTTGCCCAGCCAGTGGGAGAGGACATAGCACGGGTATCTTGGTTAGAGGTATCTTGTCCTGCTGAACATTTTGGGAATGCAGCACCAACACACTGATAGCTGGGCCCCAGGGAGGAAGGCAGGGCTGGTGTGACAAGCACTGATGCAGTATCTCAGCCTGCTGATGTGCACAGCAGAGCGTGGCAGTGAGCAAGTGCTGTTTTCAGAGCACAAGGAGGTGGCAACTTGGGTTGTTGTCTCCTTGGGCTGTACCTTGTGTGCTGGTTTAGGTGCAGTTATGTGCTGCCAGATTAGTGGCAACCACGAGCTGCAGCAGCCCAGTCCCCTTCTCTGCTGGCACCCATCGGTGGCTGTGCAGAGCCATGAACTGGGAGTGAAATACTCATCCCTCACTGGTGAATTTAGTCTCTCAGCCACCAAGTTCACCAGGCTTTTCAAAAATAAGTTCTCAGCCTTTCGGTATTGTGACTTCTTCCACTCCAAGTGCTACCCGTGTAATCTCTTGCACATTTCAAAGCTACTTGAAACAGCTTCTTGCTTTAGTGCTTGCCAGATTCCCCCCCAGCTGCCAGGAAGAGAGTAAGCAGCCGCTGCCTGTTCTACTTGAGAAATTCAACTGCCAAGTGGTTATTTACAGCGGGCAGAGGAATGAAAATGTTAAATGAAATCAATTGCTGGCAATGTGAAAAAAGGAAGGGGGAGGAAAAAACCCCAAACCCTTACAAAATCAGGATTATGCTGGCTGCAAGCTGCAGCCACCTTAAAAGGATTGCAGACAACAAACAGCAAAATGCCGACGACAAAGCCGTGCCCGCATTAGCCCAGCCTGGTGCTGACTCCGACTTTTGTTTCTGTTTAATCTCCCTATTCTTGTCCACTTTGGTCCCTTTCTTGGCAGTGGATGGGGAGATGGAAAAGCTTTGGAAAGGAAGCTGGATTGTGTTAAAACAGTTGTTTCAATCCATTTCAACATCAGGCTCCCTGCCTGAATTTAACCTGGAGGTAAATGAAAAATTAAAAACTAAATGAGCCCTATCTCCCTGATGAACATTGAATTTTGCCTTAAAAAGGGAGTATTTTTATTTCCCTTGACTTTTACAGGATGGAGGTGGTGGGAAGGTTACAGGGAGAGGCTGCCAGCCGGTTTAGTTCTGGCTGGATCACAACTTTTTTTTTTAGGTGTCAATCCCTTCCTTTACATGGAAGCCTCAGGCTTCCCTGCTGAATCTCTACAGAGACAAGTGAATCACAGCCTTGCATTGGGCAGTGTGGCAATTAATCAGCCATTAAAAAGGAAGACCTGCTGTCTTATAAACCAATTAGACGGGAACTGGTTGCTTGTGTAACTAATGTAGTGGGGTTGCTAGTAAGTTAAAGGCTCCTTGCGGAGAGAGGAGCTGAAATAAGTCTCTGTTCCAGGGCTTTAAAGAACATGTTGAAACCACCAGAGCACCAGATCTTCCTCTAAAACAGGAATCTCAATTTGCAGCCATACATTGCAGTAAACACTGTCCCCTCTGCTTGCCTTGCAGTTGGCTGAAGAAAGTATTTTTAACTCTTGATGATGAAATGTTTTAAAGTTCTCTTTTTTCTTAAATCTTCACTGGGTTTCTGGGCAGGGATGGAGATGATGATGAGGATGAATGGGTGAGAACCCCTCTGAGGCTGGGCAAGAGAGGTGAGGCAGTACTGTGGGATGCTCTGTGCATGCAAAGAGATGGGTTCGCTGAGCTCCAGCTAACCCTGGAGCAGGATTTGGTGCACTCTCCATTAATGCAGCACCTTTTTTAGCTTGTTTGCAGGCTGGGTCTCCTTTTAGAAGCTGGGCTGATGCTTTTGCATAGGACTGCCTCTGTGTTTGGGTTGGTGCTGGTGTGGGGCAGGATTGCAGGCTGTAGGGAGGGTCCGTGTCACTGAGAGAGCGTGTTGTTATCTGTGCCTTGAGCAGGGTTTACTCCAGCAGCCACTGGAGCAAATCTCAAGTGTTTAGCTGGTTGCATTGGGCTTTCAATTCTTGGCAGTTCTGCTAATGTGCTAATTTGAACTGCTCTCTCCTGAGAACACACTCAGTCTGCTGGATGCCGAGCCAAATGGAGCAGGGGGCTGACCCCAGCCTGCTACCTGGAGCTGTGAGCGTGGATTTCAGGAGCAGTCCTGTGCTCCATCCATCCTGACAAGGACCTGTAGGGGGGGGTTGGGTGGCTGTCCCAGCAGCAAGAAAGGAAGCCCCTTGGTGAGGAGATTCTAAAGCAGATTCATTGGTTTCCTGTTCAATTTATTCTGCTTTTAGAAGAGGTGTGATTGCTGTCGTTGGGCTGCTAAAGTAACAAGATATATGTTTAAGTTTACCTAATATACTGTGTGCAGCTACTTAGGAACAGTGCAAACTAGATAAATAAATCATGGCCTTGCTTCAGTCGTAGCAATGATTTTGTGTCTGCTCCATCATAACACAGGGCCTGTTAATTTCACTGGGAATGTGGGACACAGCGTTCACTTACCTTATGCTTGAATTTAACAGCACTCACGTGCAGAATTTTAACAGATCATTCTAGGTCAACCAAGATAGTTGTTGCTAATCCTTTTTTGCAATTCCGTAAGCAGGAATAATTTTGGACTAGATCTTTGGTAGGGAAACTTTGTTGCTATAGCATAAAATGCTGAAAAGACAGTTTGAGGTGGAGAGAAGGGCACTGGGTACACCAACATCTAGTTTTGGCTCTGAAACTTGCTTGGTGACTGTAGGGAAGACACTTTTCTTATGAGAGCCTCTATTTTCCTGGCTCCCCTCATGGCACAATCTATTTTATTTTTATTTGTGACTTTTCCTGAGTGCAGTATTTGCATTATTTATGTAGTTGCAGTGACTAGGAGTGTTGGTCTAGACTAGACAGACTAGCCCTGCCCCACTGATGCTGTCTTGTACCAACCTCAGTACGTGGTGGCAACACAAACTGTGCGTGTGCTTCATCAGCGAGGAGGTGCTGAGCAGTTTAGAGTGCCAGCCTGTGACAATCAGCTCCCTTTGCTTGCTGCTGAGTAAATTCTGCATGTCAGGGCTGATCCTGGCCCCACACTTCAATGTATAAATGCTCTTGAGTGTGGCCATGCGGAGAGGCTTCTGCCTCTTCCTCTCCCTTGCTCTGCAGATCATTTGTCATGATCCTCAATTCCTGACCTAGCCCTCGTTTAGGTCAGGGTCTCATCAGCCCCAGTTTAACAGATTTCATCCTTATTAAACAGTAAGTGTGGGCTTACAATCAGTAGGTTGTTTTGCTTTGCTGAGTCAGGGCTTTAATTACCCCCAGCTTATGACAGCTCTGCATCCTGAGTGGAAGATGCCACCGTCATCCCTGCAGCCCTCGGCTCACACCCAGGGAAGGTGCACACTCCATTTGAAAGGTACCTCAGCTGCAGTCTGCTGAGCCAATCCTCAAATTGAGTTTGAAGTCATTAAGTGGAAAAGAAAATTTTTGTGACAAGTGATTTCCCTGAGCAGGTGACAAACTATAATGAAGCGGGGCGGTTTGGCTGGGAAGGTTTATGATAGCAGCTGTGTACCCTTCCTCTCCTGTGAGCAATCTGGGCAGGAGAGGATTCGTGGAAAACTGTCCATGCCACTGCAATGCAATGTTGCCTGTATGTCAGCCTTGGATTAATTTTCACAGTCTTTCCCCAAAATGTTCCTGGAGATCCTTTGGGAACAAAGGCAGGCTGGGTGACTAATTACCCTTTAAGTTGTACCACTCTTCCTAGCAAAGTGCTTGCTTGGGAAAAGCTTGTGAGCAAACAGCACCCCTGGAAAATGGCGTAACATGAAGGCTCCGAGTTCTGTAGCTGCACTCTTGCTGGTTATGGCTGCACAGTTTCTTCCTCCTGCTTTGGCTGTGCTCCTGTAGGACAGGGACGTGTCTGCCACGAGCTGATGGATGCGCTGGGCACACGGCCTGGCTCTCACAGGTACCTGCAGAGAGGGAGCAATGGGCACATCATAGTCAGGGACAGAGCTCTTCCCAAAACAGCAGGAAAATGGAGAAGGGAGGAATGAGGGCACCAGAATAGCTCTTCCAGCATGGGGCAAGGGTTAGGTACAAGAGCACTGAGAAGCTGATTTATAAAAACCTGAAATGTGCAGTGTGAGAGCTGCAGCTCACAGCAGGATGCTGCAGCAGCACAAGCAGTTGCTCCCCTTAATGTGCAGGTAGCCAAGTGTGACAGACCACAGCCATAACACTTGGGAGAGAGGTGCAGAGGCCAAGGAATAGGCTGTCCTGGCCAAGATGGTGCCTGTCTGTTTTTAATCTCACTTCTGTGCTGTGTAGATACCTAGGCAAGAGATCTCTCTTGTCTAGGGAAGAGATGCAGTGCTCCTTAAACAGGTGCTATTCATAGTACACAGCTAGCCAGGAGGTTTCTGGGGTGTTCCTCTAAGGTGGTGGGTGTCTCCTTAGAGGTGAGGCTTGGAGCACTGCAGGCCAGCTGCTCCTGATTTCTTTATTCCCCCGATTGCGGGTTTTGCAGTGTGTGGGTGGGTTGGTTTTTTCTTAGTACAATGTCAACTGCTGGCTGAGCAATGCTGGGATTTGTGTAAGGCTTATGTGCCCTGGTGGGGGTGCAAGCAGCTCTGCCCAAGAGAACCAGGCATGTTCCTGGGGAGCAGGCATGTTCTGCAGGTGCCCTCACCTGTTGCCTGATCTCTGCACTGCCTTCTTGGGGTGAGCTGTTCAGGACCAACCCCTCACCCTTTGGGCTTATGCTGGTGTCTGCTTAATGGGATTTCTTCCACAAAAGGGTAGTGATCAATCACCCAGGCTAGACACTGCTGTCTAAGGCCACCAGCTGCTGACCTTCAGGACAGTTGGATTTATACCTCGGAGCAGGTGTTGAATTCCTGATGCACAGAGCACTGCTGAGCTGGGAGCTGCTCAGTCTCGTTTGCTGTCCATCCTACACGAGGCTGATTATCCAGCTGTCCCTGCCTCAACTGCTCTTAGCCAGGCTGGGATCTCCACAGCAGCACACAGGGTGGGAAGGTGGTGGGTGTTGACCAGCCAGGAGGGCCCCAATGTGTTAATGAGCCTCATTAACTTTACCAGCTTCACCTGGGACCCACGCCCAGCTCCTCAGCCTTAGGAGCTTCATTTGAATTCGGGTCCCTGTGTCTTCCTGAGCTGTGGTGGAGCTGTGCCTGCCCCCAGCACTGTCTCTGTTGCTGGCTCCATGGGTGCACTCTAGACCCATGCTGCAGTTCCTTGCTGCTGCTCTGTCTCCTGGATGAACCCTGCAGTGATGCTGTAGGTAGCCTGGCCTCAAATCCTGTCTTCCAAAGGGACTTTGGACCTCTGCTGCAGGTAACGTGTCTGACTCTCTCTTCTTCCTGCTTGAGCTCTTTGCCCCTGACTCGTCACCTCACCTTGCCTGGGGCTGTCCACTGAGCCTGTCACCACCCAGCCCTGCTCAGGCCTGGTGGGACCGTGCTGGGTGGGTGAGAGCTGCCCTGTGGTCACCCATGGCTCCTGCCTTGTCCCCTGTGTAGAGCAGCCTCATTCTCAATGCTCCCTGGCAGTCTTGTGGATATAACAGGCTAATTCAGTGCTGCTCTTGAGCCTTGAAGCAATCCTCTGGTCTGATTTGAAAATTCACTTTTCTTGAGCTTCCACCTTCAGAGCTCTCCCTTGTCCCTTCCCAGGGTTTCATGGGAGCTGGTGTGGAAAGGTTGTCCTGTTCTGGTTGAGAGGTGTTGCCCAGACAAAGAAGGGGTTGAAGATGTTATTTAAAGGGGTGCCAAAGTTTTAATGTGAGTACTGGGAATAGAGCAGGAATAATTTTTTGGAGGCACTAGGTATGCATAGCACTGCTCTGCACACAGGGGTTGAACGTGGACTGGGGGAGAGATCAACGGGAGCAAGTGATGCCAGCTGGAGACACCAGAAGCCTTTTAAAAAGAGCTTGGAAGCAACACGAAACCCAACACACTTGCATATTCCAAGCAATGCACGTAAGCAAGACTCACTTTTACATTTTTCAGAGCAGATTAGCGATTTTCTAATTAGGGAAAGAGCCGAATATTGAGCACTGAAATGGATAAGCGACTTAAAAAGAACACAGAAAATCGCAAAGTGAAATCACTTAAATCAGCCTTGTCTCCTCCCCCCCTTCATGCTTGGTATGCTGTTTATCTTGGCAAAGAGGGGGAAAATAAATTCCCTGGAGGTGGCACATACACACTGGCACCTGAATGCATCAGATATAGCTATGCAGCGAGCTAAAAGCCCTAAACTGCAGATTTTTGAATCGCTCTTCTGGACCTGCAAAAATATGAGCAAGGCTGCATCCCAGGCTGGGGCTTGCTCTGTCTGTTGTACCGAGCAGCAGCTGTTTGCTAAATTTTGATCTGGATCTGGTCATGGATTAAGGTGATCCCAGCAGCTGAGGGTTGTTTGGCTGTTTGAGCAGCTCGACGCTTGGGTCTGTGAAAGAGCAGAACATTGCCTTGGCTGTGATTCTGAGTGAGTTCCTGGGGCAGCTTCTTCCTGGATGCTGCCAGACACACATCTTGAGACCCAAAATGTGGTTGGCCATGTGCTGCTAGCAGAAAACATACTCCAAAGGCTAAAGACCTGTTTTTCTTGTCAGGCCTGACCCTTCACCTTTTCATGCCTTAGGTTCACCATCTACAAAATGGGGAATTGCCAAACTTGGATTGCACGTGCCTGGGCTTTGGAAGGGGCCAACACAAGGTGCCCTGGAGAGGTGCCCAAGGCAATTTACACCAGGAAATCTTTTCTTAGGCTCTTGTTGTCCCAAGAAAAGAGGGTTTAGGAAGTGTTATGAACTGTGGGGATATGGGGCAGGGAGTGTATCTCACTGTGCACACAGCAGTGCTTGCATGCTGCAGCCACTGCTGGACCATAAATAAATGTTAGTGGGCACTCTCTCTCCCAAAGCACCTATCACTGCTGCCATCCATGTGGAAAGAGGAAAGTAAATAGATTCTTGGATTGTCTTAAAGGCAGAGGGAATAGGATAGGATCAGTCTATTGGATTTGTTGAATAAACTACAAAAAATAAGATCTAATTCTCTGCAGACGCAGGGTAATGGGCTATGCTGTATTTTGCATTTCAAGCACCAGAGCATTCAAACCAAGCTGTCAAACTGGTGGGCTTGTTTGAATTAACCATGGCCTGAACTGGGCACAATATTTTTCTGACTTACTTATGCTCCAGTAGAATTTATGCCTGCTTTCAGCAGACATGGTGCATTCTGCTTGCCCAGGGAGGTGTGCTCTGCCCCACCATGCTTACAGAGGGAGTTACAAACTGGGGAGCCAAAAAAGCTGCTTTGACATTCGTCTAAAAAGCTGACCGTGCATTTGGGATTGCATCAGTGGTGTCCCAGAGAAAGGAAGGTAGCTTGCTGGCTGGAAGCTTCTGGTGTAAATCCAACCAAGATCACTCCTGTGTTTTAATCAAAACTTCCATCCAAAAGCCATGCATCAGCATGACTCAGTTTGCTGGCTGCTCCACAGAGGTAGAAGACAACCCCTTCACCCTCTGGCTCTTCCCCCTTGTCTGGCCAAGATGTTACAACCCAGAAAAAACAGCATTGTGCTGACACTGATGCTGCTTGTGCGCTTCCCTGCTCTGTGAACACAAAAATGTGGCTCTTGGGTTTTGCCCTAAGAGGGTATAAAGTGTCAGGGAAATATTGTGTGCCCTCTCCTTTTGAACAGGGCCTTTGTACTGGCCTTAAAGATAGGTAAGAGGGATTCGTGCATTCCCTGACAGCTGTGGGGAAGCGGAAACTTTTCATTCCATTCTCTAGATGAAGATCAGAGGTTGTGAGATGAGAGGAGAGAGGCTGGCAGTGGAACAACCCACAGGTTAATCATGGAGCTGGCATTTGGGAAATCCAGCTTCAGTTCCTACGGGGTATTTCTAAGTATTTAGCCGAAAGCAAACACACAAAGAAACTGAAGCGCACAAAAAACATGAGAAATGATCAGCCCTGCAGCAGCCTCTGTTGTAGCTTTAAGCCATCTAAAGAAGTATCCTTACATCCTATGAATTGTATTCCAGTTGGAAAACCTTTGCTGTGCCTCTGCAGTTGCCTTGCATGCATACAGAGCACATCGCTCTTACAATACAGATGATATCTTCTGGCCACTTCTAAATTAACAGAGCCTCAGGTATAAATTCATTGTAGTTTTCATTCCTATTTCCTCTCCCCAAAGTACCTTGAGAATTGGAGATTTCAGCTGCATAGAGGGACTTTGGGGTGGGCAGCTGTGCCTTGGCTGTGCTCTCAGGTGTCCCTTGCAACCCTTCAGCACACACATTGCAGTCACCCAGTACTGTGATCTGGGCTGGCCTTAACTGACCATCAGCTACAGGGCACAGGAGGACATGGTTGGGCCAGTAATGCAGCAGGAGTGGACAAAACCCATCTCCCTGGGTTGCACCCTCTCTCTATAGCTGCAGCAGCCTGCTCTGCCAGTCAGTTTCTCTGCTGCCACGAACCTAAGGGCTTTCATCAGAATTTTAGCTTTTCTAATAAGTAAAAAAAGCTCTTGCCCATTCTCTGGCTCTGAAGACGAGTGGCATTGCATGGTTCATGTCCTTGTGGCTGACCTCTTCTCCCCAGAAGGAATTAACCTCACCTGGTCTGTCTCTGCTAAAATGCCCTGGGGAGCCTGGGCCGTGACTGTCTGCTCTGGTGTGGATGGTGGTGGGGCAGTGCTGTGTTCTCCTTTAGATGGTGTAGAAACAGCCAGCAAGTCTCTGGTAGTACGGAGCTGGTCGGGCAGGGTGTGTGTCTGCACGTCTCTGGGAGGAGATGCCCTCGTGGCTGGGGTGCAGGGCTGGTGCTCTCCAAAGGTGTGCCCCGCTGTCTGCAGGGACCTTGAGCTGTGAGGATGCCCAATATCATTTTTCTCTGGTAGCTGAGATGCTGGCTCACAAAAATCAGGAAAAATACAGCACTGAGGAGTTCCAGCAAGGTCCTGCCACCTTTGTAAAGTAGCAGCCAACTTACCTCACTCAGTGCCCAGGCAGGAAATAAACTTGCTAAATGAGTATATTTACTGCAAATGAATTTGTACCAAATCTTGTATGTGCAGCAAAATCCTCTTAGATGAGCATCTGATAAAGGATTAAAACTATTACATGATTAAAAAATCCCTTCTGCCAAATGGTGAAATATACAGATTATACGGTGCTTTGTTGTTTTGTTTTTCCCCTTGGCTTTGCTATTCCCACCCTCCTTGCCCTGTTTGAGGGGAGGGAAGAGAGGGAGAAAGGTCTCTGTTGCATCCCCCTGAGGCACAAGGGGTGCCTGGGAGGCTGGGGGAGCAGTGGTAAACTCCATCACC
Organism: Edolisoma coerulescens; assembly: GCA_013397115.1. Lineage (NCBI taxonomy): Eukaryota > Metazoa > Chordata > Aves > Passeriformes > Campephagidae > Edolisoma > Edolisoma coerulescens. The sequence continues at coordinate 147,185 of VWZW01003625.1, read as the reverse complement.
CTGCAGGACATGGGGAAAGGTCCCCCAAACCTCTCCCAGCTGCATGCTGTGTCCTGCTTTTCTGCAGATGGATTTCTCCTTAGTGTGGAGAGCTTTTCTCATGGGAAAGACTGGGCACACTGGGAAGCTCCTGGGAATTGGGAAGCCAAAACGGGTGAAGCCAAGGAGCAAGACTAAACCCTACAGGAGGGCTATTGCAGGCAGGATAACATCCCAGAGGAGTTCTCATGGGGACAGTCCTCTCCTTAGGCAAAACAGAGGAAGGATTGGTTTCAGGCAGCACCTGAGCTGCTGTGTCTCTGGGTGGGACCATCAGTGTTTCCTTCAGCTCTAGGACATGTCCCCTCAGTGAGCCTGTCTGCAGAAATGTCCCGGAACTCAGCAGCTCCCTATGATTTGCATCGCCCGTGTTGCAGGTGGTGGCACCTGACCTCGGTTATGTTGGGTGGCAGCAGACAGGGAAGTGTCAGACCATCTCCCCTGTCAGAACTTCGTTTCACTGTGACATGGGCATGTCTCCTTTGGGTATGCAGCCAAGCATTTAGGGTGTGCTAGGAGTTTCTTAGCCCACAGTGCTAAGGCAATAATTGGGACAGCCCTGATATCAGAGGAAAAGTGCCAAATGCTCTGTTGTAGGAGGGGTTCAGCTAAAGCTCCTCCTGATGCTCATCGTGTTCACAAGGCTCAGGTGTGCTTTCTCCTCACCCTGAACTGGAGAGTGTGAGAAGACTCCCTTGCTGTGATTGTGTGCCTGGGTAATTCCTGATAGCTCTGGGAGACGAAGGTTGGCTGGGAGAAGGGGTAGGGAAGGACACAGGCCACTGCTACAGCCCTGGAGGTTGAAATGAGGGTGAGACATCAGCATCTCTGCTGTGAAAGGAGCCCTGCTGTGGGCTTGAGCAGAGCCAGGATTTCCCTCAGGCTGCCTAGGGCTTGCTTCTTGCTGCAGAGTTGGACCCCACCAGCCATGGGCTGCTGCTGAAAGTACCTGTTTCCCTGGTGTGCTGGGCAGGGGCACTGCTCTGCAGAGGATGTTTTGGGGTCAGGCTGGATGAGATAACCACTTCATTAATGTAACCCTGATTAGGCAGTCAGGGACCGCAGCGGAGTCCAAGTTATTAGGAGCTGTCAGCAGCCGAGCGTTCAAGTGGAAGGATGGGAGAGGAGGAAGGAAGAGCCAAAGGGGCTTTAGCAGTGGTGGTGTGAGCTCAGTATTTATGAGGGGAATAAGCCTCTGGTGTTTTATGGCCGGTAAGATGCTGTTTTCTCTGGGTCTGTTTGATTAGATAGGATTATCTCAAGGGCTCAAATGGCACATCATTGATTTCTGCTCACTTTCATGGGGACATTCAGCAGCCCTGATCTATCCCTCCTGGTTCCAGAGTGCTGAGAGGGGACAGCCACTGCTGGGGGGCAGCCCGTGCCAGGAGGGGCTGTTTGGAAGGGGACACCCCTTATTTAGCCTGACTGCAGCTCCCCTGCTCTCCTGCACAGTGCCCTCCGTTCTGATTGCTTTGGGGCCATCACTCGCTGTCTCCCAAAATCAAGAGCTGGTACGATGATTCTGTCTCCTTGATGTTTCGGGGAGAGCTGGACAAGGTCAAGAAAGGAAAGAGACAGGAGAGGAATTTACCAGCTCCGAGGGGAACTCGGAAGGCCACAGTTTCTAGCTGGTGTAGCACTGTGGGAATGCATCGTGGTCAGAGGCATGATGAGGTAGGGACCAGATTTAGGATTATTGGGAAGGTGATCAGTTTTCCAACTTCCTTTGCCCAGGCTCTTACTTAGCATTCATCATGCATCTGGAAACTTTATAAAAATCTTATCCCAGGTACCAAACTCCCAGTAACCTGTCGTTGTGGGTGTCAGGGAGCTTCAGGTTAGGGCAATGTGGTGCTGGCAGCAATGTCAGGTGGGTAAGCCTGACCAATGTGAGTCAAAGTATTTAAAGGCTGCAACAGAGAGCAGCCTCCCTCATTTCCATGTTGTAGCTGCTGGCAGAATCCTGAAATGAGATGGCAAATTGCTTTTGTAGCTCTTGTCCATATAAATTGGAGGCTGAGGGGTTACAGAGCAGACTTTTTCAACAGGGTTACAGTCTTCTGGCCATGAGCAGAGGGATCTTTGTGCTGCAGTGGCAGAGAGCAGGGCAGGAGAAAAGGGAGTGTAAGGACAGGCTTTGCTTTATCCTAACCCATTAGACATGGAAGAAACCAGTGCATCTTCAGCAGCATTGGAATCGATTGCCATGAGGAGAATTGCAGAATATTTCGTGTTCTTTGGCATGTGAGGTTGAAGGCAAAGACAGTGTGGAGATGTGGGGGCTTAAAGGGACTGTTGTGAGTTTGGACAGTGATCTTGCTCGAAGGATACTGACTTGTATTTTGGTTTCTGCTTACCTCAAGCAGTCACTGGTGGGTGGGTTACTTCTGCCTCTTCTCTGTGCATGCGGGACAGGGACTTGTGAGCAGAGGAGCATCCTGAGCTGGTGGTTACCAGTGTGAACAGAGAGGCTCTCTGCAGGAGAGGCTGGTGTGGGCTGCCAGGGCTGGCAACACCTCTGGGTGTCTCTAGTAAAGTTCAGTGACTCTGTTCCACTTGGCATCACAGAGCTGAATAAGTTAACAAGCTCGGGGGCTCTAAAATCACTGTCTTTGCTAGCTGGTCTCCTCTGAAAGCAGGGCTAAGGGAGAGCTGGGCAAGAGGAGCAAAGCACCACAGCGTGACAGAGGAGGGATGTAGGTGACAGAGGGCTCCTGGCATGGGGCTGAACTGGGGACCTGTGGGCAGAGGAGGTGGTGCAGGCAGGTAGTTGTTACAATGCTGCAGTGCAAGTTGGGGCCAGAGTGGAGCACGGAGGAGAGAGTGGTGGGACCACTCAGACCCTGGGGTTTGCTTCTTCACTTGGAAACTGCATTCCCTTTAATCTTCTGCTTCCTCTTTTTTTTTTTTTTTTTTTTTTTTTTTTTTTTTTTTTTTTTCTTTTTCCCCCCCTTTTTTTTAAAC
>VWZW01003625.1:6078-144174 GCA_013397115.1 Edolisoma coerulescens | reverse complement strand
CTGTATAGGGTTTTGTGGTTTTTTTTTTTTTTTTTTTTTTTGCCCAGTAATTCAGGGGAAGTGCTAGCACTCAGCTCCTGCTGGGAAAAAAGTGCTGGAGCCCAGCGCCTGCCGATCCCTGCTCGTGCTGTGCCCTGATTAGCAACTTGTGCTGGAGCACATCAGCACAGGAGCCTGGGCTGCTCAGGGAGCAATGGAGAGAAGGAGGGGACTGTGGAGCTCTCAGCCCTTGCTTTGAGGAGCCTTTCTGCCTGGTTTGCAGTGCTGGCAGGGCACTGGGGCTGCCGTGTGTGCTGCAGGCTCTGCCATGTGTGCCAGCCTGCCCGGGTCCTGCTGGCTTGCCGTGGCCTGACCTACCTTTCCCAGCTTGTTCTGCTGCCTGAGTTTCTTCAGCCTCTCTTCCTATAATGGAGGCATGAGCACAGGCTTCCCCTTCCCCCTGCCTCTCTGCCCACACAGGCTGAGAAGCTGGTTTCTCTCTTGGGTGATGCTCAGGATGCTGCCCAGGCTTTCTTCTGGTGGCGTTCAGTAGGTGGGACTTGGATTAGACAGAGGGAAAAGAGTGGACAGATTGGGAGTTCAGCTGAGCCCTGCCAAGCTCATTTCAAGAAGGCCCTCAAGGTGCCATTGGCAGTGTCCAGCCTGTCCTATGCCTTTGGTGCTGGCTGAGGAATGTCCAGGACTTGCCACTGCAGTAATAAAATCTCATCTTAGGCTCCCAGTCAACCAAAGCTGGTTTTCTCTTCCCTGAGGTCTGGAGACAGTAAAAACAACTGCCAGACTATTTCAGAGCTTGCAGTGTAAGCCCAGAGCTACAATGGACACCAGAAAGCCTCCATCCCATTCTTGCAGAAAAGTTCCATCCCCAGGGAATGAAATAATCACCTGTACAATCATTTACTCCCATCCACTGGGACTATTTGCTACCATTAGTACTAAAAATGGTCCTACGGCAACTACAGGCCACCTCCTCCTCACTCCCACCTCAGTAATGAAAACACTCCCTTCTCTCTCTCCATCCTGAAGAGTTTTAATCAAATAAACCTGGCACACATGCTCCTGAAAAGAGGATGCTCTCTGTCAGCCAAAATCTGTGCCTGTTCCATTTTCTTCTGATTTAATTTTCCAGAGATTAAGATCCTGTTCATCTCCACTCTCAGAACTTGGCTGACTCTGTTTTGTTTGTTGGTTTTACTCTAGTGAGTTTTTCCTTTCTGTTGGTGGCTTTGTTTTGAAAATCCTGAAACCCCAAGGGCACTGATTCCCGGGGACCCAGCCGGCTGTGAAATCGATAGGGAGCTGAGCCTTCCCACACCTGGCAGCCTCTCGCCTGCTCTTGCCCTTCGTGCCTGGAATGTGGGTTGTTGTCTTCCTCCAAAGGGCTTTGGCTTTGCTGCTGAAGAGTGTTTCTGCTGGGAATGTGTTTTCCCGTAGCAGGGGCTGTCTCCTGGCTGCCAGCTCCTCTTGCTCTGTAGAAGGTTGTCTGTCTTTGCTGCCATCTTTGGTTCAGCATCTCCATGTAGCCTGAATGGCAGTAAAATTTTCACCCTCTTGTATTAAAGACCTCAGAGTGGGTCTCTCAGGGCTGTGTTCAGTCCATCTTGAATATCTCCAGGGAGGGAGATCCCACAATCTCTCTGGACAACCTTTACCAGTACTTGGTCTCCCTCACAGTGGGAGTGGGGGGAAAAATAATCAGTTGTTTCCTTATGGTTTGATGGACCCTATTATGTTTCAGTTTGTTTCTGCTGCTTCTTTCCCTGTCACTGGGCAGCACTGAGAGGAGCCTGGCTCTGCCTTCTTTACACCCTCCCTTCAGGTATTTATAGATACTGATAAGATCCCCCTCAGCCTTCTCTTCTCCAGGCTAAACAGTCCGAGCTCTCTCAGCCTTCCCTTATACGTGAGATGCTTCAGTCCTTTAACCATCTTAGTGGTTCTTTTCTGGACACTTTGCAGCAGTTCCATATCTCCCTTGCACTGGGATCCCAGAACTGGCCTGGCACACCAGGAGTGGCCTCACCAGTGCTGAGTGAAGGGGAAGCATCCCCTCCCTTGACCTGCTGGTACTTCTAAGGCACACCTGGGTACCATGGGCTGTCTTTGCTGCACGGGCACATTGCTGCCTCATGGTCAGCTTGGTGTCCACCAAGGCCCCCAGCACCTTTCTCTGCAGAGGGAAAGGAGTAAGAGTTGTATCCTTGAAAGTCTTGTGTTTCAGGCACTGGCACAGGTTGTCCAGAGAAGCTGGGGCTGCCCCATCCCTGGAAGTGTTCAAGGCCAGGCTGGACAGAGCTTGGAGCATCCGTGGTCTAGTGGGAGGTGTCTCTGCCCATGGCAGGGGGGGGAATGAGATGGTCTTTAAGGTCCCTTCTAACCCAAGCCATTCTGTGATTAATGGTGGCATTAAGCACATTCATACCTCTCCCTTCTGACTTGATTGCACCCCCATTCCTCTTGGCTTGGCAGACTGATGGGTTTTAGTTTCTACAAAGCATGGGGCTGTTGGTCTTCAGCCTGGAGCTCCCTGGTTTCCCCAAGGTATGTGTGATGCAGGGAAGGCTGCCCGTTTGAGGGAGAACTCCTGCGTTGGTGCTGATGGAGGGGAAGAGCCCCTAAAGCTGACCCACTCCCAGCTGGCCTCTGAGCACTGTTGTTTGTGAGGAGACTGAAACACCCAAATATTTCCAGTGCTCTTTGCAGGCTATGCAGATGTCTGGGGTCAGTGGTGACAAATTATGTAGATTCCTCCCCCTTCCCTCTCTCCTTTCTCATTTCCATTATCTGCCTTTTGTAGAGGCTGTAATTTATTGCATTTTGCAACCTTGTAATTTATGGCTTTTTTATAATTCTTTTCGAGCTTTCAGCAGTAACAGCTCCATGTACCCCAGTGCATTTCATTGTCACACTTGAGGCTTTCCCACCTCCCCCTGCACTTCCACTCTTTTCTTGTAACTTGCCTGTTTACTTGCTAAATTATTATTGTGCACTCAATAAAAATTGCATTTAAAAAGTGATAACTGAAATGACATTTAACATGGAAAGCACTTAAGCATAATTACACTATATGCATTGCATCATTTTGTGACAGTTAATGAAAAAAATATCTGAACAGGGTTTTTTGTTGGGGGCTGTAGAGATTGAGTACTGGCATTTCATTGCTTTTAGAAACATGGCTTTTATTTTCAGTGGAGGGCTTTGTCCTGGGATTTTTCTGCTTCTTCCTCCCTTGCTGCCACAGGTATCCTGTATCTGATGCAGTGGCACAGGGTGAAGAAGTCACTCCTGGCATTCTAAGGGGTTCAAGCTGGTATAATGTGCTCAGAGTTTGATATTCCCAGCTGGAAATTTGGAGAGGGTTAGCTTATTTGGATCAGTGACTTGAGCAGATTTGCTGCAGAGATGTGTGTGATGGCACCAGGGCTGTGGTAAGGGGGAAGGGAGGAGGTGGCAGCCCCTTGGTTGTCATGGTCCAGTTGTGGATTCTGGGGTAACGGTGTCAGCGTAGCTTTGGCTCCTGGTTGTGCCTTACAGGGATTTTTTTGGAAGGAAGGTGCTGCTGGCTGAGGCTGTGAGCTAAACAGTTAATGTTCTTGCTTTGTACTGTCCAGTGACTTCTGCAGAAAGGGGGAAAGTGTGCCAACCCCTCGTGACCCCGTGGCTCACATCCTCACTGATACAACTACTTGATTATTAGATTACCTGTAAATCACAGCTCCTTGACCATCTGCTGTGTGAAACTCCTCAGCTCAACCCCAGCATCTGTCCAGCCTGGCCATGCAGGCTGTGCTGAATTCCTGAGCAGATCAGCCTGGCTTTCCAGGCATTGTTTCCTCTGCCGTGCTTTGTCCTGTCCTTTTCCTACCTATACACTGCAAAACTTTACCATACGAGCTGCTTCGGGGTGATCCTCATTCCTTGCTCTTCTTCCCTTCTCCAGAAAGCAAGATGAGCTTGGTCAGACAGTCACACAGGCTGCAAACCAGCTCTGTAAATCGGGTCCCTATCTCATACAGGGAACTGCAACTGGAGATGCAGATCACAGCTCCTGCATAACCAGGTTAGTCACCCCTGTAGGAGCTGTGGGCTCCTCCTTCTGGGAGCCCTGAGCTGCTTGGAACAGGGGCGAGGGGGGGTGGACCTCTTCCTGCACTTTAAGCAAGGTGAAGAGACAAGAACAGGGACCTTGAGTAGCAGGGCACAGGAAGATCTGAAAAAGCTTTTGAGATGTAGTGAACAGATGATGGGAGCCACAGCGCTTGACATTTCCAGGCTGCGTGTGAGGGATTTTTGGAGCAAGCTGAGATAGACAGTACGTGTTTTCTGCAATTTGGAGGAGTGATCTTCAGGAAGCAGTGTCTGTGGCAGCTTTGGATACTAGTCCATGAATTGGAAGGGTAGTGGGCTTGTGGGGAAGTGAGCTGGGTAGGAGAAAATGGAAGCAAGCCTTTACTTAAAAAAGGAAGGGAGGGGAAAACCCCACTGGTGAGAACATTAAGTGTCCATGAACAAACTCCCCAGCTTATCTAGAAACAGTGTGTTGCCTTTCTCTGCTGGTGCTGTGACTTGCCCTTCAAGTTAATAAACTGTTAATCACTTTATGGGTCATTTCATGCAAAATGTTCACCAAAGCATTCTAAGGCTCAGATACAGGAGGTTAGTGAACTCAGGCATTTTTTCCCCTTTTTCTTCAAATGCACACATAACTAGAAACCATGCTGGGGCAGTAATAACCAATATAACTGGGAAAGGAATCTCCTGGAGAGATTACTCTATGCTTTTTTGAGGAGGAAGAGGCATTTCTGGTTGCTTGTATTTTTTTTTTATTACGGTTTTTCTGAGTTAAAAAAAATCTATTGATAAAATCCTCATCCGCTTGACAATCGGTCTCATCTGGGAACTATTTGGTGTTATCTTGGCTTAATTCATTAGTAAGAATAAAAAATGGCATTAAAAAAGGACATCGCTATTGAGAGCACTTAATTCTTTGCAACAAGAGTCAATTATGCCCTGTTGAGTTAGTGGTTCTGCATGGGGCTTACTTGAGAAATTCCTCAGCCTGACAGAGGACCTGGGAAAACAGAGTGGAAGGAGGGCAGAGTCCCACTCTCGCAGTAGATGTGCAAAATGCCTGTTTTGCCTTGGACCTGCCCCCGGCCTGGGCAGGAGGCTGGGATGCAGGGGCTGGTGATGCCAGGACTGTGATCTGCAGCCTGGCTCCCTCGCAGGGAGGGAGGGGAGCAGTACTCCCGTGAGCTCAGCAAGTGGCTGGAACACGTTTGCTCTCCTGATGGGTTTGTGGCCGAGACTCTGCTTCCCTCCCCAGTTCCTCTGGTACTTCACAACAGCACTTCAGTTCTGAGCTAATGGGGCTGCATGCTCCTGCAGCACGTGGTGGAGGATGCTCCTGCACTGTGCACACTCTGCTCTCAGAGGAGGAAACACTGGGGCTTTCTTGTTTTGCTTCTGATCTGTTTTGGGACCTCTTTGAGATGATGGCATGTTCACTGCCTGCCAGTGCAGGTGCTCAGTGTCAGACTGTCACTGCTGAGTCTGGGACCTTGCTCAGGTGTGGAGCTGGGTGTGGGTTTGGTACTGAGAACCAAATTCAGCCCATGGGATGTTTTTGAGCTTCTAATTTCAGCAGGAATTAATTCCAGCAACCCTGTTGTCTGTGTTTTTCAGGAGATGGAGTGCAGGTTGCTTCTGGCAGTGTAAGCTGTGGCACCAGGTGTGCCAGAAGCACAGCATTGCTTGCTCAGGGCAGGGGGCTTTCTGATGGTGGTGGTAGTCTTGATAAGTTGAATGAGGAGATAGATACAGTAGGAAAGGAAATGGCACTAAAAGGAGAAGCAAAGTGTGAAGCCTGTTTCCTGCTACACTTTTTGTAGCTGAAATGTAGTGATGCTTTAAGATGTGTATTGATCATCCAAACACAGAGATATATGTGGTCTATATAATCGTCTAAGTTTTATTTATGACACAAACCCAAGTCAGCACTATTATTAATATAATTGCAAACCCACTTTTCTATTATGTGATCAACTAAACTGCATTGCAAAGCAGCCTTGGGGGTTGCCCAGCCTGGAGTGCAGTGACACACTGCAGGACTGTGGGAGTGAGCAGGGTGCTGCTGCCACGCTGTGGGGCTCCATCCATGAGCCACTGGGCTTGAAAAATAAGCTGTAGAATAAACCCTTGACATTTAGAACAAGAGGCAAAATCCCACAGCCCTGGGAAATTATAATTTTCTTTTTAGAACTCACTCCCTAGTTTTAGGAGGGAAGTTACAAGGTAGCATTAAAAAGCACCTGGTGCATCACCATCACGTCTCACCATTTGAGTTTAAATGTCTCATCTGAAAAAATTCCCAGCCGGGTTTCTTTTCAAGCAATTGAGGCTGCTTGGGTTTCAGCTTTTGCCACTGCTGTTTAGAGTAATGCTAATTAACATTCTGGGCAAAGGAGCACTGAGTGGGGAAGGGAAGTGCTTATGATTTGTAAATGCCACTTTTCTCTTCTGGCGCTATCCCTCCAGGGAGAGGATTTCTTTCGTCTTATTCTTGTTTTCCCTCCTCCCTCCCACTGTCTTGGAGTAAAGCTGATGGTTGGGCACATATTTTGCCTTAAGCATATGCATGACTTTTCACTACCTGTGCAATAGTGGGTGAATCTGCATGGATGTGAGGGGACCTGCGTGCGTGCAGAGCATGGACGTGCTGCTCGGAGTGTACAGGAGCTCGTGGCTGGTGCGTGTGAGCCTTTACCAAAGAAAGAGGCATGTGACAGGCTTGTCCATGCTACAAGTTTCCCATTCCCTTGATGATAAGCTACGAGGAAATGGGGATGAAATCAGAAATTGGCAACATGCTGTCAGGAGGGATTAATTTCTGTCCCTGATTAACTTTATGCTGGAACAGCAGGAGATGAATACTTTACCATACACTGTGCCCGATGCAACTTTTTCTTACACCAAGTAGATCCGAATCCACCCCCGGTCCTACGCTCCCCTTGTTGTGTTTCTTAGATTTGGCAGGGCCATTGCTCTGCTTGTGTAATGACAGGCCAAATACATGTTTCCTGATGCTGATGGAAAGTACTGAAAAAAATCTGCTAGTGCTTTGGGGGTCTGGCTTGAGCTATGCAAGGGTTTTGTTTCTGCTTGTAGAAGCTTTAATGTGCTGGTCGGTCCCTAGAGCTCTTGGTGGAATATTAATATTTTCCATTCCTGTGCTACCTTTCCTCCAAGGCTTCCACAACACTTTGCAAAAATTAACAGTAAATTCTTTCCAAATGGGAGGTCAGTGTAGAACACAGGAAGGTGATTTGCCAATGATCACGCAGGCTGGTCAGTACTGTGTGTGTGGCAAGGGGGGAATACAGACCAAGTCCCCTCTCTCAGCCCTAAGTGCCAGACAATTACTCCAATTACTCCCTGCCTGTGCCTAAAGCTTAATTAAGACCGTGGCTGTCGTAGGGAGAGCAGGTGTGGAGCCTGCTTTGTGCTTTGTGACAGAGCAGAGCTTTGTGGGGAGCTGGGCCGTGCACACAGGTGGGTCTGGAGCTCAGCCCTGGGTTTGTGTGTGCTTGTGTGCAGGGCAAAAGGGCTGGGACAGCAGGGACCAGAGCCCTCAAATACTGGGAAAGAACTGAAAAAGGAGAGGACAAGGCAAGTGGGGTGCAAGTGTGTGCACAGATGTGTGTGATGGTGGTTGAGGAGACCTGAGTGAGTACTTCTGGCTCCTCTGGCCCAGCTCTGGGTTTCACACTGTGGGTGCTTCCCTGCACCCTGTTATTCCTGGGGGGTAATGGGGCCCTGGGGATTGAGTTTTTTCCCACCCGTGGGACAGCTCTCCTGCGATCTTAGCAATGTACATGGGCAGCAGGAGTGATGCCAGGATTGCAGAGCATCCTGCTGCCTCCTCCTTGGCCATAGGGAGAGCAGAAAGTCATAAACCCTACACACAAGATTTTCAGAAGCTGGTATGCCTGGCTCTGTATGGGAAAGTAACAGCATGCCCTGTGCTCCCTGTCCTGAACCTGTAACACAGCACTGGTGAGTCACACCAGCTGGATGGATCAGCTATATCTGTGAGCCTTGCCCTTGGTCCTTCTCTCATGTTGAGGATCACCCTCCCAGCAGCTGAAGCTGACTTGTTCTGGCTCCCTCTGACCAGAGAGAGGACAGGAGAGCCTGGGAGTCACTGCTGCACCACACCACTCAGGGCTGAGGGAGAATTGTCATTGTTAACCCCCAAAATTGCTGCTCAATCAAGTGGCAGCTGGTTTGGGAGGGAGAACACTTGGGGGTGTTAACAGGGGATGGTGCCAGCAGGGAGGCAGCTCAGAAAGTGCTGGAAACCTTGTGGGGTCCGGGAAAGGTGGATCCATGGGATGGTTACGAGGACAAGTCCATGTCTGTCCTTCCCATGAGGACATTGGGGAGCCCTGTTTCCTTGTTGTGTGTCACAGCCCCAGCTAAAAGAGCAGCTGATTGAGGAGAAGGCTGGTGCAGGGGAAGGGAGGTTTGCTGCTCTAAGACGTCCCCACTGTATTTTCTCTTTAATTTGAAGGGCTCCTCAGCAGGCTCTCAGGGCTGGGATGTGACAGCAGCACCTGCATGGCACTGGGAGCTGGGTGCTGGCAAACCCTGCAGAAACAGCCTGGAGTGGGGGGCTGCAGCAGCAAGCTGGGTTTAGCAGGCACATCTGACTGACAACCGCAGGTTTTCATTGGCAGAATCACATCTTTTGGAGGTGGTGAAGATGAGGAAGGTGGGAGAACAGGAAGGGGTGGGACACAGCAGAGATGGATGTTGTTGAAGCCCCTCTTTGCTGCAGTTTTGTGGTTGTGTGTCACTACTGTTCTTTACCTCCTGCTCTGTTGTTTCGCTCTTGTCAGCAACCAAATCAGGACCAGGGATCTCAGAATTCCTCAAATCTCTCTTGCAATTTCTGCTTGAGCACTCTCGTGTTGTCTCTCTATCCTTCCAGCAAAAAATGTGTGCCTTGTTATACTCAAGATTGGGGCTCCATTTTTGCACTGTTTTTTCTCTCCACCTCACTCCTGGCCTGTACTTTTGTTTTCCCCAAGATTTTGGGGTTGGACATCTGATTGAAGGTCCCGAGCTTTGATTGATGCCTGGATATTTTGCGGACTGTTTGGAATAGCATCCTGGTGAATGCTCTACCAAGGACATTGTCTAATTGTCACATTAATTGTAACTTGAACCCAAGACACTTGGGTATGAAAAGCATTAACTTGTAGGGAAAGAATAAATGAATATGAATATACCCAACCTAACAAGAGTAAAAACTGAAGTAGGACAAATCTTCAGAATAACAGGGCACAGCAGCATGAGGCAGAGGTGCCTGTTCTTTGTTAATTTAGGGTCTTTCCACCAAAAAGATGGTTTTTTATTGCAGCAAGGGATTTTCAGCATAGGCATCATAAAAAGTTTTCAAATAGGATTGTGAAAAGTACCAGAGTATTTTGTCTTGTGCAACACGGGAATCTCCATCACTGGATTTCTTTAGGAACAGGTCAGAGGAACAGGTTAGGAATGAGGTAACTGTGGTAATTATGTTAGAAATGACACATCCAGGATGCCACCTTTTGCTGGGGGAATGGGGACAGGCTGAGACTACCTGAGTTGATGAGATCTCTTCCAGCCCTATTCTCTGTGATGCTGCAGAGGTTTCTGAATTTTTTAGTGGAGTCTTTTCATTCGGCTGTCAGACCTCTAGAGGCTGCCTTCACAAGACACGTCCCATGGGATCTCTGTGAGTACATATCAGTCCTGCCCCTGTACCTCTCCAAGACTGTACTGAAAACAAACCTGGGCTGAGTTTGCCAGCTGTAGGGTTTAATGCTGCTACTAAAGTCTTGCTGGTGAGGCTTTTGAGGTGGGACTAAGCTGAAAATCTCAGCTGATATGACTTTGCAGAGGGTCACCTCTTTATTAAAATCTCCAGGTACATGGTGTATTCTTGTTACAGTTCCTGAACCCCACTGGCTCAGGGAGCAGAAGGCACTAGCAAGAAAAAGGATGAGTTTGGAAATGTGTGGAAGAAAGCTGTCTGGAAATCTGTTCTCCATATCCTCTGGGGATAAGGCAAAGCTTTATGAGCCTATTCCACAACAGAGAGGACTTTATATTAAACATCAGTAATGACTTTCTAGCAGGCTGCCCTTTCAGTGACTAAAGGGGCTGGCTCCAAGAGAGCTGGAGAGGGACTTATGACAAGGGCATGGACTGAGAGGACAATGGGGAAAGGCTTCACACTGCCAGAGGGCAGAGTTACATTTAGATATTAAAAAGAAATTCTTTATTATGGGGTGGTGAGGCTCTGGCACAGGTTGCCCAGAGAAGCTGTGGCTGCCCCTGGATCCCTGGAAGTGCTCAGGGCCAGACTGGCCAGGGCTTGGAGCAACCTGGGATAGTGGCAGGTGTCCCTGCTCATGGCAGAGGCTTGGAACAAGGATGTTCTTTACCCCTTCCAACCCAAACCATGCTTGATTCTACAAAAACACTAAAGGGCATCAGCCAGGGAAGCCTGGGCTCTCCACCACCAGTGGATTAGAGCAGAGTTTGTAAACAGCTGTTAGGTGGGTCCTGAATGAGACAGAGGGGACGGATTTGACAGATGGGTCTCTTCCAGCCTTGCTTCCAGTGAGCCTGTGCCTTTACAGAAATGCTTCCAGTGCTTGAGATGAGGGAGAAAACTTGCAAACGTGAATCTCTGAAGTGCAGAGAAAGCCCCAACACCTATATCAGAAGGTAAATCAAGAGAATTGCAAAGTGGCTGTTTCTAGAAGTTCAGTTTCTTTAAAATAGATCATTACTCTGCAGAAAACTGTGGGGGTAAACTGTTGACAGTGCTGACTTATGCTGGCCTAGATTTCAATTGCTTTAGCTCTAATAAGAGATTTAGTTTATTCCATGTCAGTGGAGTTATCCCAAATTTGCATCACTGCAGCTGAGAGCTGAATTTGGCCAGTGGTAGCCATCAATAAAAATAAAAGGCAATGTGGGGTAATTGTTACTCTTGTGTCGATGAAAGGAAGCCTGTAAAATATGTCTGGGAGCTTTAGTGTTAGAAGCTGCACAGCCTTTTTCCACAGCCCTTCCTACAAAAAGCAACAGCTTTTCTGGCACAGAAGATAAAGCTGTTTTGGGAAAGAGGTCTGGTTATTTATTTAAAGTCAAGTCTTTGGGATCTGGGAGCGTTGCATCACTCAATGCAGAGCAAAGAAGGGAGCTGTGTGTGCTTTGGGTACGCTCGCAGGGGACGGGGAGCAGCCTGTGCCCACCTGCAGCAGCCCTGCCCCAGGCACTGCAGAAGAGCCTGGTGAAGTGCTTTCCACTTCTCTCAGGGCAGTGGTGCCCCTTTCTCATCCTCCTCACTGCCAGGGAAACGGAGTCGGTGAGATCCCACTTTGGGTCTCTATGAGCTTTTGTAATTTCAGTGTCCTAAACGTGTAGCCTTGGGGAAAAAAGCAGCAGAATAAAAGAAAACAGAGCTTTAAACTGTCCAGCAGCTGTGCAAAAGGCAAAACTGCAACCACACAGGGTCCAGGAGGGATCTGAGGAGCAGAGATGTTTCTTGCTTTATCTTTTCCGAATGATCTTCATCCTCTTCATTCTCTTAGGGATGCTGAGGGAAACCCAGCATGATCCATTGTGTGGAGGCACTGATTCCAACAGAAACCACAGAATGGTTTGGGTTGGAAGGGACGTTAAACACCATCTCATTCCAACCCTCTGCCACGGGCAGGGACCCCTTCCACTATCCCAGGTTGCTCAGGACCCTATCCCACCTGGCCTTGAACATTTCCAGGGATGGGGCAGCCACAGCTTCCCTGGGCAGCCTGTGCCAGGGCCTCACCACATTCTGAGTAAAGAATTTCTTCATGGTATCCAACCTGAAATCTAGCAAAATAGCACATCTTTATCTGTGACAGCACACCTCCTAGGATGCACCTGGGGTATTTGAGGTGCAATTTTAGTGCTGTTGATCTGAAGTAGGTGTGTTTTGTGTAGACATAACTTAATCAAACTGGTTAACCTTTGACATATCCTGAAGGAAAGTAGTTGAGGCACCTTTTAAAAATGTTTTCCTTACTAAAGCTTTTCTTATCTCCCATATAACAAAGAGAGCAGCCAGACTCCAGGATTATGTTGGAGGTTTTTTGTTTTGTTTCTGTTTTACTGTACAAGCTTGTATTTTTAGAGATCATGTGATCTCTGACTGCATTTGGACATTTTTCTGAGAAGCTGTAGCTCTTCTCTCCCTCTCGTACATTAGCACAGCAGGCTCTGGGGGGCTTGTGCCCTGACCTGGCAGCAAGGCCTATGCCATACAAGTGGCTGTGAGTGTGCAGAGGAGGGCCTGGGCAGAGTTCCCATCCTGGTTGAGACCTTCTGTCTTCAACTATGCAGCAATTTATTTTTGCAGCACTTTATCTGAAAGGAGAAGACCAAGTCTGAAGTTGTGTCATACTGAATTTCCTTGCAGAAGATTCTCACACTCTGCAAACACCCAGGCAGGTCTGTTGCTCTGAGAGCTCCCTGTGCAAGGGTTTGGGATGATGAAGACTAAAAGCTGCTTTCCAGGCCGGGAGAGGTTTTCAATAATCCAGGCTAACCGTGCATAGCCCTTTATCCCTGACTAGTTGCTAAATTATGTACAGCAGTCCCAGGTCTGCTTTGGGGCTGGCAGGGCTGAAGTCTCAGCTCTGTAGAGGCTGGTGATCCTGGGCTGAGGAAGCAGAAGTCCAGCCAGTGCCACAGAGGATGGGAGATGTGGGTGCTGGGGCAGCATGGGGAGCACTGGAGCAGCTCCACGTCTCCATCCCTGGTGGTGGGGGCTGCTTTTCCCTCTTCCCCCATGTTCTCTGTGGTACTGCTGCCTTTTTAGCAGGCTCTTTAGTGAACTAGAGAGACCTTAGTTCTATGGTTTGTTTGCTTCAATTATAGCTGACCATCCCTGAGGAGCAACTAAACTTCACATTTCCCTGTCCCGCTTCTGCGGGAGAGCTGTGAAGAGCTGCTCAGAGGGTGCTTGCTTTTTATGAGGTAGGTGGAAGGCTGGAGCACAGCAGGGAAATGGCACTGAGCAGAGAGGGAGCTGGGGTTAGTAAATGTCAAGCTGTTTGCCTCCTGCGCGCGCTGGAGCACGTCCGCAGGCTGCCGGAGCGGCGGCGGCGCTGAGGACAAGGCGGGGGGGTGACAAGGGGCAGCTTGGGCTCTGTGGGAGCTGCTGCCCACGCTGCTCCCAACGGGGCACCTGGGCTCAGGGCTGGGCTCACAGAGCTCTGCCCTCAGGGCTGGTGGCATCCATGGTGCCAGCTCTGGGAGTTGGGGTGGGGTAAATTTGCAAAGCCCTCTCTGAGCTGTGGCGCCAATGCTCACCTGCAGCTGCTTCCCTTTGCCTCCTGCCCTCCTGACTCCTCAACAGGGAAAACCAGGATCTAGCACCTTCCTGGCTGATGACTGCATTTCCAGAAGGCCATTCCTCTGCCAGTGCCCATCCCCTGTCCCCTGCAGTGCTGTGTGACCCGCTCTGCACAAGGAGGTGCAGCACAGGCGGCACTGCCCGTCCTGGCGGGCTGTCAGCGAGGCCACTGGCGCTCTTATCACTGCCTGCTTGATTATCCCTGACGCTGCGCCGAGCCTGACATCCTCCTAATGTAATATAGACACCACGATGATTACCATCATTGCAAGGACTATAAGCACCAGACGATGAAATTTAACAACAGTAGGTGCAGCAGTGATGAGGGGTGAGATGGAAATTGTGCTGTCTCTGCTCTCTGCCTATGGCCCTGAGCAGTCTCCGTGTTCCAGCAGCATCTCTGGGGTCTGGCACTCCTTTTCCCTCTTACCCAGCCACAGTGTTCTGTGCTTGGCCTGGACTATCTCATGGTGCTCTTCTTGGGCTATTCTCTTCAAGGCTCCCCCTTCATCAGAAGGGTCTGCTCTGTGTACACAAGGCAAAAGCAAGTCTGCCCAAGGGTTCTCCCCTTTCCTCTTCACTCATACTCTGAGCTGTGGGGAAATGGTAGGACCCTGCAGTAGGTGAGGTGAAACTCAAATTGTGCCAGACTGATGCTTGTCTGAGGGAGACACCAACAGATCCTGAAGCTCCAGGAGAAGCTCTAGATGAGCATCTGAGCAGGCAGTGCCACTCAGGGCAGGTATCCTGCTGCAGTATTGGCTGTACCAATGAATTCCCTTTCAGGTGCCATATCTGGGTCACTGTGTGACACTGATCCCAGGCACAGGTCTGGCTGCAGGAGCTTGAAGTATAACCCTGAACAGAGACCCTCCCTGCCACCCATAACAATGCTGGCTGGGAAAACCCTTTTGTTTTCCTGCTTGCTGGCCTTTGTGGGCCATGACATGGCACAGCCCCATTTCTGGGGCATGATGGTTATCTTAAGTACGGGTGGCTGTTGTGCCTGCAGAGATGTGGTTTGGTCTTTGGCCTCCCTCACCTGGAGCACCCCAGCTTTGAGGTGGAACACTCTGGGAGCAGGAAGGCAGCTGCTCTGTTGCTGCACGTAGTACTTTGCTCTTTTGCAAACATGCCAGGTTTGCACTGTGATTAAACGCTGCTGTTTGGACTGCAGCTGTCCAAACCTGGTGTATTGGATTCATACAGGGGTGGAGAAAAAAATTAATTTCTGGAAAATGACTATTACCCAGATCAGGTGCCTTTTCCAGCAGGAGCCAGAGCACCACAGCCTCTCCCTGCTTGGCCCTGAGCACACCCCAGCTGGGGTGTGAGCTGTGGGTGCAGCTCTATCTTGGCCCAGCGGGGCTGAGAGCTGCTGGGGTTACCAGCTGCTCTGCTGGGGTTCAGCTTTTGGGTTGCTGTTGTTCTTGAGGAAAGTGATGGGGGAGTCTTGGCACGGAGGCGATGCTGTGTGAGCACAGTGCAGTGCTGCCCCTCTGATTTTGGGGAAGGGCTGCTTCTTGGCAGATGTGAAATGGAGCTGGGCGTAGAGGGAATGAGAAGGGAGGGGTCTGCTTTGGGTTGCAGGTGTACCCCACCATCCCTGCCCTCCCATCAGTGTCCTTCCTCGTGTCCTGGATAAGGAGGCTGGCAACAGTTGGCGGGGAGACCAATGCCCAGAGGAGACAG
This sequence comes from Edolisoma coerulescens, assembly GCA_013397115.1. Classification (NCBI taxonomy): domain Eukaryota; kingdom Metazoa; phylum Chordata; class Aves; order Passeriformes; family Campephagidae; genus Edolisoma; species Edolisoma coerulescens. The sequence continues at coordinate 129,026 of VWZW01003625.1, read as the reverse complement.
GAAGGCTGAGGAGACAATTTTTACTCTCTAGTGGTGCTTTACAGGGAGCTCTCCTGCGATTTGTTATTTTCCTTCACGTTTTATCATTGGATACCTTGACCCATGGGAAGGTGTTGGGCCCTCTCATGGCAGCTCATCAAATGGTGATTTCTGCACTTGTGGGAGTACTCCTGCACCTGTTCCCTTCTCAGGCTGCCAAGTTTCATGGTGCTGGGTGAGCTCACAGGGAACTGGGGAGAGGAAAATGCTTTCTCTGAACTCTGACAGCTCCCTGAATATATAGGCACAGAGGGAATTAATGGCAGGGATGAGCATCATTTATTGTGCATTAGGAGCAAGGCAAACAAGTGAATTTAGAGAATGGGTGTTTCAAGGCAGTCTTGGATCTGCCTCGTTGGCTGTACAGGTGCTGCTGGGAACGTGTGCTGGCAGCTGGGTATATAACCAGCTATGCTTTTAAGTGAGGCCACTTAGCACTTCTGGGCTGGTTTAAATCATTTTTGTGGCTGCTGGTAATTGCACTATGCTTAGGAGTATTTGGGATTTAATTTTTCACCTTGCAGGTTGTCTTGAACAGTTGGATTTTTCTTCCCCCTACCTGCCACTCTTTTGTTTTTTTTCCTTTGCTTTTATTTTTTTGTTTCTGCTCAGTACTTTCTATTGTTTGGCTGCTGTTAACATTCCCTCCCACTCCCCCTTGCTCTTGCCACTTATTAGTTCACTCTCAGCATCCACTGCCGGACTCCTTTCCACTGCCAGGATTGGATCTTCTGCTACTGCATCCAGCTTCAGCCCTTCCCAGATTTTTTATTGAGATTGCAGTTCATAATGTGGTCTCAACCCCCATCCTCTGAGTATAACAGCTTCTCCTCTGTGCTGCCTGAGGGCTGCTCCCTCTGTAGGTAATTCAGGGGCTCTCTGCAGCCCTTCTCCTGTCCAGTAACTTCAGATTTGCCAACCACGCTGAGCAGGACTGATACAAGGGTGTCACTTCTTGTTTCAACGTGGCTGGAGCAGTGCAGGATTCGGCTTTGCTCGTGTCCCTGCATTGCCACCCACTTGTCAGGGAGGCTCTGAAGGGATGGGGCCTGTTACTCAAGGGTATTGCCAAGTCAAACCCAGTCTGCCAAGAGCACACAGCCTGCACCCCTTCTCCCCAAGGGTGCCGACACAGCTGGGTGGGAGGGTACGAACACGGAATCAGAAGCAGCAGTTCCTTGACTCCGAGGTCACCGGTGTTACAAATTTCAAAACCAGGTCCCAGAGCACTGGATCACAGGAGAATTTCAATGAGAATGGCTTTCTAATCTGGACAAAACTAAAGGTTTTTGCCATCACTGAGGAATGTTCGGGATGTCTTTGGCCAGAAAATCCTCCCTTTGATTCAGCTCAAGGAAAAACCCAATATGGGAAATGTCACCTTAGATAAGTAAAACCTGGCCACGTTCTGAACACCCCAAAGCAAAATGCTACAGTGGAGACTGTGAAGTTCTCTGAATTGCCTGGAGCCCCGGAGCCCCCACCATTCATTCCCCTGCCTGTCTGGGACGTTCTCATGCACGTATGGTCACTGTTAATTTGTCTTGGATTGTTCTAATTAACGCCGGTGAACTGTTCAGCCACGAAGACTGCAGAGCTCTGCAGCTGCAGAGAGGGCTGGAGGAACAGCTCCTGGTTTCTTTTTCTGTTCTTTCCTCCCTTGTGGACAGGCACCGTTTCTGTCCGTAACCAATAGGAGCCAGTTTTCTGTTTCATAATAGGAAAATACTAATGTCAGGACTCCCTCTGTACCCAGAGCTTTCTCCTTGAAGATTGCTCCTCTTTGCTTTCCTAATTGCTGCTGCTCAGCTGGAGGTATCCTGCATCTTCCAAGCACATGACTTTGTTGTGCTGTTACTTACCAAGGGGAGAAAAAAAAAAAGAGTGTGAGAGAATATTGCTTGGTGTCGAGCTTTCCTTGCTTTAACCCCTCCTGTGCTGATGTGGGGTGTTCTTACCTAGTGCAGGATGTTGTGCTGTTGGCCATACAAGGTTTTTGGTCTGAAGCTTGGGGTGTGATGGAGCTCTGATGTGAAGAACATCTAGAAATTGTATCCTGAGCCTCATCACAAGTGGGTTGAGGGAGGCGAGTGATTCTCGCCCTCTGCTCTGCACTGGTGAGGCCTCACCTGGAATCCACTGCATCCAGCTCTGGGACCTTCAACATAAGGTGGAGGTGGAGGAGGTCCAGAGGAGGGCAATGCAGATAACCAGAGGGCTGGAGCACCTCTGCTATGAAGACAGGCTGAGAGAGCTGGGGGTGTTCAGCCTGGAGAAGAGAAAGCTCTGGGGATACCTAAGAGCCCCTTCCAGTGCCTAAAGGGGGGCTCCAGGAAAGCTGGAGAGGGACTTTGGACAAGGCCATGGTGTGACATGACAAGAGTGAATGCCTTCACACTGAAAGAGGGGAGGTTGAGATTAGATACTAGGAAGAAATTAATTCCTGTGAGTGTGGTGAGGCCCTGGCACAGGCTGCCCAGAGCAGCTGTGGCTGCCCCATCCCTGGGAGTGTCCAAGGCCAGGTTGGACGGGGCTTGGAGCAACCTGGGATAGTGGAAGGTGTCCCTGCCCACGGCAGGGGATGGGAACAAGGTGGTTTTGAAGGTCCCTTCCAACGCAAACCATTCTATGAAATAATTTCTTCTGGAGTCTGGGGATGCCTCTTAAATGTCTTCTCTTACTAAAGCATCCTCTTTGGAGTCCCTATGCTCACAGAGTGATCGCTTGTTGATCAACACAGGAGTTGCCAAATTAATGTAAAGTGTGGGTGGTTAGGGGACCAAAGTGATTTGAGTGAAGCCCATTTCAAACAAATCAGATTGTCAGAAAACTTAATGCTTGGGGTTGCCTTTCCTTGAAGGCTGGCAGGTGTGGAGCATGAAGGAGCAGAGCCTTGGTGAGAGAACTGGAGCCATGCTCCATGTGTCTCTTAGGGACTGAGGAGTCAGATGAGGATCACAGGTGTCTGGTTCTTTGCTCATGGGCCATGTTTTTCCAAGTCAGTAACCACGAAAATTCACAGAAATTCTGTTTTCTCCAGAAACCTCAGAAATTAACAGATCCGAGCGTTTTGTGTGCTGCCCCACTGACAGAGGTGGGATGGGTTACTGTCCTGGCAGCCAGGGCAGGTGACCTGAATCCCTTGGGGCTCTTTTGGGGGGAAAAAAGCAGTTGCTGGAGTAGAGCTAGAATGGAGTAATGGTATATGTGGACATAAGGCTGCCGGAAGAGCCTGCTGTTATGAATTTCCTAGTGCCATGGAAGAAAGGAGGAGCTTGAGCAGAGCTGGGACCCCACTGAGAGCTGCAAAAAGCGAAGTGGAAGCCTGGAGATTAACCCAGTAGGTCTGGAGGGACTGTGCTCAGCCAAAAGAGCAGCCTTGTGCTCAGTCTCTCACTGTGCTCCTGTGGCTTCAGCCTCAGAAACTGCTTTGTTTAACCATGAAAGGAAAAGGGAGGCTGGAGCTGGGGGGTGGCTCTGCTCTGGCTCTTGAATGCATTGCCAGCTGCCTTCAGCAAGTGGAGTTGCTGTCTGCTTCAGCTCATTATAAGGTCTGGAGAAAGAAGAGGGGGGAGTAAGTCGTTTCCCAGCATTTTAGAGGGTCTCATCCTGTTCCTGAGCTGGTGCTCTTCCACTGTCCAGATCCTGGGCACCTGCCTGCCTGCACCTTTACTTTTGCTGGCTCTACCAAGAGAAAGAGTTGTGATGGTATGAGCCTGGTGGGTGTCTCTGGCCGAGCCTCTCCTTAGTCCCGGGTGAAATGGAGGAGGTTCTGAGTACGTGTTTGTCACATGGAAGCTGGTTGTTTACTGTTTGTGTTTGGGTGCTGCTCTGAAACCCAGGGCAAATCAGGGCAGATGTGTCATGAGAAATGGCTTCTGCACCCCCTGGTCTCTTCCTTTGTCCTCATGGCCAGGTCTTCAACAAACCACCACTTACAGGCAGAGTCCTTCACTTGTAATGAAGCTCCAGCAAAGAGAGGGTTTTGTCCCGTGGGAAGCATGATTCAGCTCCTAAGGATCATGCAAGCTTGGGTAGGTGCCAGACACGCTTAGCATGGAATTTGCAGTTAAGCGTGGAGTCTGCTACCTCCTTGGGGATGTCCAGCCCTCCTTGGAGGGTTCTCTGTTCCCATATGTCTCCATGTCTGGAGCTGAAGATATTTGCAAGTAGCCTGAGGATAAAGACAGAAGTAGAATCCTATTTGCTTTGTGGTTTTCTTCACGTACCTTACTTAAGAAAAGATAAGGCATGAGGATTGTTTTTTTTTCCCAATCTCATGTGATGACAATAAACTCTTCCTTTTGACCCTGTGTTGATTGCACATGAGTCTGCAGGTGGGTGGAGTTAACAAGTCCCAAAATAATCTGAGGAGGTGACTGAGGGGTTGGTGGTTGTGAAGACTTGTGGTGGGACTGATTCCTTGTTGGGGCAGTGCTGATGCCAACAGCACTTCCCTTGGATCTGGCATTGTTCCCTGCAGTTGTGTGATGTGGCTTGGAAGGGCAGGCCCGTGGGTCATTGCTGCTGCTTTGGGTGCAATATTCAAATCCAGATAATTGCACTGGCCTTCGGGATAATCCTGGTATAGATTTGTGCCTCTACCCATCACAGCCTAGCCAAGTCCTGGATTGGTTGTAGAAATCCTCATTTCTTGAGGGTGCCAAATTACTATTGCTTGATTAGAGATGTGGGGTTTATCCTGCTTCATGTGATCCCCTTGCTCCTGTTCCTGGTACCCAGGGCTGCTCTGCTGCCCCAATGCTGCCAGGCCCTGCACCCAGCAAGCCCTGCGGGTGGGCAGGGAGTCGGGCTTGCACTTGCCAATCTCAGCAAATGGCTTTGGGGAGGTGGTCAGTCAGCTTTGGGGATGCCTTTGGGCGAGGGTGGGCACAGCAGCAAGAGTGGTGACTCTGCCTGTGCCGCAGGAGTGGCTCAGCAGAGATGGGGATGGGCAGCTCAGCTTTTGAGTGAGAGGGTGGGATGCTCATTGCCTGCAAGCATGAAGGCAGGCAGCTGTAGAGCCAGTGGTGTGGGCAGCAGGTTGAATGCATTTCTGTTTTTTCTAGTTGCAAAGCCTTTCTTCTCTGGCTCCCCTCATTTCCAAAGCTTATATTGTTACCTAATCCACACTGCTAGAATTCTCTGTTAGAGGATCAGCTTTTCTGTAGGAAGACTGCTGTACTCCTCACTAATATTGACTGTATTTTTCTCTTGCTTCCCTTCTTAGATCTACAATGAAAATAGAAACCTGTTTGAAGTCAAGGAGAATGTGCCCAGGAAATTGGTGGAGAAGGTCGCAGGGGACATTGAGAGCCTCTTGGCCAAGAAAGTCCGTGCTTTAAAGGTAAGGAGATGGGCCTGTGTGCTGATCTTTGATTGAGATGTTCAGTTTAAACAAGAGGGTTGATGCTGGCATAGCATTATGATCTCAGCTTCAAAGTGATTTCTATGATTGTGTGGCCTTTTCTGTGCACTGCACCCTGCAGTTGGACAGATTCATATGGAGCATGTGAGGCAAGGATGTGTCATGTGGGGATGTTCTCTAGGTATCGTCTTGCTTTTTATCTCCTCCCACTGTCATGTGAACACCTGAAGGTGCTGCCACAAGAATGCAAGTGACAGCAAAAGCCTGGCAGCAAATTTGATCCAGTCATTTAACTGGGGGTGTACTGGAAGCAGAGGTACTGCAGTGTCCCTGCTCGTGGAAGTGTTCTGGACAAGTGGAGCCTTTCCTGTTTGGGAGATGATGTGCTTGAAGGGTTTGTGCCGGTGCCTGGGCTTGAGCCCTGTGACTGAGTGCATGTGTGGGTTGCCCTCATGGGTGTCTTGCATACATTTCCAATCTATTGTCCTGTTTTGTAACACTCCTTTTAAAATGAACTCATTTTATCTGTAGTGGAGGAAGGTGACCTGATCCACGGTGCCTGCTCAGTAAAACCCAGCAGTGGCTATAATGAGGTGGCAGCAGGGCCATGCTCTGCTGCTGGGGCAGAGACAAGTAATTGCCTTCCTGGAGAGGTGGAGAACCCTCTTCACTGCAGAGGGGTATGGAAACTTCACCTCCAGGAGCTGAGGTATCCTCTCTAAAACACAGTTTCATTGAGTGGCATGAAACTGTACAATGGGCATCTGGCAGTGTGGCCAGCTGGGTGCAGTTTGCAGCTTGATTCGCTGAAAGGGCGTCTGCAGGGCGATAGGCGAGGGGAAGGCTTGGAGCAGGCAACACAGCTGCTGTGTCCACAGAGGCACTGTAGCCAAAAAGACCTGGTCATCCTTCAACCTGATAGACAGGGATGGGAGCACAGGAAAAAGTGCTGTGGTGTCAGAAGGGATATTGCAGTAACTGAGGTGTAACTGAGGCAGTGAGAGTTTGGAAGTGACCTGTCTCCACAGTGGGGAAGAAGTAGCTTGGAGAAGGTACACAACAGGAATCACAGGACACCCATGTGGGCCAGGGGAGTCTCAAGACTCAAGGTAGGATCTCAGTCAAGGGTGGTCAAAGTCTGGCCTGAGTGTCCAGATGGTGTGAGGGTGTCCACAGTGCCTGATGAAGATGGTAACTGTAGGGACTTGGGTGAAGATTGTTGTTTACCCAATTCCTTATTCTGGGAAGTAAAGAATAATCCTACTTGGGACTCACACCAAGCATATTGGCTTGAATGGAAGGAGCTGTGTAAGCTGCCAGCAGTGCATTTGGGATTGTGGAAGTGAAAATCAGGGAGACCAGTTTTCTTCTTGACATGAACTTGCACCCTTGTGCTCACATGTTTGTGTGCATACTTGAGCATATATCATATTAAATGTTCCAGAGATGTGCAGCACCTATAGATGCTGGAGGAAGACACAGGTGACAGAAGGTTGTTGCAAACTTGATACACACCTGGACAACACATGGCTCCCATGGGATGCACAGGGTAATAACCCTGAGTTACACAGCAGGAATGTGCTGAGTGGTTCCACTGTGACATTTGAATTTCAGCTCATCAGTCACACTGTTCTTCTTTGCCCTTTGCTCTGAGTCACACAGACTTACAGAGAATTTGTACATCTTTTGGTGCTAGATCAAGGGTTGAATTGTGCCCGTGGTACAAATAACCATGTTTGTCTCCAACTGTCTTCCTTTTTTGTTGGGTTTTGGGCAGGACTCTGGTGTGCTGTGAAGGGCTCACCTGATGCTGGGCCTGACACAGGAGTGATCCTGGCAGTGCTGGTGAGGTAACAGCACGTGGTGCTGTCTTCATAGTGGAAACAATGATGCCTTGACCTAAATCAGTCTTTGAAGAGGACTCCTTCAGAGTGCACTCTCAGAGCAGACTTTTACATCCAGTTTCCATGTAAATTCTTGACATTTTGGATTGATGGTACTAACAAAATCTGGAAATGGGGAAGTTGATGGAGGAAGAGAAATTGAATCTTCTAAATTTCTTCCACATCTTGCTGAGCTTCTTTGAAGCAGTGGGGATCCCATAGCTCCTTCCATTCTCCTGCCTGTTTTCTTCTATCTCAGTTCTCCCTTTAGTTGAATCATCTCTCCTGGAGTCATTTCCTCCTCTTCTCTCATGACTCACAAGAGTGATGATGACTTCTTGAAACAAATTTTTCAGCATCTGAGTCAGGTGGGACTCCATGTATTGGCGAGGGCAGGTGAGGAGGGAGAAATGGAGCCTCTCCTTGATTTAGAAATTGCCACGACGCTTGTGTGCTCACTCTCCTGAGGAGACATCCCTGTCTCTTTTGCTGCAGGAGAGAGAAGGGATGCTGTCTGGGCCTCAGTGGGGCTTTGTAGGAACGTGCTCACAAGCCTTTGGGCACACACCTTGGGTGCATGGCTCAGAGTGCTGTTCTGATTACGTGGTGATTCAGTCCAGTCATCAAAGAACCTGTTCTCCTCTGTTTCTAAGTGAAAATATTAATGTGTCTTTATTAAACTACGTGCAGAGCATTTATTAATACAGTTTCTTACCTTGTGTCTTGCATTTCTAAGAGGCAGAAATCAAGCCCAAGGAAACTGAATCCATCTGGCCCTGACAGCCATGGTGCAGCACTGTGGCATGGACTGGGCACTAATAGGACACTCTGATTTCCTGTGTGCATTTTGGAGGTGTGCTGGAGCCAGGGGTGTGTGGCAGAGAGGGTAATTGCTTCCTAAAATAAGGCATCTACAAGGGGCTGGTTATTTGGATGCTGTCTGTCCCTTTTTGTTCCAGAGCATCATATCAGATGACAGCCTCATCATGGGACAAAAAATTCCTAGCAAGATGTTTTTGCAATCCCCACCTGTTCCACCTGGCACTAGAGTATCTACAGCAGGATTTTGGGGGACTTCTACCCCATGTCCCACACAACGGCTTCTGTTTGACATGGCTTGCATCAGCACTAATTGCCTTTTCCAGTGTCCTTTGTCTATGACAATTTCATTGCTTCAAGCCTGGCCTCCCAGTCTCCTTTGGGCTCTGTAGTTCCAGCTGCTTTTTATTCCCAAGCTTTAACAGGAGGAGAGGTAAAAGAGATGGCCTTCAATACCAAAAATGCATCTAATTTCCTTGGAATTGGAAGTAAAAGACTACGGTAGAATGACTCCTGAAGGAGATGACATTACATTTACCCAGTGTATTGCATTGTGGGGAAGCTGCAGAGCTCCAGGTGAGGTGTTAGGAAGCAATAGGTGTGTTCCTGGCTGAGTGCAAGTTTAATGGGCTGCACTTGTCCACACTCATGGGCTTGTCTTTGTTAGAGCTAAACAAGACACCTTTCATAAGATGTGGAAAGGAAAGATGTGGAGGTGGCAGGGGACCAAATGACTGAAAATCCCCCTTGGGTTTTCCTTGTGCTGGGAATCACAGCTGGCTGGCTCATGGCTTGACATCATCTGAGACTAGAACTCATCAGGTTGGTTTTTTGCCAAGTAGATTCTTTGTCACTTTTCCAACTTTATTTCCTATCTCCTCTTCAGTTTTGCAGTGTGTTCAGACCCCTCTTTGCCTTTGTATGTGCCCAATGAGGTATGTACAGGCTGGGGCTTCTTTGGGAGCTTATTTAGGAGCCCAGACGCTGGAGTTTGCTGTTGGTGGAGCACAGAAAAACCATCACCTGATGGTGTGCATGGTGTGGGTCCAGATTCCCAAACCCAAGGGGCACTTTTTCTTTCTTTTAGAATACTATGTGAAGTACATGAGTGATGCCTCCAGGTCTATTCTTTCCTGAAGCTCTGCAGACTGGGGGAGAAGGAAGTTGTGATTTGATGGAGGAGGAGGCTGAGAGGTGGAAATTTTAGATCCTAGGATATGTTTTAAGATTGTTTCTCCTTTTTATACAGTTCTTGTGAAGGCTGATTTTGGATGCTGACTGCTTCATTCTTCACATATTTAACCACAGACAATTTGCTTTTCCTCCTGAGAGCAACACATCCCACAGTTTACTGAGTGGGTTATGCCCTGAAGTGAACTAGTCATGTACTGTGACCAGCCTAGAGATTACTGTCTGTGCTGGTGGCCCTCTCCCATCTCCAAAAAGAGGCCTGCTGATCCATAGGACATGGTCTGGATGCCTGCAGGCTCTAGTGTTGCCCTGATGGTGACATGGCTGGGCTGGTATTTTTTCCATAGAGCTGATTTAGTTTTGCCATTTGTACAGCACTGGCACAATCTTTTGAGTTAAGGTGGAGTTTGTTGCATTTCCTGTGGATCCTAGCTGTGTGCAGTATCAAATATGATGTGTTGAACAGAAGTGCAGCAAAGTGGCTTTTTGTGTATCAGAGAATTTATAATGTGTGCTATGTACATCTGTGTGTATTTTATATGGATGTGTGTGTGTGCAACAGGTTTGGTGCACCTTGTGTGGCTCTGGTGATGACAGCACTTACCAGGAGTAGGAGGAAGGTTTGTGAGGAGGTTTTCTTATTGTGTTTTTGTGACACTTAATAGCATAATTTTGTTGCTGCATGTTTAGCTCCAGTGTGGAATGAACATCTGGGGGAAAGCAGGGGTTTGGTAGGAGGGTTTAAGGTTCCTGTTCCTTCAGCTAAGGTGTAGGAGGTCACAATATATTTCACTCAGATTTTACTGCAACCAGAGTAGTAAAATCTACACTTGGCATTAGACATTTTCTTTTGGCAGAAAAAAGAATACAAAGGACACGACTGGGGATTTCCTGTATTTTGAAAGCATCCTGCAGGGAAGTCTGGCTGGGTTTCCTGTGGCTGCAAAGCCTGGGGGAATGTGGCTGTAGGTGTTCCCATCTTCCTTTACCTTGGATCCTAAGGGAAAAGGCTGGAAGAGCTGCGATTTGGCACGCAGAAAAGGTTGTTGGTCTAGTGGTGAGGTTTGGGGTTTTGTACTGCCTTAACCCTATTTTGCTGTTTTGTCTCCTATTTCCACCCCTCAGCCTTGAGTTTTCCCACTTACTGGCATTTTTTCTTGCATGTTTCTTCTGAAGTGTTGGTGCAATAAGTGCTTGGTCATGCTTTAGGGTCCTGTGATGGAGGGCGAGGTTGGAGTTTGGTGTGTTACCACAGAGTACTGACCAAATCAGCTTCTCAGGGTGAAGCTGGTCAGTGGGGGCATCGCAGGAAGGAGGAGCTCAGGCCAGTTGTGCTTTTAGTCCTGGTTGAACACTCGGTGCATTACTGCTCAACTGGGACTAGTTCCAAGCTCCATTTGAGCCTGGCACAAGCATAAATCAAGAGTGTAGAGGGGATTCAATTGGACAGGTTTATCCCTTTAACAATTCTGATAGCCCTGAGATTTCCCTTGCAGGTATATGGTGAATAGAGTCTTTATCAGGTTTCTGCTTCCTGATAGGGACAATAAAAGATGTAACTTGTCTGACGAGCTGCAAAAATTGGCATACAGCAAAGCATCTCTCAGCCCAGTTCAGAGCATCTCCCCCCTCCCTCCTCTCTCGGCAGCAGAGGCACCGACCTCTGTCATGGCATGGGCTGGTAGGAAATCACCAGGAAATCTTCCCTCCTTCACTGTTGGGGCTGTTGGTGTCCTCTGGTCTTGCTGGTAGGCAGCAAAGGGGGAGTTGGCATTCAGCAGGAGCAGCCCTGGGGTTGTACTGGATTTCTCCTTTGCTTCTGGCAGAGCAAGGTCCTGCTGCCATCTCCCTGCCCCGCAGAGCTGTCTGAAGGACGTTCTTCCAGGTGCTCACTGGCCACGTCATGGATGTGTTTAACTGGAGAGGTCCCAGGCCAGCATGAGCCAGGGAGACCCTCATGAGCTGCAGTGCACCAGGGGTTCACACTGGCTGGCAGCATGTGGTGATCCTCCTGCAGTCCTCGTGGGTTTCCCTCTGCAGTGTGCTACAGCCCTGGGTTTGACCTGTGGGGAACTTCTGGGCATGTCAGAAGGCTACCAGTGGTCACGCTGTGGCTTGCTGGGTCCCAGCTAAGGGACACATTACCTGTCTTGCCTAGGCAGCAAAATGGGGTAGGAGAGAGGGAATAAACATAGCTCAGGTGAGCTCAGACACAGCCTGTGGGTTTGGTGAGATGTGGGGCTTCGTTGCCTCGTGCAATCCTGCACCATTCCAGCTGCACAGCCACAGACAGGAGCTCTTGAGTTGGTGGGGTAAGGACCACAACCAACATCAACCTTGTGCATGCTGAAGTACAAACCATTTAAAGGCAGGACCTCTGTGCTTCCTTATTTCCTAGTGACAAATGCAGCCCTCTTCCCGCTTCTTTGCTAATTGCTGGTTGGTGGCTTTTGTTTTTAATTCTATTTTTAATTTGCTCCTAATCAAATCCTGGCTGACAGTCCCTGTGAGTTTGTTTGTTTATTTATTTATTTATTCATTCGTGCATGTGTGTGTGTGTCTTCTCCTGCCTCACAATTGTTCTTGTGCTGGACCTGCTCCAGTAATCCAATTTGAATCCAATCTCCCAGGTCTGGAATTCTAATGTACAAATTGCAGAGGGGAGTCAAACAATGCCCACACACCAGGATGGGGGTTGATTGTCTAATCTAATCAGGGACAATCAGATGTTTGTAACAAGTCTATCAAACCTGTATTGGGCCAGTTTGCTGAGCAATGTAACCAGCTTTCTTAATAGCGCTAACACGATTTCGGGCTTCCTGCACTTTCATGCAGATTACATTGAACGTTTCCCTTTCTTCTGCCATGAACACTTGGCAGCAGCCCAGCCCGATGGGCTTTACAGCTTGGTGAGCTGCTGGGTGCACTCTGGGGCAGCAGAGGTTTGCCAGGACCCAGGGGGCTGCTGCCTCCCCCCGCACCGCTGCACACTGCGGTCCTGGGATGATCCTGTTTTGTGGCACGCGCTCAAGGAAGGGACTCGGTGCCACCAGTGCATCTGGAGTCACAGATGGGGGAGTGAAAAGCGATGGTCCCGACCTGATAGTGTTCAGTAAGTCTCCACAGCGGATCCCCAGCCCCGTGCGTGGCTGTTGGTGAAGAACAGATGAAGAAACCTTAGTCCTCTCTTGCCCTTAGCAGACTAAGGCTGTTGTTTCTGGTACTTGCTGCAAGAAGTCTGGACAGTTGCTGCTTAAAGAAAACACCTGTCTGGGGGATTTTTTTATGCCCTTTCAGGGCCTGAAGCAAAAGAGGAGGCAAAAACAGCTCTGCAAAGATGATATCCCTCAGTATAGCTCTCCAACCCAGAGTGGAGCTTCCTTACCCTGTGCAAATAAATAGTTGCCTGCCTTTGCCCTTCCTGAAGACTGAAATATCCATCTGGTCCCTTACCCTGTCGAGAGGTGAGCTGGTTCTCACGCTCCAGCTCTGTACCACTTAGCTCTGCACTCGATGCCTTTGCCCGGGGATTTATTTTAGGCTTACGGCTTTCTCCCTGCCCCGGAGCATCTTTCCTCGGCAGGCCGTGTGTGCGGCGCTCATCCCCGGGCGGGCGCGCCGCAGGGAGCGAGCCGCGGCTCGGCAGCAGCCGGCGCTGAGGCTCCGGGGCTCGGGTCCCAGGTCCCAGCCGTGCTGGGAGCTTTAGCTGGGCTTGTAGCCCGAGCAAAGCCTGCCCTCACGTCCTCTCCGAGCGCTGCCAGGCTGGTTTGCACGCACAGGCAGGAGGAATAGGAGCTCCCTGGAACGGGAGCTAACCTTTCTTGGAGGGTTTAATTGCTGTGCGTGCCTTGTCTTCCTGCGCTCTGCACCCCACGCTGGGAGGAACCCAGACACCTCCGAGACCAAGCGAAGAGAAGGGTGAAATAGTCCTTAAAGGGTGTTTACTTCCCTTCCTCACACTGTGTTATGTGTTTGACAGCAGTTTGCATGTTGTTTTTTGGTTTTTCCTGTTTGTTTCCAGCACAGGAGCAGCGCTCCCCTAGCAGAGGTGGAGCTGACTGAAGCCACTGGTGCAGGCAGGGGATTTGCAGCAGTTGTAGGGCTTGGCTGTCTCAAAACTCAGATCCTTCTGCTTGGTCCTTACCCTCTCAGGCTCCTGAGGCCTGGCTGTGCTCTAAGAGGAGGCATTTGGGGGTGGTTGAAAGGGTGAAAGCAGATGGGTATGACTTACTGGTCTATCTGTGAAGATAGATATAGATACAAACTGGTGAGTGATGCAGAAGAGGAGGAGGTCTCTGAGGGAATTAGTGCTAGGGAAGGGAATTACCATTTAATTCTTTCTAGAACAACCTTTAAACGTGATTGGGAAGATATGCGTGCAATGATAGCAAAATGAAAGAAACCATGTCACTGAAAAAGGGATTTATTTGAATTTTCTTGGTTAATTTTGGCATGAGAAAATGCATTTCCATGGCAGTTTGGTACCTGGAGTTGCTTTTGTGCCCTGTCCTGTGACTTTGTTATCTGTGTGTGGTGGGAGAGGGTGAGAGGGGGATCTTTATTTCCCCAGGGTTACCTGTAGGTTTGCGTGGAGTATGTGCTTCTGCACTTACAGATGTGCCCTCAGTCCCTAAGGGTTCAGCCCCTGCCCTCCATGATGCTGTACATCCTCAAAGAGCTCTCTGAAGCCCAAGATCTTGGGCAGAAAAATCTCCAACCAATTTATTCTTGTTTAATGTTTTTCCCCTTGAATGTTTCAGATGCCTTATTTGGGGTAGAAGGCTCTTATATTGAATGGGAGTAACTGACCTGGGCCAGTGAATCATTTTGAGTTCATTTCTGGTGGAATGAGGATTATTTTTTTAAGGGTTTCATCCTCAAGCTGAACTAAAAATCAGTTCCTTGTATAGCTGTGTTTACAGGCAGGTAGTGAAGTTAAAGACTAATGAGTGAGGGGGTGGAGGCTTGGTCCTGGACGTTAATGGACTTGCATGAAGCTTTTTTGTCTCAAAAGCTCTCTTCAAATCCCACCTTTTTTTTTTTTTCTTCCCCTAAAGAAAGTAGATTTAGCAAGTTTCATTTCTGCAGCCCACAAACCCCAGATCAGCTTTGGCACAGTTTATCTCAGGAGGTCTCTGCACAGGAGTGACTTGAATAGCAGGGCTGGCTGCAGGTGAGGAGCAGGAGGCAGCCCCCAAGGTGCCCTGCATGATCAGTATTTAGCTTGGCTGTGGGCACGTGCTGCTGTGCTGTCAGACAGGAGCTGGCACAGACTCTGCTCCCTGCCCTGGGATGGTGCCCACCAGGCCCCTGCTTTCTGTCCCACATGGATTTGCTTTGCATCCACTGAAGCTCTTGTGGAACGAGTCTGAAATCCATCAGCATCCTGCCCCACCCCATAGCAAGGAGCTATTATATATTCCCAGAGCAGCTGATGTCCATTAAATGTTTGAGTGACACTACAACAATGTGTAAAATATCAGTGATAAGGATCTAGCAAATCTTAATAAAAAAAAAAGCGACAAGAATGTAAATTGCACATACAACTGTGATAAAGAGCCAGCGATAACATTAAAGAGATTGTATCAATTTAATGCAAGTTTCGTGCCAAAGCCTGTCATCTGCTCTTTGAAGAGGAGTTGTTGGGAGCCACGATATTCCAGCAGCCAGTGCTGAAATCATCCCAGTGCTCTGGAGCGGCCGTCCCTGCAGCCGGCGTGCTGCGTGGAAGCTGTCTGCTTGCTGAGGATTAATGGAAACCTTTCCTGCCTCTACAATAAAAATAATGTTCCTTGGAAAAAATAAAGTGCCCTTCTGCCTGCTGGCCTTTGGGTCCCTCAAAATGCAATTAAAAAGCGGCTTAATACAGCCTTGCAATGAGAAATCTGTCAGCGTTCAGAGGCACGATCTGCACTGAAAGCAACATGAAAAGGTTGCGAGCAGAAATCTTTAACTGTGTGCCTGCCTGGTGGTGCTCGTGGAGCCACCAGCTGAAGTGGGATGTGAGGGGCTGGAACTGGGGTAACTGGGGGAGCTGAAGCAGCTCCACAGCCACAGAGCTGGGCTGCAGCAGTGCTGGTGAGGGCGTGGGAGCTCCTCCATAACCCAGCCTGCGTTTGTGTGTCTCGGCTTGCCTGTCCTTGATGGTCACCTGTTTTCTGGGCTGTTGTTTCTGCTTTGTGTCTGTGGTTTCTGTCTCTCCTCTGCTGTTTAGGGTGTGCTACATCCTTGAAAGTGGCCAGGTAACAGCAGAAAAGGCTACTGGAAGTACCCTACAGGTTTGATGGAAGGGGTAACTCCAGTTTTCTGTGCAGGGCTGCCAGCTGTAGGTCAGTATTGTGCCTGCCAAAAGGTCTTCCCAAAATTTTAGGCATAATAATAGGAAGTTAATTTTAAATGGTGGTTGGCTGTTTTTTTTCTGCAGGCATGATAATAAAAAATTCTGAAGTAAAGCTGGTAATTTCATAGCAAGTGGGGGATTATAAGAGCTGGGAGTGAAATGCAAACGCAGGGCTCCAGTGAATGCCTGGTTTTGGTACTGCAAAATGAACTGCTGGCTTTGGCTGTCCCTTGTTTGCCACTTTTGTGCTGCTACCTGTACAAGGGTAAGCTGAAATCCCACCCCAGCTCTACACAAAGAGCTGCTGGAGCAACAACAACTTGATGGGAGCAGTGTTTCAGTTGGATGCCAGTAGATGGCACAGCTTTTATATCAGCTAATTATATAGGGAGCCAGCGCTGGTCCCTGCTGTTCCTGTTGCTAATCTTAGCCATGCCTCACTCTCCACTCACACAGATGAAGATGTCTCTGCTGGTGTGCCTGTAATTGAGGAAGCTGGATAAGATATGGAAGATGTTGAGTTTGTCAGCATTGCAGGGCAGTGGGAAGCCATGATGGGGAAGAGGAGATAAGAATTGTGTGCTTGGGGGTGAGTGTGGGAGCAGAGAAGCAAAATTCAAGATAGCGGTAGTTTGGCTTCCCTAGTGCATCCCAGCAAGTGCTGTATTGCTTTAGGGTCGATGTATTTGACTGCTCCAGCTTTATGCACGGGGAAACTGAGGCCTGGAGAGATCATTCTTTGTCTTTGATACACCTGGGAATAAGAGCTGTGCTTCCTAATTAAGTTGTGGAGGAACTTTTAGCTACAAGGTGTCCTTCATGCGTGATTACGACAATAACATCTCCCTGGAGCTCAAAGCTCCTTCTCTCAGCTCTGCTCCTGTTTGGTGCTATTGTTCCCTGGCCACTTCAGGCTTTGAATATGAATGTTTTTAGCAGTTTAACAATTTTCTGCACCCTTTTGAAAGAGCTAGGGTTGAATGCACCCTAAATCTTCTCCCTGTGTGATGTTGCCCAGCTGTTTTGCACCTCCCCTCAACCAAAGCAGCCCTCTGGCCTGTCCAGGAGGGGCATGTGCCTCTTGCTGGAGAGGTGGCCCCTGGAGTTGGGAGGGTGGCTCAAGGGCAGTAAGACAGCCCTGTTGGGGGGGGGGGGCTGCCCATCCCTCTGCACCCCTGTCCTGGAAGATGTACAGAGACCCCAGCATTAGAGGCAATCTTTCTTCCTACCTTCTCCTTCCTGAAGAACTTCTTTTCACAACTGAAATTGATTCTTGCAAGTGGATGGAAAGGATGTATCCCAAATCTTGAGGGCCTGGTGTGCGTGTAGAATACAAACCAGAGTATATGTATGTGAGGCTGTAAATAGAGTTGTCACTCTAAAAGAAATGGGGTTTCTAGTGCTTGTCAGATCATTTTAAAACCATTTTTATTACTAAATTACATTCTGAGATAAAGTTTATTGTAGCAAAAAAGAGGGAAGGTGTAGGATTTGACTGCAGATTTGGAAACACACTTAAAACTTATGAAGAGTTTTTGAACCTTAGCTGAGGGCAGGCTGTCTGCTTCAGGGCTTTCCTCCAGGGCATCTCCTGCCCAGCACATTTAAAGGATGATATCTTGATTTTGGTGCAAACTCTGCCCTAGCATGTCACCTTTTATAACCAAGCCATGACATGCCATGCAGACATTGGCACAGGAGCTCCGGCTCATGAGTCTGTGTCCCGTGTATGGGGCAGAAACCCTTCCATCTGGGTCCCAGCTGGGAGTCCTGAGGAACACCACGTTCCCTGAATGTGGCTCTTAAACAACTGCCATAAGGATTTTGTGTCAAAACTGAGGATCAATCCTGGCATGTGTTGACTTTATTCTTCCCTTTCTCTCCTCCATGACCGTTGAGCCTAAAATATTTTGCTCTAGTTGTATCCTTTTTCTATGCTCTTACTTTTAGTGCTACATCTGCAAGCAACAGAAAACACGGTGTAGGTGCCAACTCTTTTCTTAGCTATTCCTTGCAGATACCAGTAGCATCCCGTTTTCTAACCCAGCTTCTTCTGTCTTTTCCTCCTAGTTGTTCCTAGTGGTATTTGTCTACCTTTTATATGTACCAGTGCCAAAATTAACGGGGTGTTGTTCTCTTGATGCAGCATGATAGAGAAAACAGCAGTCATCTGCCAGACTTGGGCTTCAGAGCTGTGTTAGTTTGCATCTCCCCGCTCCACCTCCCATCCTAGTTTAGGGGACCACAAGGCACATCGCAGACTGGCTGCTGGAAGAAGCAGCAGCTTTGCAAGAGCCACCTAAACTCCACAGCTGCTTGCATGGCAGAGGCACAGTTGGAGTGGCAGGGAGAAAGTTGGCTGGATTTAACCCTGAGACTGACACAGACCTGTGTTTACTAGTTAAAAAAACTAGATTTATTTTGCCTACAGACTAATGCAGGTAGTCCATGCTGCCTTGACATTAGAGTTTTTCTGTCTCTCCTACTCCCAGCCCTATCTCAAACCCAGAACCTCAGCAAGGTCCCATTCTGAGTAGCTGCTCTTCTCCCTCTGTGCTGAGCATCCCTAAAACCTGAGCATAATAGCATCCCTGCTAATTATATCGCCGCAGATTTATTTCATGGTGATATTACAGCTGGCCTCAGGCATCACCGCTATCATTGGAAAACATCGAACGATCGCAGCTTCTTAGCTGCCTCCATTAAACCTGGGAGAAGCGTCTGGGCCCGTTTATAAGTTTGTCTTTTGATGAGAGCCAAGGATTGATGAGCTGGTGGATGCGAGGTTTGCAGAACGTGCCCTGGAGGGAAGCTTCCCCCGTCACGGCAGCCATAGGGTGCAGATGGCGGGATCGCGAGCGGAATGCAGACGCGGCCTGGGAAGCGGGAGCGGGGCGGGAGCGTCACCTTCATCTCGTCGAGGCAGACCTTTCCCCCTCCCTTGCACAGCATTCCCCGCGGGATGGCTCCGTGCTCCAAACCAGTGCTGCTGGCAGCTTGGTTGGAGCTGCTCCTGGGGAAAGGGGGCGTTTCGAGCAGGCAAGTGGTCTTATGATGCTTTCTGCTGACAGTCTTGGTGCTAGGGCAGAAGAAAAGGTACAAATACCAGTGCCACTTTTCAACCAAAAAAAAAGGAGAAAAATAATTCAAGAGTTTTCTCTATGTTTTCCTTGCTAGAAATAAAATCAATCCTGTGAGCAATGTGCTGGGTACCGAGGCCTTCTGCCATGAGCGTAGCTGAAGGTCAGTGCTGTGTCCCCAGGGGTGTTCTGTTCTTGGGAGCCAAGCCCGTGGCTGCTTGGTGCTCCAGGCCGTGTCCCTTCTGGAACACAGCCGTGGGATGGCTGGAGGTCTGTAGGAGGAAGTATTTGGTGCTGAAGACCTGGTATCCACTCTCTGGGTGTTGGAGGGTATAAGAGAGTATTTCAGCAGACATCCCAGCACTGCACAGATGTGCTGTGAAAGAGTGTTTGCCTACATCTGAAGCCTGGCTTGCAGGGATGGGGTGACCATCATCCCCACTCAGTGCGTTGGTCTTCCCCATGGATGCCTGTGGTCCCCAAACAGCAACCCTATGGGAACAGCAGATTATCACAGATCTGAGATCTACCTCATGTGGAAAACACAGGGAAGTAACTTACAGGTCTTGAAAGGGATTTGGGTAAAAGTAGATCAGTTGTTATTGATTTTACTCTGTCTGGCCATAAAGTCCTTTTTGGTTATGGTCCTCCAGCACAGCAGTGAGCGGGCCAAAAACTTAACTGAAATGGGGTCAATAAATTACATGCAGACAAAAGGCACTTACACTCAGACTGCATCAAGTCTCCTGGTAATTTCAGCGAAACAGGCAGAGCAGAAATATGCTGATAATTATTTAAATTAGACTCCAAGCATTGAATTTTTTTCTTCAAGTAACAGCACTTCAGCACTTGTCCAGATGAGTGCTAATTTACCCAAATGGAAAGGTTTATTAAACATGCCAGCCAGTGCTTTAGTAATATTTAGGACAGCAATTTTGCTTTATTATATCTCTTAACAAAGAGGATGCAGGCTTCTTGATCCAACACCAGAGCAGTCAGGGGATGTTGGGGAAGATCCACATCAGCTCTGCCTGGTCTCAAATCAAGGTACATTATTTCTGCTTCTTTGCTAAGTGCAAACTTGGGACTTGATTTGAAAAAAACTTCACTGACGTGGCCAGTTTGAAGGACACTCAAAATCTGGACATATTCTGGGTACAGGAGTCACAGCTATGATTTGGAAACATTGAAGGATGAAATTAAGTTTGGTCCAGTGAAATGGGCCCCGAGCCAGGTGCTGAGGAAGATGAGCCTCAGCTCTTCCTGCTGCCCCTTGCTCACTCTAGGACACACTTGACAACTGTGTTGTTTTGGGGAGAAATTTGGGTGCATGAAGATGATCCCACCCATCATTTGCATCCCTCAATGCTCTGTCATGCCCAGCCTCCTGGTCTTGTTGTCATCATGTGTGTTATTGCCAGGGCTGTCTTTCAGACTAATGCTGGCTTTGCTGTTTCCCTCAGGATTCTAAATTTCTTTGGTTTATATATATGAGAAAATGCACAAATCCCAGTGGACTGAGGTTCTGCTAAAACATCCTGTAGAAGTCTTCTGCTGCTTTTTGTCTGGGGGTGCAGGTGTTCGGTTCTGTGGCTTCTCCCAGGACGCAGGTGGGAAATGAAGACTACTTGCACAAATTAGAGATACTGCAAAGTGTCTTAATCTGAGAATCTCCTCACAAAGAGGATGGTTATATGTTGTGAATGCTTCTTGCAGATCCATCCAGGGGAATTTGCTTTTAGGCTTTGAAATTCCTCTGGGAGCTTCAGAATCAAGACCACTACTTCCTTTACATGAGCATGCTCACCGGGGACATGCGGATTGCAAATACTGTGTAACATACCAGAATCTAAGTCATACTCTTAATATATTTATGTTTTATCTTCCATAAATATCTTCTCCCTCTCTTTCCCTGCACAAGATTGCTATGTTAAACTATCACACTGCAAATCTCGTGAGTGCCTGGACCTCTGGATGCTTGCAAAAGATTTGGCAACGGAGAACTTTGTGGAATTCTGGGTTGTACATTCTTCTAGAGCTTGGATATAGGGTGAAGCGAAAAGTGATTGGAACAGGAAGATTTTGCTTCAAATCCAGGTATTTTTTTTGTCTTTGGTACCACCAGAGTTAAGAGAGGAAAGGCTGTGGCTGCTCTTCTATGCAGGTGTGGATGTTGGATATCCCACAGGAGAAACAGAGAAGTCGGTCATCTCTAAAGTTAAGCCAGAGGCTCTCTAATCTCCACAGAGAGCTGGAATCACCCCAGATAGGTTGAATACCTTTGTGTCCTGTTGCACTAGAAGTGTGAAAAAGCTCCCAGGAGGAAACATGCCTTCTCTGCTCCCCAGTATGGGTGGACAGGAGGCCAAGTTCCCTGGGGACGATTGCTGATTCCTTTTCATACTCCAGAAAGGGCAGAGGACTCTGCTGTCACAGCTCCTGCAAGGTGAACATGAAATTTTCAGAATGGGGAAAATGGATGGAAATTATTTGAAAGGAAGCTCTTGCTCTGCATTATTGATGATAGGTATTTTTAGCATTTGGTGTCCCACAGGGAAGTGTGCTGTGACACCTTGTTTATGGTGAGCCTCAGTGTGTTGTGGCCCGTCAGCCAGGTTCATCCATCCACAGTAACAGGGATGTGGGGAAGCAGCTTAGATGAGTCCTCCGAGCTTACACACCTTTAAGAAGTGCAGAGAGACAGTCTGGGATTCAATTTTACTGTTCTAGCACTTCTCTTGCCACCCTGATTGGAAGTGCTTAACCTCCTCTTCATTAATCAGTTTGAATTTTATCTAAGATTCATCCTCGATGAAGGCGAATTAGAGTCTGCTGCTGCAATCTTGGGCTGAAAATGATGGCAGGGCATGCAGGGTTTAGCAGGTGAGTGCATTGCAGCTTGGATCACAGTGACACTGTATTTTTGGTGGCTCTGTACTGACAAGGCTGCAGGTCTCAGCCATGTCCTGTGTGCTCAGTTCCCAAAAGGCCCTATAGGCAGGACATGAGTGTGACATTGCACTGGTGAATCCCAGTGATACATGGCTGGGGTGCCACAACCCAGAGCACCAACACAAGTCAATCACCAGGTCACGGAGGTTGGCAGGGACCTTTGCAGATCATCCACTTGAACCCCTGGCCAAAGCAGGGTGAGCTGGAGCAGCCTGTCCAGGAACTCACTTGTTCCTGGGGAGATTCTGTGATTGTCCTAATTTTACAGATGGGCAGGGTAAGCCCTGGGCAGTGACTTGGCTGAGATATCTGGAAGGTGGGTGCAGGTGGTGAGGGTGAGAAGGTGAAGAAGGCCTTGGGGGCTGCAAGGCCCATATGTGTGCTTACTCATCTTTTCAAGAGCTCCCGGCGGCAGTGGTGCTGTCTTTCTATTAAGGAATTTTTTTTTTCAGGAATTGAAGCCACTAAGGTCTGTTAGAGTTGAAGAGCTTTAAGATCAGAACATAAATGCATCAGAGAGATTTGTCTTCTTCTCTGGCCAGCTCCTTTACTGTTGGATGTTTATGTACAGGGATGAGTGGAAAACAAGGAATGGAAGGGAAGAGAGGCAGTGAATTCTGGAATTCTGTTTGCAGAGTCCTTGGCCTTCTGGCCACCCATGGAAGTCATCAGTCTTCTGAGATTCTCTGTGACAAGGACTATTGGGAAGCTGTCTTCCTCTAGAGCTCTGCTGAAGGTCAGCCTATGGGGACAGTTACACCATCCCCATCAGGATTACCTGGTCTATCCTGACTTGCCCACAGAGCATCTTACAGCTCCTGCCACAGGGTTTCCTGAAAAAATTAGGCTATGTTTGTCTGAGCCACATCCTCGTGCCTGCGTGTGGAATGAGCATCCCACGGGGGCAGCTCTGTTCTAGCCAGCCAGGGAGCATCGTAAACATCTGATGAATCTTTCGTGGCAGGATCTCAGCCATAGCCTTACCTCGGGAAGAGGTAATGACTGCAAGGCGCTCCTGAACTGCTGTCCCAAAGCTGCAGGCCTTCTCCTGGCTGAGCCTCCCTCCGGCTGGCGGTGGCCGGCGAGGCGGGGAGCTGGGGCTGCGGGGCTGCAGGAAGCTGCCGGCTGATTGCCCTCATCCCCAGCCGAGTCAGAGCGCACGAGCACCGGCTCTCATCGCGCCGCAGCTGCGCTTTACGCTGGGAGAAAAAGAGGGGAGCGTGGCCGGGAGAGGGAGACGGGTTCCATTCCTACTTGGGGTGCAAAAGGAATTTATTATAATCTCACATTCTGCATTATTTTCTGTTTATTTTTTCCCTCTCCCTAGTGAAGGCAGATGGTGTAAGAATTAACCTCCAGCGACATCCCAGCAAGGAAAAAAACATCATTTGCAGGCTCCTAAGAATAAGAATTTCCCTGCCTGGAACATACTTGGGGGACCCTTTCTCTGTTAGGTTATAGACATTTTGTAGAATGTTCTGTGTGTCCTGGATCCAGAATGTCTCTGCTGTGGATCTGAAAGGCTTTTATAGCCCAAATCTGACTCCCTCTTGCAAAGTACCTCACAGTGCTTCTTCTGGGTGTTTCAGGACCTGGTATGTGAATCTGTTCTTTAAATGTTGCTCAGCTGACCAGTGTCACAGCTTTTCCAGCATCTCACAGGAAAGAGGAACATGGTGAAAACCAAAACAAACCAAATTTTGCTGCACTTCTTGAAACAGCTTGTGAACTGGGAGTTTGTCCCTGCCGCCCTTCTTCCTGCTTTCAGCTTTCTGCTGTGACTGATGACTGGGATGAGAGCAACTCAATGTCATGGAGCAGCAGCTTTGCAGGCAAAGCCTTCCAGCAGTCTGGACCCAAACCTCCTTTGCACTGCTGCTGCTCTGGTCTAGCTGCTTAGCAAATGCTTTCATGCTTGTGGATTGCCTCATTAGGAGGAGGAAGTAATGATGGAGCCAGTGATGCCCTCCTCCCTTCCGAGATCGCCAAGGCTGGTTTTGCTGATACAGCATCTTTGCTCACACTTGCATGAAATTCTTGCTAGAACAGTGCTCTGAAAACTGTTCTTAAAACCCTGGGCAATACAGCAGGATTCTGGCCTAACTTCCTGCACGAAGCAGGGTTGGTTAGATGTGTTGGTCAGGGCCTTGTTTGTTGTGTTTTGGAGATCTCCAGGGGTGAAGCCCCTTCACTGGGGATCCCCGTCTGTTCTTGTCTAGAGACTTCCCTTCAGGTGATCTCTTGCTTGGTGCTTCTTTCTTCCTTTGTTCTTTGTCTCCTTTATCCCATTAAACACATGGGTTTGAATCAATAACCAGCATAACCCTCTGCCCACAGAGTTCTATTCCTGGCATGCCCTGCATACAGAGCCTGTGGTTTAGGTGATGCCTCATCTCATTGCAGTGTTCCTGCTCTAAAGAGATGACTGCTCAGCCTCCTTTCATTTATGGAAAAAATTATTATGCAAGTAGCTACACGTCCAGCTTACGGCTATGGATTGCAACAGGGAGCTGGATGTCACCAAGCAGAGGACACTCCTCCCTGGTGCTGACACTACAGAGAGACCCTCATGCATGCTCTGGTGCTGGCTTGTCATCACGGGAGATGGTGTGACTGTCCTTGAGCACTCCCACTGCCCAGTGTTGGGTGGTGGAACACTCAACAGGTTGAACAGATGAGTAATGGAGACTCCATCCTTGTGGGTTGGACTCAACTGGACACAGTCCAGTGCCAGTACTCAGTGGCCCCATCTGAATGGGGACCAGGACTTGGACATGTGATGTTCCTTTTGTCTGTGAGAGCTAAAGCAGGCTCGGAACTGAGGAAGGAGGTTGGTGGTGGTGCAGGAGTGGTAGAAGACAAGCTGTGGGCAGTATGTAGGACACCTGCTCCTGACTTCCAGCCAAGCCAGGCTGGAGGAGGGAGTCTTAGAGATGACTTTGTTGAAATCATCAGGAGAACAGCACGTCTCCCATTTACTTTGTAGGTCTTGTGCGGGTTTCACGTGCCAGAGCTAAAATAATACATGATTTGTTAAACTGGTTTTTTTCACAGTTGTAAGAAACAGCCCAGCCATTCAGCCAGAGCAGCAGTGAGCACCAATCAGCACTGGCAGGGTGGGCTGTGCCAACTGCTGTCGAGAGGCTTTTTCCAAGGAGCCTGGTGGAAACAAAGGAGTCAAAGTGGTAAAACTACCCCATGCTGGACCTCACTCGTAGAGCAGCCAAACAGAGAGGGCAGGGAAACGAAACAGGAGCAAAACTGATGACAGCATGTGTAGGGGAACGTGTTAGAGAAGTGAAAGAATCAATCTGGCTGATTTTTCCAGTAAATTCAACAGATGCCTCCAGGCCATAGGAGTCACACCAGTGTGGGATTCACCTGGCCTTTCAGGTGAAGGATCTGATAGGCTCAGAGTATTTTCCCCAGTGGACTGTGGCAGGATGTGTGCTCTCTAGGCATGGTGGCTTGTTTAAGATTTCCTTTAGTGCTTTGCTAAATCCAGAGCTTCTGCCATAGTGAAGAAAGGACTAAAAAAAAGAAAAGAAAATAGGTTGTAAAATTGCAGAATTTGGAATATACCAGGAGCAGCCACGGTAAAGAGGAATTTTTCTATTCCCTAAAAGGTTTCCTGTGCACATTCAGTCTGTAGCTGAAGTGGGCTTTTTGCTGTCTTTCCTTATTGTAATCTCCTAATTGGTTTTCTACATTCACTCCTCGATCGCTGGAAGCATTAAAGTGCGGTGCGTCCCATTAGATACCCTTTTCCATCTACATTACCTACTTAAGCAAATTTCAAATTAAGATTTTCTTTTTTCCTACAGCTTCAGCCTTTCTGAAGTGCCAAGTAAGTTGTGTGTTAGGAATGCTGGTCTTGCAGGCAGTGGGTTCCCCACCTCCCTCTCTTCCTGGGAAAGTCATGGAGAAGCGGTAGCTCATCACAGGAACACATCCACTGCATCCTTCTCTGATTTGGTCTTTTGAACACAATTTTGTGTTGTGGTTTTGTTGTTATAAAGGGAGGATGAATGATTCATTGCTGTCTCACAGCAGAGGGGTCAGTGGGTCGCCTGCAGCCATATCTTATTATCATCTGGAATTTAGTGTGCCGAGGGTTTGCTAACCATCTGTAACACACACCGCTCATTTCCACAGTGTGCTCGTAACCTCTGCTAATTATTTATAAAGGGTTAATTAAGAGGATTCTGCTCTAAACAGTGACCCAGTGTTCTTTGTTTCTGGTCCTTCAGCTAAAGTAACAGCACTCCTACTGAAAACAACAAAAATTAATCCTTGAGAACAAGGTTTTGAGGTGCTGTATCAAAGCTCTACAAAAAACTGAATGTGGCGTCTACCTCCTTCCTCTGATCACTGATTTTGTAATTTTATAAAAGAAAGCAATCAAGTTTGTCTCATTATATTGGTGCTCATTGTTCAATTCTATTATCCTTTTAGGCTTTTCTCTTAATGTTTGTTCCACTATTTCAGTAAGGCTTGAAATTAGTCTAATTCCCTAGATCACACTTGTTCCAGTTTTAAAATGTAGATGAAACAGATTAAGATTATTGAGTTCTGAAAATCAAAGAGACAATAAGGCAGGACCATTAATGTGCTGTTTGCCTGTTAAAATAGTCTGTTTGCTGGTCCTGTCAGCCCCTGTGCTGAAAGCCGAAGCAGAGGGCACCCGCTATAATTAAAAGGCAACAGGTCTGCTGCAAGTTAAACGCTTTTTAATACAGCTTGTAGCTCACTGATAGAACTTGTTGCCCGAAGATGCTGTCAGAGCAAGAAATTCAGCTTGGCAGAAGAATGGGGGGGAGCTTGTTGTGAATCCGAGCAGTAGCTCCGAGCCTGCGGTGGCTGTGATAATCCTCGCTGCCATTGTGACGCTGGGTTCGTTTGAGTGATGGAAGCTCTCACGATCAATGTGAATATCTGCAAATTGAGCTGAGGAGAAGATAAATGACCGAGGCTGTTCTTTCTTGCTTTGGGAAGATTTAAGGCAATTAGTGAAGCCAGGAATATTTTTCCTTTTCTTGCAGATGTATTCTGTAAGATATGTAGTTGCGGTTTCCAGCTGAGGAGAGTTGGGTCTTTCTCCAGACCATTTTCAGAGTGTGAAAGTTGGTGGGACTCCAGGCCACTTTCACTAGAGCAGTCTCTGTGCTTTTCCTGAAAGATGCATTAAACTTTTCCATCAATGCTTTACAAACCCACCACAGACTGAGACTACTTGGTAGTGACTCTCTAGAGAGCCACTCAAGCATCTCCTGCTTTACTGAGCCCTGAACTGCTTTGTGTCTATGAAGTACGAATGATTGGGAGGAGGAGTGTATTTTATTACACCTGCCTTAGTGACTGAGCCAGACAGCTACCCTGCCTTTTCAACTCCATCAGCCGGTGGATAAAAAATACATATTTTTGAACTAAAGTGGAAAGGTGAACAGGAGAGATGACAATAAGCCCGTTACTCTAATGAGAATTTTGCCATAAGAGAGGGTGTGTGTGCATCTTCAGCGCTTCTTCTCTCCTTCCACTTTGTTTTTAGTTTCTAAGCCTTTTTTAAAAATGAAGGAATTTCTTAAGCAGGCAGTAGTTTTTCATGCCTTTTACCCATTCTGTCTATTAAAAGATCTTGACCCCTTCATTTCCATCTTTCAGGATAAAAGTAATAAGTTGTGCCAATTTAGTAGTCAGTGTGTGGAAATCAGTGTCTATGAAATGCATATTTTATTTGATTGCCTGCATTTAAGCCTGATTGTGATGTTTGGGTGATTTGAACATAAAGTGGTATGAGAAGTATAATAATCTGTTATCAGAGGCAGACAGAGAAAGGGAAACAACTCTTTAGATTTTGGTAGAACCCAGAGGTTTTACACATCATCTTTTCAAACACTGGCCTTTTGGAAATGTAGAGTTGAGAGCCCTGGTGCTGTTCAGCACTGAAGCTCGAGATCTCTGAAAAGGGTGAGGCTTTAATGCCTCACGTTTTTTTACATTTTGGTAAATCCACCCCAGAAGTCAGTAAAGTTGCGCCTTTCACTTGCATGCTACTGGATTCCACCAATCTTCACTGCTCCTGACAAGCTGACATTCCTCTTGGATGTAGTGGAGATAGAAACAGGCCTTTTGCCAACCTCCAAAGCATGTGGGGTCATCTGCTAGCCCAGCACCTGAGCAGTGTGTCCCAGAGACCTTGCCTTTGGCCTTTGCCAGGACAGATTTCTTGATCCATTTCCCTTTGATAAAAGCAGGCAGCACGGTCTAGTCATGGTCAGGCAGGGTGGAAATATAACTTCTGCCTTGGACTGTCTCAGAGTCAGTGTCCACACTTCCCCTGTGCCCTCCACGTGGTTTTCCAGTGTAGTGCTCCTCACCTGGGAGGCAATTTCTGCACCCTAAAGCGATGCCTTGGCTCCTAGCCCAGCAGTCCATGGCCACAAAATCTAGAAGCCAAGTGAAATAACTTATTTACCCTCTAGGTTACAACACTGTTGGGCTGACACTCATGAGGGGGGAGATGAAGGCACCTCATTATCCCCTCTGCTGCAATCCCATGGTGGTACAGGGATGCCGAGTGGGATCGCTTCGTGCTTCACTGCCTGCGGCACGGATGGAGCTTCCAGCTTTCCCAGGCATTTCATTGGAGCTGTGTTTGGTCAGAAAGGTGAAAATGCAGGGATTTTTTTTTAAATCCTGAACTCACATCTGTGAAAGCAGGGCGCTTTTGTCATTTCCCCACCACAGTACTGAGGCTGTTGCATGTAGAGTCCCATCTGGATGTGGGGTCCCCCGGTGTGCAGGCGCTATGGGAGAAGGAAGGGATGAAGTGGGAGCTGTAACTCCCCATCTTCCCTCTGCCTCTGTGTGGCAGCTGGTGATTAAATTGTCAATTTAATGCATCCATCCATTTAACTCAAAAAACATGAAGAGAGGAGGGTGGGGGCAGATGCCTTCCCTGCAGTGGAATGTCTGCCTTGCAGAATTCCAGCTTTACTGTTTCCCAGTTAAGGCCTGGTGAAGTCTCCAGTGGATGGGAGTCACAGGCTTTCAGTTGTCTGATAAGTCTGCAAGGTCTTTGGGTTGGGAACTCTCTCCTAGCATGAAGAGTGTGTGTGTGTGTGTGTGTGTGTTTTTGGATGTGCATGGACACCGCTGGGCACAGCAGGGCTCTTTCCT
Source organism: Edolisoma coerulescens (assembly GCA_013397115.1). Lineage (NCBI taxonomy): Eukaryota > Metazoa > Chordata > Aves > Passeriformes > Campephagidae > Edolisoma > Edolisoma coerulescens. Next base: position 100,175 of record VWZW01003625.1, on the reverse strand, counting down.
GGGGAACTCTGGGACTGCCACAGCACAAACTGCAGGGTTAGTAGAATCAATGTGGTTTCCTCATCTCCAGGCAGCCATGCCCAGAGGTTTCCTTGTCCTCTAAGAAAAAATGGTAGGTGCAGTTTTAGGGCTGTGTTCTCAATCTCTTAAGTAAATTACCAAAGAAAATGGTTGCTGCTCTTTTTTTTTCCCTTGTGCTCTGCTAGTTCTGTTTAGGGCAGTTGTTCTGGATTTTCTTCCTTTTATCCCCTTGTTTTTCAGCATGTCTGCCTTTTTCCTTTCTCTTTGTATTGAGATTTGTCCTTTCTTTTATAGAAATTAAAATGCCACATCCCCGCTGATCTGAGACTGAAGCAAAACTGAGACTACAGAATAGCTTGTTTCTAATTGAGATTTGAAAAATATCCCTCAATAATGCTTTCAGCTATTTTGCGTGGGAATATTTTGATTACATTTCTTATGGCAAGCCCACATTCCAGCATGGCAGGATAAGAGGACAAATGAGAGAAGTGTTTCCACTGCGAGGTGTCTATCCTGAAGAGCAGGTGACTCAGGGTGGAAGCTGTGTTGCATGTGCACACACATGGCTGCGTGGTGTGCGAGGCACGTGGTGATGGAAAATACTGTCGGGTTTGCTTACCCACAGGGCTTTTTTCCTTTGGGCCATGTAAACTTCAGCTCTGCTGAGCTCCAGCCCTTTGGGTATTTCCTGAGCACCAGGCACATCCACTGCCTTTGTGCCATTTGCAGTGAGAGTGGCCTGGAAGATGGGCCCAAGACTTTCAAAGTCACGCTGTGGTCGTGCAAAAGACAACTGAGAAAAGCCAGACTTGTGTTACTAAGTTGAACTTTCAGCCTGGAACAAAAGCTCAGCTGGAAAACTGGTAGGAATCTACAAGTAAAAACAACCCACCAGCTGGAAAATGCGACTGTGGTGCGAGTGTCCAGCATGGGCGGGCAGGAGGGGAGAATTGCCAGCAGGAATATTCTGGGAGCATTCATGAGTTAAACACGCTTTGTAATGTCAAAATACAGACGGGTGTGGAAAGGCTGAGCAGCTAACGGCGAGCTCAGTGGTCCTAAATCTGCAGTTGGGCCATAAACAAGCGAAGGCCGATGTCCGTGGGCAGCTTGACTTGGGAGTGCCTGGTGTCTGCGCATGGCTGAGCTCGGCAGTTAAGTGTCATCGTGCAGCTGGCTCTGGGAGCAAGGAGCCGGTCAGTGACAGACAGCTAATGCTAAAGCAGCTCTGCCATTTGGGCAGGGTTCAGATGGATAGCAACCCATGAAAAGAGCTAAATTTGGGGATGGAAAAGAGCATCTGGATGCTTAACGCCATCAGGTGCTCTGTGAAGGACAGACAGAAATGGAGACTGGTGAGGAGAAGTCTGCTTCGGTCTGGGTGCAGGATGTGGCATCCCAGCATGGTGGTTGATGCAAGGGGTGACAGGGAGCTGCCACGCTGCCCAAGGTCACCCATGTCCCTTTCTGCTCTGTTCAATGGGAGAGCCAAAAGCTTGTAGGCTTTGACAGCTCCCTTGGCTGCTTGTTACTCTTTCTCCTGAACATTCAAGTCCCACGTCCCACACTGGACATCAGGGAGCTAATTTGTGTGTGAATGCAGAATAACTGGCAGAGCTGAGACCAGATCCTCAGTGCCTGGAGTGAAGACCTGGAGTCTCCAGGGCAGCTGGACCTGAATGACAGGCTTGTGTCCCATGTCCAAAACCAGCCCCTCTGGAGCCTGCAGCTCAACATGACAATTGTCAGCACCACTTTCCTGCTTCTAAACCACGCACTTGTGCCTGCCTGGCCTCCTCTGCCCCCCTATCCAGGCTCTGCTTCCTCTGGGAGGCTGAAGGCTGAGCAGTGCTGGAAGGGTCTCCCATACCGTCTTTGTAAAAAATTGTACTTGCACATATGGATTGCATTCTCATATGGAATGAAGTGTCCTTAGTAATAAATTTCTCTTTTCCAACTTCTAACTGCTCCGGTGCTGTGTCCCTCTGGGGTGCACAGTGTCAGCCCATAGTTCCTCCCTCTGTTGCCTTGCTTCCTGTGCTGGGTTAGAAAGCAAAGGGCTGGAGTTGCCTGGACAGTGGGAATGCCACGGGGCAGGGAGCAGCAGTGCCAGAACTACCTCTGTGTGTGCAGGGCTCAAGACCCCCACCTGTCCCTGGAGCCAGGCCTGGCTCTCCTCCAGTCCCCCCAGCATCCTGTGGCAGGCAGGCAGGAGGCAGCACAGGCAAGTCAGTTAAACATTTGCTCAGCTGGGCAGTGGAGAGTGAGTGAATCCATGATTTTTGTCTCCTTTTTTTGGCCTAAAAGATTAAATTTACATCGAATAACTTTGTGTTCCACACAGTAAAAACAAATGTAACTGCTTGCGTGCGTGCGAGGGGCATTGCCTGCTAACTAGGGCACTCAGAAGAGCGCTCGCTCCTGTCTGGAGGCAGCCGATTACTCTCAAGATTTGTTCTTTTCAGAGCAAACCTTTGCAGGGAGCAGGGGAGGAGGTGGCTGCTGCAGGGAGAGGGAAGGGGGCAGCGGCTGCTGCTGCTGCAGCCCTTGGCTGGCTGTGGGGAGGCAGAGGCAGGACCAGGCTGCCCAGGAGACCTCCCTTGCTGCATCAGGGAGGGCTGGAAGTCAGGAACCCTCAGATATAGTGATTTGTAGAGCAAATGGCTGAAATCTGCTGGAGCTGCAGGAGTTTGGGAACTGCTGAGCATCATCATCTTCTCCTTGAAATGAGGCCTGTGGGGCTTTTCTGTCTGACCCGAAGGCATTTGAGAGGAGCTGCAGGAGGATGCTGCAAGAAAAAGGGCTGTCTCAGCCATGAGGAGGAAGGGGGCTAGGATGCAAAGCCAGGGCCAGCCTCATCTCGAGGCTCTCCCCAGATCTTCAGCTCTGCCCTACTTTGTCACTCTGCAGCCTCTTCTCTCCCAGCAGTTCATCCGTTTGCAGCTTTCTCTCTCAAATCATCCTGCTGCCTTCAAGCATGAAAACTCTTCCTGAGGAGTGCAAAGCCTTGTCAGTCAGGTCTGCCGAGAGTGTTCAGATGGAGAAAGGATGGCTCTTACCTCTCCCCCAGCCCTGTGTATGTGTGTGCTCAGTGTTTTCCTGCAGGCAGGCATCCCCCAGCATTGCCCCACTCCAAACGTGGGTTTTTCTTGTGCTGAGTCTGTCTCCCTGCCCACACAGCACCTGACACGCTGGAGCTGAATCAGAGCACTGCAAATCCCCTCCAGAGAGCTGGGCTCTGGCAAGCTTTAGCAGCCTTCTGCCGGACCAGGAGCTGTATCTGTGGGGCCACACTGGTGCCCTGTGCTGTGTGTCTGAGTACACAGGGGTTGGTCACCCGGCCAGGGCTTTCCATGGCTGCTTGGAAGATGTTTCTTCCCCTTGTGTGGTGCCTGCCTCAAGCAGAGCCCCGGGCAGTGCTGGTTGTGCAGCCAGGGAGGAGGTGACCGGGCTGACCACGTTTTTCATATGCTGAGCACAGCTACAGCCGGTCAGTCATCCCAGGAGCTTTATCACCCCTGTCTGGCCTCAGCCAGGAGCCACTGATGAGTGGCAGACGCTCCTCATTTACCCTCCCTCACCTTGCAGAGAAGTTCCTTGTCTGTGTGCCCCAAGGCTGTGGGTCTGCAAACAGTTAAACCCACCGGTACTTCCCAGCAAGCTCTAGGTACTGGGTAGCTGCTCTGAGCTCTTCTCACACTGCCTGCCCTTCCCCGAGCTGACCCGACTCACCAACCACACAGAGATGCCCCTTGATTTGTTTTACTTGGATGATTTTCTTCCAGCCAAGCATACTGAATCGTCTGTCGGAGGAGTTGGCTCATGGAGAAGGCCAGCAGAAACAGGGGAAGAGAGTGGGACCATCCCTCCTCTGCTTTAAGCAACCCTGTGTTCATGGCCAGCTGAGGAGTGACAAAGAGAATTTCACTGCTTATTAAAACATGGAGTCAGTCAGTGATGAACCAAGGGGATGGCATCTGCTCCAAGAAATGTATTTTTGCATCTCCAATAAAGTGAAAGTGTGCTGCCTGTAATGTAGGGCCAGAGGGTCTCATCTACTTGATTGTCCTGGTCGGGGGTGCCCTGTAGCAGACCCCCAAAAATGTCACATAGGCTTCTGAGCAGTTAGTGACTGTGCATCTGGTCCGGGCGTGATGTCCAGAGACCTCCCCACTTTGGTGACAGTGGTTGTGATAAGGAGTGAGCTCTTCAGCTGCATCAATCTTATTCCAGTGCTGTGTCTGGCCGTGGAGCGTGGAAAGCGATGTGACGTGTGCCGCAGGGCTTGTTTTATTTTCTGCTTCCTCGCTGTTGCTTTCACGCCTATTTTGCACAACCTCTGGCTGCTGAAAAGATGCCAGTTACCCCCCTAGACCTCCCTGTTGGGCCCTGGGGCCAGGGCATTGCAGCTCTGGGAAGTAGGTCTGAGAGTGGAAGTTACATCCCACTGAGTGCTCCCTGTATCCCAAAGGTGAGATGAGTGACAGCAGATGTTCCCAATACATGTTCTGCACTGCGTGTGCTGGTGTGCAGGGGCAGGTCCCAACCCCAGGCCAGCTTGCAAAGGGAAAACCTTCCTGAGCTCATACCTGCTTCCCCAGTCACTACACAGTGATTTATCATGTCTGTGATGTGCTGTTCCATGGATAACACCCGTGTTCCAGTTCAGTGAGTTGTTTGTTGGATTGATTGATTGTACGACAGAGGCTGGGAGCTTCTTTGGACCTGAGGGTGCTGCAGAAGCCCCTCTGTTGCTGACCACTGAGAGGGGAAGGTGTTCACGTGCCCATGGTGGCAATTTCACAGCCCTGTCTGTGGTCTGAGAATCGGCACATCACTCAGAGCTGGTTGGAGGTAAAATCACAGGATCACGGAATATTCTGAGCTGCAAGGGACCCACAAGGATCATCAAGTCCAGCTCTTAAGTGAATGACCCATACTGGGACTGAACCTACAACATCAGCATTATTAACACCGTGCTCCAACCAACTGAGCTAATTGTGGCTGGAGGAATAACAGAGGGATGGGGGAGATAATCTCATTAAGCAGAGAGTGGGAATGACCCCATTAAATGGGGACTGCCTGGCCCCCAGACACAGCACTCTGCTGTCAAGCCATGGCTTGGGTTCTGCCTCTGCTGCTGCCTCTTGGGCAAACTCAGACTTATTTCTATATATATAAAGGGGACCCATAGGATAAAGCTCTCCCCTGTCCTCCACTGTGAGGATAAATTCATAAGTGACTGTGAAAATTTCCATCCCTGCTGCTAAGGGCCATGGAAATACCTGGAAAGGACAATAAATTTCCAAGCTGTGAGCATTGCTTAACCTAAGCTGCTTTCCATGGTCTCTGCACTGCAATACTGTGGTTTCAGAATCACTCTACCATTTGTCCTTCAAAGAGCACAGCAAGGGAAAGAGTTTCTTTCCCAATTCCAGCATTTATTCTGCTGGAGCCAGTCTGTTCCTCTCGTTTTAGACAGCGTTTCTGTGCTCCATCTATCAGACCTCTGGGTGCCCTGGAATCAATCAGGAATTCCAGCCTTGTGCCTGCTAATTGCATGGCCATTTGGTGGCTGGGAGCTCTTCCAGCTGATGGATGGTGTGTGTGGAGGTTTTACTCCATCTGAGTGACACCCCACAAGCAGCTCAGCGTTGTGTGTTCACCCAGTGTGGGGGCGAGGGTCAGCACTGCAGGACAAGCCATGCTGGGTGTGCACAGGGGTGTGACCTCGCTGCTACTGGGGGGCACTTAGGCTGTCACTGTGGGAGCTCTGGCTGTTGTAGGGATGCTGGCTTGGCTGGAGCACTGCACAGATCTGTGTGATGCTGATATCCAAGGACAGACCCTGCAGGTGCCTGATGGGTTCGGCAAGGTATGAGGAGTCAGTGTTCCTCTCTGAAATGAAGGCTGTGGGGAGCAGGAATGATCTGACAAACCTAGCTTAACCCATTCACAAGAAGCTGACCACGATAGCAGCAAAGCGACATGCAGCTGGGTCCATCTCCAGCCTTGTAGAAGCCAAGGTCAGTGGCTGGACTCAAAATAGCTCCAAGGTCCGCATGATCTCCACAACTTCCCACAGTTGCCCTGAGTGGTGTCCTGATAGCCCAGCACGCCTGGCTGATGGTGCCTGTCCCTTGGAGAAACCTTCTTGCATCTGTGAACAAATTTGGACCTGAAGGTAGAGCATGCCAAAGTGACAGGTTTACCTTTCTGAAGCACTTTCATGTTGCAGGTTTGACTTGACATGTCAGGCAGCTCCTCGGATTGTAACCCAGAAGAGTGTTATAGGAGATGCTGTACTCGGGGTGACATTTTTAATCTTTCATCTCTTCCAGCTAATGCGTTTTGCTGATCAGTTTGCCAGGCAGAGCGGCCTCGCTGGCGATGCCAGGTCTGAGTTCCTCCCGTCTGCCTCTCATTCTGCACGCGCTGCCACGCAGCTTAACAATTGTGTTTTTCATGAATAATTTGTTCTCTCCACATCAGGCAGTCTGTGTCGCTCTGCAGCCGCCAGCTTTGCAGAGGGGAACAGCCGAGTGAAGGGAACAGCCGGCAGCGCCGGTCCTGGCCGAGCCTGCCCTGCGCCTTCCTGCACTCCAAACAGGCCTTAAGTGATTTCTCCTTCAAAGCAGCGTCCCTTGCTGCCCGCACGCACGCTGCGTGCATCTCCCTTTCGGTTCTGCTATCTCCAGGAGCATCGTTTCGGTGTTCACTGGTGAGGAGGATGTTGTGTGCTGCCCCAGGAGAGTGCCTGGCACCTCTGTTTGCTCCTCGCTTGTGGGGCTGCATTGGAGGGCAGTGAGGACTGAAACCGTCCTCATCCCTGTCGTGCTCCCCTGGGAGTTTGCTCTCTAGTTATCCCCCAGGTCCCAGGGCTGACATAAATTCACTTTTAAGAATAGCACCCACCCTGACACTCCTGAGGTGGGCATTTTGCAGTGGGTGCTCAGCTGGGGCTCTCCCCAGTGCAGCTTTCTTTGACAAGATTTCTTCCAGCTGCAAGTGAATCCCATTGCTGTGGTCTCACCAGCTGCTGCCTGCATGGCTTTCCTGGGATGAGCTGTGTCCCGAGGCAGCCAGAGGAGCTGGTTCAGCCCTCATACTTCAGCAGAGCAGATAACAGCTTTGATGAACTGTATCATTTGCCCTGAAAAATTCTCGTTAGCACCTGCTATTGACAGAACCACCCAGGATTTGGATGTCGGGTTTGCTCCTCGCAATCCTCAGAGCAGCATCGTGGTCACAGCAGAAGCCAGTTCAGATCCCCACGTTTTCCCAGGAAAGCCCCGCTACCAGAGTAGCATAGGAGGCAGCAGGTCAGGCAGGGGCTGGCAGGGCTGGGGGGGATGCCCAGAGCCCTGGCCCTTGGGTGACAGGCAGTGGGCACAGCGGTATTTCTGAGGGACATGGTGCTTGCCAAGCCTTTCCTCAGGAAACTGGTGCAGGATTATTTCTCCCTCTGCATTTTCTGACTTTTTTCCCATCTTGTTCCAATGTTTCATCACAGCTGGCTTTTACAGACATTCTTCCTTCCAGAAATACTGGAATTAGGCTATTAAAGCTACCCCCTTTTAATATTCCTCTGGAGTGCCAGTGCCTGCAGGCAGGCTCCCTCCATGGGAGCCCTGTCCCAGCACTGCCTGCTCTGCTTCAATACTTGACCCAAAATCCATGAAAGTCAAGGTGAAGATTTCCTGTGGGCCTTCTGGCCTTTCAGTCAGGCCCTAGATATAATCATGTGTTCACAGGTGGGGAAACTGAGGTCTAGAGTGCCTGAATCAGGATATGGATGTGGGAACTCGGTGCCCAGGCTCTGCACATCCCAGGAGCAGGACAGAGGGAAAGCCAGCCCAGCTATTAGATGGAAAGAGCCACACTTTTGCAATCAGGAGGGTTGAGGTTCTCTTCTGCCATATCAGAGCTTTTTAGTGGCTTTGACCCAGGACTTTGGCCTGAAAGCCTTGCCCCCATATTTTTGGTGACCCTTAGGTGCTGTGGTTGCACAGCGGGATCGGAAGCTCACAGACAGACCGGCTCTATCGGGTGTTTCTTGGATAACAGCCCGTGGGCTGTCATTTCTGTTGGCTTGTGATACTCGGTGCATGTTTTCAAATACCAACTGGAGTTGTTTGCAAATGCCTAGTAAATCCCAAAATAGCCCCAATTTGCTGGATTTTGTGAATAGCATTCAGCCCACTCCAGTTACAATAGCAGCCTGCCTCCGTGCCTCGCCGGAGCTTTGCAGAGGTACAATAGTGAGAGGGGCGAGGAGTGAGGCTGGGCGAGCAAATGTTATTATTCCAGCTTGCTGCACAAACAAAGGATGCTATTTGTTTTCCTGGCTTCTCGAGCGTTTCATTTGTATCGGCTCCGATTCTTTTGCCACGTTTCTCCGTTTTCTTTTGTGGCTTTCCACTCTTTGGGGACTCATTGTCCCAGTGAAGCGTGGTCCCTTTGGGATGGTGCTCCAGAGCTGGAGGACTGGTGCTGGGATGTGGATCACCTCCGACTGTCTCTCCTTTGCGTGTGGGTGGGCTGTGGAGGATGTCTGTCTGCGAGCATCCTTTCTGCTAACCCACAGTGGCATGTCCTCAGTTCCCCGGGCTCCGTGGGAAGTCTGGCAGTTCAGGGGCTGCCTTCCCCTCTTGCCCCAAGCTCCTCTTGCTCCTCTGTTTACATGATGGAAAGTTTATCTGCTGTGGTTTCTTCCCGGAGTCCAGCAATGCGACGCTGATGAGGAGTGACAGGAAGGTCACAGCACAGGGGAGGAGAGGGTGGGGAATGTGCCCTGAGCTCGGCTCTGCCTCTCCAGCCCCTCTCAAGCACAGCCTTGATGGGGCAGTGGGGACATCCTTAGCTGAGCTTGGGGTGGCCCTTCTTGTCCCCAGGATGTGTGCTTCATGTGAGACGCCCTTTACCGCTCTGTAAGGCCCTTTATTTATTCATTGTTTGTGGTTTATTTCTCATTCTGCTTCTGGGTCTATGGGGGTGTGTGATGAGCCCGAGTGAGCTGCTGGGGACAGGCGGGTGCCAACGACTGCAGCTCCTCTCCCCTGATGGGGGACTTCCCTGTCCCACAACCAGACCCAAAGGTCCTGTGCTTTCCTTTTTATAGCGACTGTTGGGAGCGTGGTGAGCTGCAGAGGGAGGTGGGCAGCCCTGCGCTCCTCCCTGTGTGAGCTCTGGCAGAACCAGCGTTGTTGCCTTGTGGGGAAGGGAGGCAGGGCTGTGCACGTGCTGCCCGAGCCATCGGGCTCTGCAGAGCCCAGAGGCTGCCAAGCCACAACCCCCAGCCTGAGCATGGAGACAGATACAAGTGTGATGGGATGGGTCTTGCTCTGAGGATCAGGCATAGGTGGGACCCATCACAAAGCCCCAGGCTGCTCAAGCTTTATTTACTTGTTATGGGAAGGGAGCGCTGGGTGCTGTGCTTCCTCTCTCCAGCACTGTCTGGAGTCTCAAACAGAGAGTGGGATTAGAAAGGGTAAAATTCTTAAGCATCTTAAAAATACGAAGAAAAGCATTGCTGTCTCTCAGATTTGCTGTAGGCTGATGGACTGTTGGTCCACACCAAGCAGTCGCTGCCCGGCGGAGACCTCTCCGAGGCTGGCTGGGGTAATTGCAGGCACGGCGCTCAGCATTCATATCCGAGCTTGGCATCTATCTCTAATCTGAAAATAAGTCACTATATATTTCATTAAACCAGCTGCTGCTGCTTTTATTTGCTTAGTTTAAATGATGCTCTGTTCTGTTGAAAACCAATTTGTTTTAGAAAAATGGTCTGTGTTTGCAGCCCGTGCACTGCACGGCCCATCCTGCCCCAGCCCTCCCATGGGAGACTCTCAGCAGTGGGGCTGAGCCAGCAACCACCCACCCTGCAGGGGATGGGAGAGGAGGAGGTAGCCCCGTGGGTGACATGCTGTCCTGGGACACGTATCTGCGTGTCCTGGCTGTGCTACAGCACGGAGACCTTGAACAAATCACTTGCAAATGGTTTGGTCCCTCTGTTTCCTGCCTGTAAAGGAGAGATGGAGCAGCAAGTTTGGAGGTCCCTGGGTTGCCATAAGTACCTGTAGGTAGGTGGGCTGACAAGAGTTACCTGTAATTTGGCCAAGATGAGGTGAGTGGGCTGGCTTCACCACTTCTGCTGGAAAGCTGCCTGAAGTAATTGCCTGTCCTGCCGTGCTCAGCTTCACCAGGTCTCTGTGACTGTGACACAGTCTGAAAACAACAGCAAATGAGACCTGTTAACTTTCCACATATAACCCTGCCCCTCCTCACTGAATCTGCAAGTTGCAGGAATTGTATTTTAGAGCTTCGTGCCACAGCTGTGAGGGGCAGCAATGTACTCCCCTTGTAAAGTGGAACAGGAGATTCTCAGGTCGTCTCATGGCCCTGGGGTTGTTGCTTTGCAGAGGAAGCCCCCAGCCCCTGCCCCACAGAGGGTGCAGGGATGGGCCAGGAGGGAACTTCCAGGCAAACCTCTCGTGCTGGTTACGTGTGTCTCTCTTAACATACAGCAATTAGGAAACTTATTTCCAGCACGCTGCTTGCAGTGACAGATTCCTGAACCCCAGCCAGTGCTTTGCGAGAGGAGCTGTTGTGGAAGAGGAAATAATGGGAATCTCGAGCTTTTTATAGCACCACCCATTCTCTCTCAGCTGCCTGCGGGGAGCCTGGTGTCCCCAGCACCACACACAATGGGAACCACGGCGGGGTGGGTGCCTGGAGGGGGACCTGGCTGCAGGGGAAGGTGGGAGCCAGCATTTCCGCTGGATGGGAGACATGAGGTTGAAGCAAATTGGTCACCCACTCATCCAAAACCTGGGTGTGTGAGGATGCTGCCTGTTGGAGGGGGCCTCCCATCCTCATCCTCACAGGTGGAAACTCCCTGAGTGCTTGCTGTCTGTAAGGGAACGAGGTATTGGGGAATTTTAAGACGCTGGAGGCGATTTTGGCGCCTTGGCTGTTTGGCGATTCAACTGGAAATGCTGCAGGCGTGCCTGGTTCTTGGACTGGAGCTCTGCTGGGCACATGAATCCAGGTCCTGACCTGCTCAGTTGCCTAAAAGTCTCTAGAACAATCTCAACCCAAATGAACAACAGAGACTAAAAATATTTATCTTTTTTTATGTAATGGCTTTAGGACTCTCCCAGCTGGCTGTGAACTACATCACCTGGAGAGCAAGAGACATCCTCCTCTTCTGTCCCAAAATGAGTCTGTCTCTCCTCACTCATTGTTGTCTCACTCTGGTTAATAATTTCTTGGATATCGAATTGTTTTAAAAACTAGTCCCTCCTTTAGCCTTTCTCTGCCGAGGTAGAGCTGGGCTGGAAATGGGCAGCACAAGGACAGGACTGAGGTAGGAAAACATGAGCAGTGGTGATGGGTGCAGGTCAGTGAGCTGAGGCTGGGACCTGCTGCTGGATGAGCTGAGCAGAACAGAAACAAATGTACAGGAAGCAGCAGTGTGGGAATTTAATTTTTTAAATTATAATTTAATACTGTTTTTTATGTTAACTTAATTTGCCAAGGCTGGGCAGCAAAAAGGGAAGGAAGCAGACCTCAGACTGATGACAGGAAATGGTTCTGATGGTGGTTTTTACCTGCGCTGGCTGCAGAGGTGCTGTGTCTCAGCCCAAAGGCATGGTCAGGTTTACAGGGATGACGAGCAGCTGTGGATCACGAGTGTCCATGGATACAGAACGAACTGTTACTGGAGGCCAGTGGGTCTCCTGGGGCAGATTTAGAGCTCAGGGCTACAGGAGGTATCTGACCAGACCTTCCCTGTGCTAGGTGCTGCCTCCTGGACTGGGCTTGCTGCAGCTAATCTTCCCTGAAGATACAAACATTCTCTGCAGTTTTGGGAAAGGAGAACCCGATCTGATGTCTGTGTGCTGTTCCTGCCTCCTCTTGCGCACAAATACCGTGCAGTTGGTGCAAGGGAAAAGGAAAAAGTGGTTCAGAGCCTGTGGTCAGAAATGTCCTGGCCCAGCTCTGTTTTTTTCTTCCTTACTCACCTTTTTTGAGCACCTCAAGGTCATTGGGCTGTTGCTTTCCGCAAATTGCATTTTCCGTTCCCCCTCTCGCTCTCATGCTCAACCAAGTCCAGCTGCTGTGATTAAAGCACCCAGGCTCTCGCTGCAGTGGCCCAATGCCATCAAGTGCTGGTTTCCTTCACACTCTCAGCCTTGTTGCCTGATGAGAAGCTGATTTACCCTGCAGGTCCAGGTGGGCACCCGTTAAACACCACCTCGCCCAAGTGCACCAGCTAAAGAGCCCTTTCCCAAGGGCATCTCCCCTCTTGCCCATATCTGGTTTTACCCCACATTATTCCATCTCCTCACAGAGCGAAACCTTGGGAGTACAAGAACGCAGCACGTGGTGCGCCCTCAATTAAGGCACATTTGCCTGTTGGTGTTTCAGAGATGGCAGTGACCGCAGTCCGGCGTGTTTAAATTGGGAGTGACAGTGCAGGAATGTGCTGTCATGCTGCTCACCGAGGGCTCCTTCAGCGTGATGCTGAGATCCAGGCATGCCTGTTAAAGAGCATCCCTTTTTTCATCCTGACTTTGCGTGGCGAGGATAGAGCAGGCTTTGCTTGGCAGAAAGGCACAGAGGAGGAAATTGTGGGGGCTGTATTTACTGCTGTTAACTGTCAGTATGGGATAAAAGACCAGCTGGATTCATAAACTGTATGTAACCCACCTTGGGGAGAGAGGAATCTTGGCTGCAGTGCAGGAGGGAGTTTTCATCAGGAGTTTGTGGGCACGGCCAGAGCTTGTGAGACCAGAGCTCTGCTGCTGCTGATGCCGTGTGAAGGGTGATGAGATGTGATCACTGCAGCTCTCCTCCACACTTTCTGGGGGTCCCCAGGGAGCTGCACCCCCCCACACCAGCCCTGGAACACCACACTGGGGCTGGGGGGACACCTGCCCATGCAAAGTCCTGAACCCTGCTTCCCTCTTCCCTCTGCATCCTCCTGAAGGGAAGAACCGGTGGTTTATGAAAGTGAAATATAAACTGTCATTAATTGTTCTGGTCTCCATGACTCAAGTAAAAATGACGCCGTGACATCTGTCTGAGCCAGCAGCTGGCTGTCATGAGGGGAAGGAGCACAGCAGTGTTTTGGGAGGGAACTGATGCCAGATTCAAGTCATCCCTGTTGCTTGGGATGCCCAGCAGCTCCCTGAATGGTGCCTGAACACAGCACAGGAGGAGGGTACCAACAGCCCTGGGCTCTCCTCCTGCAACCCACAGTGAGACAACTGCTCCAGAAGCTCCTGCATGCTCCCCTCTGCAGCAACGGTAAAACAAATTAGCAGGAACAATAACAAATGCCAGCTGAGCCACCCTGCAACACAGGGCATAAATCCCAGTGCCCTTGCTGGGCTGAAACTGCTGGTGCTAAGGTTGGGAGCAGCCCCTTAAAATGCAAACTGTCATTGGTGATGTGGAAACGGTGTGGTTGTAGCCTCTTACCTCACTGTCTCCACCTGCAATTAAGAGGGCTGAGTGTTCCCTGCCCACAGCAGGGGTGATGGAGCTGACTCGTGCAGTTTTGGGGAGCAGCACACAGCTTCCCAGAGAAGCAGCGTGTCGTGCTCGGCACCCCAGCAGCACAGACCGACTGTACCCATTGACAGATTTCCTCCCAGTAGCCTGCAGCCCCTTTGCTCCTCAGCACTTTTTTTTGGATTTTTAAGGAAGATTTCTTGGTCCTCACCTCAGCTCTCATTATTAAATGGGTGTTTTTCTACCTAGTGCTTTATTTTTGTGCCTGTGAGTGCTCTCTGAGGAGTCAGGGCTGCTTTTGGGGGGAAGAATCAGGGTGGAGGGTGGCACCATTTCTTTGTTACCTTTTTTCCCCTCTGTAGTAGTGAGGCTGTGCCGAGGATGGTGCTGGAGAGCGGTGCTGGCAGGGAGGGCTGTGTGCGCACACGTGGCCGTGCGTGCGCTTGCTGCACGCTCACGCAGCTGAGCTGGTGCCTGAGAGCCTCAGCTGCTTAATGGCAGCTGCTCCTGCGGTCAGAGTTGCTCTTCATGCAAGAGCAAGCCCAGCTTCCCTGCTAGAGAAGGTGTTTAGTAGCAACTGGTTTTTGCCCCAAGCCTTATTTGTGCTACCTGTGCCTGGAGACACTCAGGGAGCGGGTCACTCTTTTGCCAGTCTGTCTGAGCACCATCAAAGAGGATTTTGCTAAGCGCTGTTCTTCCGAATGATTTTCCAAATGCCATTTGTAGTCTGAGTAGGGTTTTACTGTGAGTGTTAATAGCACAAAGAGTGTACTGTGGCTCTTTCTTCACTACTCAAGCTGTTCAAGTTTGAAACTCAATTTCCCTCTTTCATGCTGGAGTTGACCATATTTCATAACAAGATCTGCATTTGAAAGGGAAATGGTGTTGGGGAGGACCACGCTGGTCTGTGCTGAGCCACCCTGCAGCCTGTTTCCCTCCAAGTCACCCCAACCTGCCACACTGAGAGCATCAGTGGGGCAAGAAAGATGAGTTGTATCATGAGGGGGTTTGTTTGGGGTGGGTTGTTTTTGGCTGAGAGTTGTACTGAGTCTCACCAATTTTCCAGCCAGGCACAAAGCATGGAGTGTCACTGACATTGTCCTTGCTGACCTGAGCTGCTCCCATCCCATCCATGTACATGTGGAAGGCTCTGCAGCTGGCAGCTCTTCCCCCGGATCCTGTCTGCAGCATGTTACAAGCCTCATCTCTGATTAGTATTGTACTATCTTATTTTTGTTAAAAGTAACAAAAATTGAAGCCCAGTCCCTGTTCTGCGATGTGAGTAGCATTTAAAGTTGATGATGATTGCAGTTCTTTTAGCCTCTTTTGTTGCACAGGGTGGTTTAGTATGTTTACCCACAGTATTTTTGGCATGTGGATTTCACAATTTGTTTAGCAATGTCAATACCATCTGGAGCATCGTCTATTTAAAGTACATTAGAGAGATGAGGAACAACCTATCATATTTTTCCATAGGGTGCATCAAGATTGGAAATGAGAGTCATTCAGAAAGGTTTAATGGGGAAAGATGTTCATTGCACTGCACGCTTGCCTCTTATCGCGAGTGGTTACGGCTCTGGTGCCATTCCTCCACTGCTTTTCCTGATTGTATTGTGCCACTGTATAATATCTGCCTTGAAAAGCAAACAGAGCTGCCTTAAAGGGAGGATGAAGGGCTGCTACCTTTGACTTATTCTCCTGAATTGAGTAGGACAGCTTGCAAGAGGTGATCTGTGGAGAGGATATCAGATGTGGCCTATGATAAAGGCTGCGGGGGCGTCTGTTCTTCCATTGCACGTGGAGGTTAATGGATGCAGTGTAGGGATTTGATCCCAGTTACTGGGCTTTTGGGATGCTCTGAACCAGACCTGCTACTGAACAGCCTTGTTGGTGGCTGTGGAGCTGACAGTGGGGGTAGTGGGCTCCCATGCCACTCGTCCATGGGCTGGCACAGCATGAACACTGAGCCCTGGCTCATGGCAGCTCCTGCTGCTGAAAGGAAAAGCTCTGCTCTTACTCTGTTGTAGATCCCCTTTGCTTTGAGCAGCACCAGGATTCAGCCCTTGTTCAGAGGCACCTACAGAGCTCAAGGGGCTATGTGAGTGTTGGGGTGGTGCAGCCCATCTTCACCAGCAGCGTTGGGGATGCAGGGAGGGTGTCAGAGATGTTGGCTTCAGAGGTCTTTGGAAATATTTTCTCTGTCCCATACAGGAGTGCTGCCTCTGGTTGTGTCCTTGGGTACACACACAGGGGGCTCTGCAAGCCAGCAAGTCTGGCTTTACACTCCTAGCACCAAGGTTGCATTTGGCAGGGATTAACATCACCGTGCTTTCAGTTAGATCATGGTTTCTGAGGTTCATAATAGCACCAGTGGGACAGGCAGTCCTGGCCGAGCCCCAGCCTGCTCAGGGAGGGCAGCTCCAGGGGAAGGAGTGTGATGCTCAACTCGGCTCTGATGGCTGTTTGGCATCACTGAGAGTCAGTGATGACTTTTTCCCACCCTGTGAACCCTCAGAAGGCTGCTGGGGGAGCTTAATGCATGCTCACTGTTACTGACAGTGAATCATTCGTGAGTGTGAGCCCTTCTCACTGTGTGCTCCCAACTCCCATTAGCCGGGGGGTTTCAGGGGTGGTGGGGCTCCAAACGCAGCTCGCATCCTGGAGAGAGGAGCAAAGCCTCCAGAGGAGCTGGGGATGGAGATGCGTGATGGCTCCTAGGCTCTCTGTCTTCAAAGCTGGAGATGATTATTTGATACCTCTGCAGCATTAAAACTGAGCGAATCCTGGCTGGAGGGTCCCTGTGGCTCGCTGGCCCCTTGGGCAGCTGGTCCCAGCTCAGCGAGATGTCCCTCTGCAGCCTCCATCACCTCTCTGCTGCTTGCACTTCATAAACTGCTGCACTGCTAAAGGGCATTCTCCTGCTCTGCATCAAATGAGAGTAATTGAATTTCCCTTTCCCTTCGGTATTTAACATTATTTTCAGGTCGTGTTGGCATTAACAAGAGCCCGGCCGTGGTTTGCATAAGGATATTTATAGACCCCTATGCAGATGAGAAGTGTCGCCTCCCCACACCATGTGCCCAGCCTGGACGAATAAATTTCACATTGTTACTTTGAACTGGGTCACCAGAAACTTCAAAAATATATTCCTCTGATCATTTTGATACAGGTTACTTAACAAGGGAGATAAACTAGTACTTCCACACAATTGTAGGGAGAAATGGATTTGCAGAGCCCAAGGCGGTGTCGGGGCGGTGGAAGCTGTTCTGATACACGCTCTTCAAAGCTTCCTACGTTTTGCCAGCCTTTGCATTTTTAATCATTTTGCTGGCTGGCATTCATCTGGTGAGAGTATCAAAGCACTCCTGCAAACGGGCGAGTGTTTCACCACAACCATTAGTGCAATCCTGTGCTTGTCAGCCTCCTCCCCTTCAGGAGATTGCAAGAAAAAATCCTTGGCGTTTTAAGCTATATATGAGTTTTCGCTCTCAATATAGAGCACAAACTGTAATTAGTTCTTGCTGCTGGAGTTGGGAATGTCAAGTTTGTTTGTTAGAGGATCTTGGGCTAAAGCTCTTGGCTCCAGCCCCCTCTGCCCAAGGTGGTTGCAAGGTGGGAGAAGGCATTGATGGCCCATGGGAAACCTCCCAGTTCTTTCTCTGGCCAAGGGAATGTTGGCATCCCGGGTACAGGAAAGTACGCATTAGCTCTTGAACATGCCCACAGAAACACTCTCCTGCATCACAGGATGCAGATAAATACCCACCCTTAGGCAGCTGATTGAAATTGAGACCCAGGTAATAATTAAAATAATTGTGTTGACCTTAAACAGAAGGGTGACCCACAGAAAACATCTTGGCGTGCCAGCTGCACATTCATCACCTCGCAGCCAGAGGTGCTCCGCATTTATTTTGGCACTGGCAGAGAGTGGCAGATCCGTGTGACTGGAGCTGGAATGCTCGCTGGAGCAGGGGCACGAGGAGCCAGTGCTGCTGCACCTGCAGCGGGGAGCGTCCCTCTGTCCCTCTGTGCTGCTGGAGGAGGATGGGTGTCTGTCCTCCAGCCCCAGCTGCTCCTCTCCCATGGCTTAAAAAGTGATCCGAACCAAACTGATAGAACTTCTCCAAAAACAATTGTTATGCCATTGCTGTACCTTGGTTTTGGTTTGGTTTTTAATGGCTTACTGAGGTGTTCAGATGAGACTATCCAAATCCCAAATTTCAGCCTTTTTACACAGCTTAAAATGGGAAAAAATTATGATACTTCTATGTGTGTCCATAAAGCTGTGGGGATCAAATGAAGAGACCATCCTGCCAGGATTTGGTCTTCAGTGATGAGCAGGGCTGGTGAAGCTGCATTTGTTTTTAGGAAGCTGTTCCAGTCCATGAGTTAGCTTTGGACACAGCAGAATTATCTAGTCTTGGCACCTTTTAGCAGGGATAGGGCAATAAATCATGGCTAACTTTAGATATTAATCATTTCTACACATCTCTGTGTAAAGATGGCACAGATTTCCTCATTGGCTTTCTTGTAAGTTGTACCGACTGTGTGAAGAGAATATTTTCCTATCAAGGAAGCTAAATAGTTCATCTGTGCTTCTGGCTGTCCTAATACGTTTGAGAAGTCTTTAGAAAGCCCAAGAGAAATAATTCCAGATTACTGAAAGCAATTTGTCTTGTAGAAGGGGAACGTGCCTGCATTTAACTGTGTCTCTGTAGTTTGGGTCTCCAGTTTCCTGGGATGTAACTGTAGGATCTTGTACTCACCCTGCCTGCTCGGAGTTCCCTGCCTGCTGCGGTGGCTTCGTTGCTGCCAGCCGTGCTGGAGGATGAGCTGAGGCAGAGGAGATGGTGCCTGCACGTGAAACCTGTCTGTCCTGCCCTGGGAGGAGAAGATGAGTTGGATGTCACGGGCTGAGTGCCAGTCTGGTTTGTGCAGCCGTGAGCTGACCTGCTGCGGGGATGCACTGAGTGCTGGACCACGCCAGGTGGGAAAGCTCAAGCCCACTGTGCAGTGCTGGCATGGAGGTGTGTGCACTGCCGTCATTTCCCTGGGAACACAGGATCTCTAGGGTCAGCATTGACACAGCCATCTCCTCCCAGGCAGCAGGGCCACTGTCCCTTGTCTTTTCAGAGGAGGATTTATCCTCTTTCCGCACAGACATGGGCAAGGCCATCACCATGCCCCAGCTCCAGCCTCCTGGAGCATGGCACAGAGCTGTTTGCTCCTGTGAGGAGCTGCTGAATTCATCAGGAGAAGCTCATTCCCCCCCAGGGAGCTGGCATGTGGGGCTGTCCCTGCAGGTCCTGGTCTGCTCCTGTGCTGAGGGTTCTGAGTGCAGGTGGCCCAGTGGCAGAGCCAGCCCCGATCTCTGCGTTCACTGAGGGGAGGGGGGCTCGTCTCTCTGACTTGTACTGTACAAGTAAGTGCAGATGTTTTTGTTTAGAACACATTGCAATGGGTGTTTCTGTGGTGCCAATCAAACACTGACATTTTCCCAGGGTGAAGCTTGCTGAGACAGCAGTGGTGAGCAGCAGCCATGCGCAGGAGGGCTATTTCTGCCTGGTTTTAAGCAGCTACTAAGAATTAGTCTTTTAAATCCAGGGCAGTACAGTGTGGGCAGCAAAAGTAAAATTTCAAGCTGCAGGCACATAATTAGGTTTCATGCCTGGGGACCCATGACAGAGAGAATGGAATCAGCTGGTCTGAGTCCTGAGCCTGCGTCTCAGTCCAAGGTTGAGGTTCAGCATCTTGGTCCAGACACCTCTGTCCTTGTGGTGCTTGTGTCTTGAATTGTGAGGCTCTGTGGAGCCATACCTGGCTTCTCATCAGGACTGTGCTCTTGCAGGCTTATCCAGATCACAGCTCAGCATCTGTGGCAGGCAGGGGACTTGTGGTCTGAGGACAGCCAGAGACTGGCAGAGGGTCTGAGATGTTCCTGTGGGGAATGTCCCTCTCTAAAATAAATGTAAGAATGCTCTTGGGAAGTTAGTATTTGCTGTCTTAGGAAAAAATCAAGAGGGCTTGCTTCTTGTCCCCAGCAGACTTTAATGAAGGCTCCTATAGAGTGTGGCTTAATCGCTGTGAAATTATCACTTCATCTGTGTGATCCATCTCTGTGTCTGTATCAGATCCCTCTGAGCGCTTCGGCTGTCATGTCAGCTCCGCCACGCTGCCAGGACTGCCTCGTCCGGCCCCCTCCCTGCTCCCCCTCACACTTCAGATAACATGGAGAGAATTTTTCAACCGACAGAAGACGGTAATCCGTAAAGATGGATTTGCATTAGTGTTAACAAAGGCCGAGATAGTGACAAATGAAGGCCTTGCCTCTGCGAGGACTCTCTGTGCTGGCAGTGGGGCCCGTCCTCGTGGGGATGCTCTGGCCCGACGCAGAAGGTGGAGTGGGCTGGCAGAGGTGAGGGGGAGCTGCCCTTGTCCTCCTGCAGCCAGGGCCTTACTACTGCTTTACTACCAGCAAACGGGGCTTTGGTGCCAAGCTCTTGGCTGTTCCCATGGTATTTGGCATGAAGGAACACAGAGTGCAAACCTTACAGGGTGGCAGGGTGGGCTGGAAATGGGATAGAGTTTCTGCCCTGCATCTGAACTGCTTTGCTGTAGTCACTGTAGTCACTGTAGTGTTATTTTTTAAATTCTTGTTGGCTGTGTGCAGCTATCCATCTCCTGTTCAGAATAATCCTATTTGTGTTGCAATAACAATAGAATTACTGCAGCGAGCATCAAAGCCCGTGTAGGTCATAAGCGTTTTGTTTCATAATCTCAACGTGGTGATGATGATGATGACCTTTTGCTGCCTGCATTTCCATGTACCTGTGTCTCATTCTTATTAAATATCCCTGCATTGAAATCTCTTGCTAATCTAATCTCACCATGTGGCTGCTATATAATTATCTCATTTTGTAAAATATTGCATCTGTCATTCTCCCCTCTGACTTTTGAAGCAGAGGGAGGGTGAGGGAGAGCAGGGAGCAAAGAAGCTGCTGGAGGAGGCAGCAGTAATCCCACTTAAGTGACAATTTGTACATTATCAGTTTGTAATCGCTGCTGTGTGTGCCACCTCCTAAGGACCATGTTCCCATCACTGTGGGAGTCCAGGAAGGGTGCCTCAAGCAGGAAACGTGCGCTAGAATACTTTGCTTATTTTGAGGATTGTAATAAGTATCAGCTTGCTCTTTTTGTCCCTATGGTTGCTGCCTCAGTAAGCTCTGATACCGTTTTCTCACACAGCTCCCCAGCGAGGATGGTGAGCGGAGTTGTTTCACTCTGACCTTCCTCTCTGGGGTGGGGCTGGGGCCAGCAGCCTTCACCCACTAAACCCCAGGGAGAGACTGTCCCTCCCCAAAACACCCTTCAGACTTCTGCTGCACAGGAGCCTCCCATGCTGGAACCAAGGAGCTCCTGCGCTGCTCAGCTGGAATAAAGGTGGCTGCTGACCCAGCGCTGGAGAAGGGCAGCAGCAGCCTGCGACCCAAAGCCCCTCACTGGGTGGTTGTCTCTGCAAGGTGGCCCAGGGCCCCTCCCTGCAGATCCACCCTAATCAACAACTTAAAATAACAAAGTGAACACACAGCCATTGTCTAATAACACGGAGCTGTGGGGAACAAAGAGCCACAGGGCTCTGTTTTTGTAAACCATCCCCAGGGAAGGACCAGAGCGCATCTGCTGTGGCAGGTTCTTTCTAGAAATAGCAAGTTTAATTAATCATCCTGTTTTCTTTTCTTAAACTATTTAAATTTTTCCCCTCAAGGGATAATGCATTGCTGCCTTTTAAATAAGTGCTGCAGTTGTAAACTCCTGCCATACTTCTGTCTGGGAGTACATCTGTCTTCTGGCTTGGAGCACATCTGTCTGTGCCTCCCAACCCATTGCTCCCACGTTCTGGCACAGTGGGAAAATCTGTATTTCAGAAAGGAATCACGTGGATACTTCCAGGCTGCAGAGGGTGTCAGATGCAGAGCCCTTTATCTTCTAAACCCCCTTATCTTTTAATTCTGAGACGTTTTTGTCTGACAGTTCATAAATTAAAAATGTTTCTTAGGTGACTTTTTTGCTCCCTTTTCATATGTATTTCATGTAAAGACTTTCCAGGCATTTGAGTTCTGTGAAGACTCTACTTATGCAAAATGAGAAGCTCTGGTTTCATGTTCTTATGGGACGCACTTGGCCTGCTGCAAACCACGATGCTACAACCAGTGACTGTGTGCTTTAAAAATACCAAGAGTTGTGACATTTTCCTCTAGCCCAGGCGTCACCCTGAAAACGTGTGGATTTATCACACTGCTCTGAATTGCAATGAAGTTCGTGTCTGACCCTGACCTCGTGCTGCTCTCTGGTGGCTGAGGGCAATCCCAATGCCGTAGTGATCTCTGTGATCATGTGGTACCTTCAGTGCTGGCTAAGGACATTTGCACCAGACCCCCCAGGTGTGAGCGATGTGTGCTGGACACCTGGGTTCATGGAGAGGCATCTTTACAGCCTGCCTTGATCACCTTTTCAGTGATAGACCCCTGGGATTTTGCCAAACCAGCAGCTGGGAAGATGGTGCCAGCGCCTGGTTGGCATTGCCATGCTGTTGAGCCCTGGGACTTCTCTGGCACATGGGGACAGCGAGTTCTGGACCCTTTGAGGATGTGCCACCTGGCACTGCAGGGGCTGCCACCTCTTCCCAGGGGATGTGGGTGATGGTTACTGCTCTGGGCACTGAAGGGTGAGTCTCTCCAACCCTGACTGACAGCCCCTCTGCCTCCCCAGGGGCTTGCCCTGCCTGCTCCAGTGCCCGTGCAGTGGGGTTGTTGCTGGTTTTCATTCTCCTCTTACTGCTTCTGTTGTTTCTGCCTCCTCCTTTCCTCTCTGCTGCATGGTCACAACCTCTGGCCATAGATGGTTTTCACCACCACTTTGTCTTACTGCAATATCTCTTCAGGCTCTGCCTGCTTGTTCTCACCGTGTTTCAGCTTCTCAACCTGCCTGTGTTAAACGTTCTTCCCCCTGTGCCCTTCTCATGATCCTCCCAGGTTTCCAAGCCATCATCCTCAGAGTCACTCTCCTGTCAGGTTGCTGCAAAGGCATTTTTCTCTCTTCTGTCTCTGCAAATTGACTTCTCTGCTTCAAAATACCCCCTCGCCAGGACCTTCTGTTGTTTGCCCTGGGCTTTCCTCCTGCTCCCTCTGCCCACCCTGAAGTGCATTTCTCCACTTTGTCTCATGTCTCTGCAGCAGCCTCCAGGGATACAGGCAGAGCTCCTCGGTGGCTCCCAGAGGCAGTGGGTGTTGGCTGTGCTGTTCAGCTGCGTGGCACGCCGGGAGCAAAATCCATCTCCTGTAGGCAGCTCTTCGCACCTGTGTGAGATTTCAGGGAAAATATAGCTGCGTATATATTGATAAGGTGTTCAGAGCAGAGAGGACAATTGAATTGCTGTGAGTGGCACATGCATCAGTGTCCCTGACAATCCGGTAATTAGCTGGCAGAGCAGAGCGAGCGGCGAAATGAGCCCGGCAGCTTGTTTGCAGACATTAGGGGCTGACTCCCACCGAGTACCTGCTCCCTGCTCTGACATCTGGGGCCGTGATGAGACCTGATGGCTGCTGCCCTTAAAGTCACCGGCACCTTGGAGATTGCCAATGAGCAAACCTACGAACAGCAAATCCTCCTGCAGGCGCTGGCGGTCCCTGCCTGCCACAGAGCCGTGTTAGGATGGTGAGTGCCCCCACTTCATTGCTGCCTCACCTCCTGGCTCTCAGATCGGCTTGTTTGCAGGATTGAGGGGGGCACACTTGTGGCGTGGTGGCAGCACCCCAAAACCTTGTTGTTGGAGAGTCCAGGTCTCTCTCCCTTCCTGTTCTGAATCTTCTGTGTCACTGGTAACGTGTGTCTGTGATGGAGGTGTCTTTGCCTTGGACCAGAGTGGGGGACACCATGGAAGCAATGTCCTACTCACAGTGCAGGGCCATTGCAGGCAGACACGTCAGCAGACGTGTGCAGGTGGGACATGGCAAGGAGGGGTCTGCATCACATTTGTGAGCCAAAGTTTGTTGGGGAAGAGGAGGGATGCTCTGAGTGAAATCTTCCTGCTTGGGTTGTCATGAGCACTGTGCTACAGTCCCTCAGCAGGGGCTTATAAAGAATTAACCTGCTTTGGAATAAGAGGGGTGATAGGTAATTGGATAAATCAGAGATTAGAAGATATGGTGTAAGTTTTCTCGGTGCTGATCCCTGTAGGATCAGCGCTGTTCAGTGGTTTTCTATGCAGGAGGCTGAGAACACCAGGCCAAAGGTGCCTGGTGCTCCTGGCTTGTCCTGGCTGGTGAGAATGGTCAAAGCA
Source organism: Edolisoma coerulescens (assembly GCA_013397115.1). Classification (NCBI taxonomy): domain Eukaryota; kingdom Metazoa; phylum Chordata; class Aves; order Passeriformes; family Campephagidae; genus Edolisoma; species Edolisoma coerulescens. The sequence goes on along the minus strand of VWZW01003625.1, from coordinate 76,294 downwards.
AAGAGCTGCAAAGGACATCAGGTGGCGAGTGGCTGCCTGGTAAAGCAGCAGATGAAATCCAGCATCGTTGAAGGCCGAGTGACGCACGTGAGGAGAAACGATCCTCGCATCTGTAAGCAATGCCATGGGCTGACCCGGCTGCTGCTGGTGAGGAGCTGTGTCTCAGAGTTAGGATTAACACTTCCACGAAAATATTGACTTGGTACTCTGTAACGATCCAAACCTCAGGTTGAGTGTAATGGATTTTTAGGAAACAAAGAGAAAATGAAACCCACAACACGGTTATGGACTGTTGCATTAATCTACTGTGCGTCTGCGTGGGAAATAAATACAGCATGCAGCTGTGATCCCTGCTGCAGAGAGCAGTGGGGAGGCAGGGCAGGGACAGAGCAGGGTGACAAGGGCCATGGACATCCTTACGAGCTCTGGCAATGTGAGTGACTCAAAAGCTGCAGAGGGGTAACCTGGGCTGTGCAGGCAGGGCTGGGCACTGTGGGGTCTCTAGGAAATGTCTTTTCTTTGCTACCGCTAATCAGTTGCTGGGGCATCAAATTAAATTAATAGATGGCAGGAGAGCAAACACACGTGGCTCCTCTATGGCAGGAGGAAGGAGAACAGCGGAACCGGCTGCCAGATGAGTTTAGAAAGCTTCCAGAAGTAATTAGACAAATTTGTAAGAGGAAAATACTATTGAGAGTGTTGCTGGCACTGGCAGTGATGAGCTAAATCTCTGCATCACGGGTTGCTGGAGGTCAGGAGGATGCAGGGGCAGCAGTGGGTGCTCGTGTGATCATATGACTTTCCCTGAGCATCCCAGTGGCTGTGCTTGGGGAGATGGTCCTGGACTGACTGAAACTGCTCCATCTCTGCTCTGGGTGGCATCACCCTGCTCTGTGGGGGACATTTGCACATACTGGACAAATGGAGCAGTGGTTTGGTAGACTGCAGAGTAGAGGAACTGAGCTGAGACAGCAGCAGGGCATCATGCTGGCATAGCTGTGGGTCCTGCTGGGGTGTGAGGATGGCTGGAGGCCCTAAAATCCTGACACTGGATGGATATGAGGGTTACAGTCACAAGAGGGTGAGGGTGTGGAGGGAGTCGAGCTCCCAGGGGATATATCTCTGGGCAGGAGGCATCACTCAAGGAACTGGAGGTGGAAATTGGAGCTCTGTGTGTCTCCAGGGCAGCAGCCAGCATCCCTGTAAGACTGGAAGGCTTGGGCTGTGTCTCGGGGAAAAAAGGTCGTTCGTGTTCCTGTTTTTCTGGCTTTGTGCAGGTGTGTTGGCTGTTACCTTCACATGAAGGAGCTGGATAGTCACTGAGAGAGGTGGGGAACGAGACATACCATCTGGTTGGTGACCATTGGTGTTCCTTGACCCTTACACCCTGCTTGGTGCCCAGCCAGCTTGTCACTGCTGCTGCAGTGCTGCTGCCATTCCAGGGAGCACAGGATACCACAGCCACGCAGGGAGAGGAAAAGCAAAGCAAATAAACAAGGAGCACAACTTAAAACCTCTCCAAGTGTGCAGTGTTTTGTGACTAATACTAACGTAATTGCTGTCATGCTTTTGACATAATGCTTTTATCTCCCAGATAGACTCCTTCTGGTCATTAATCTCAAGGATTTCTAACAACAGAGCATCGAAGAGATGCAGTTGTTATGCCCAAGTGTGGTCAGAGGGGTGCAGAGCATCTCAGAGCACACCGGGGACCGGGGCTGTGGGCTCCCTGTGGGGGTGTGCTCACAACTTTGCTCTGAATCCTCAGAAATCCTGGGGCTGAACAAGGCTCTTTATGTTTTTTCTCCTTCTCCTGTACCACTGTGCCCTGCTGGCCCACAAACCCCTGGCAAAAGCTGCCTGACAGCTCTCTCAGTGTGCCTGTGCCATCCCCATCCCCTGCTCAGCATCCCTCCGTCCCTCTTTAACCTTGAGGAGCAGCACTCGAAGCAGCTTCTCCCTCTTTCCTGGGTCTCTGAGGTTTGTAGACACAAAGGCCAGGAGGGACAGTTGCAGCCATCAGCTCTGACCTCCTGCCTAACATGGGCCAGGGAATTTCACCCAGTAATTCCTGCCTCCAGCCCCTACCTTCTCTTTGAGCTGGAAAGCACCACAAAGATGGACCCAGTGGCGATGTGTCTGGTTTTGAGGTCATGCTGGTCTCATGTAGGATTTTCTGCTGAGGTTTTTGCTTTTGGTTATTTTCTGTTTGGTTTTTCTGCCTGCTATGAGCTGGATCAGATCTGAGGATGTACGGCTGAACCTGCTCCTGGGTCAGGACCTGCCTGCAGAAACCTCCTCCTGGAAGCTTGCTCCAGGCGAGACTCTTCCAGGTCAGTGTTGCTGGAGACTCCCAGCCACACAAAACAGCTGCTGCAGTGGTGGCAGAACCAAAGGAGCAGGGGTGAGGAAATCCAGGATAATTTTCAGGAATTCATCTCTCTGCCTCATTTATTTACTGCAAAGGTCTCAAAATGTCACCAGGCCCCCTGAGACACCCGGCCATGCTGAGGGTGAGCTTCCCTGAGGTCTTGTGACTGCTCAGGAGGAGCAGCCCCTGCTGACCTTCAGCCTTGCCCCAGGGCTTATTTAAGGTGACAGTGGGTAACACAGGGTGCCAGCCGTGCTGGATCCTGCAGCACGAGGATGCTCTCGAGACTGCTGCGAGCCTGGCTTTAACCACAAGGTCAGTTGTTCCTGCTAAGCCTAAAATGATCTGCAAGCCACCTTGGGAACAAGGGTATCATATCCCTGCAACTGCCTGCAGGCACTGCTGCTGCAGGGAGTGAGGGAGAAGGGCTTGGGGAAGGGGCCATGGCCAGGACGTGAGAGCTCACATGGGGCTTGAGGAGGGCAGCTTGGCTGTGTCTCCATCCCGTTTGTGTTACACCCTGCATATGCCCTTGAAATTGTCTGGATTTCAAAGGAGGGAAATGAGCCAAACCCAAGCACTCGCTCCCACCTTCCCCTGCTCCCCCGTCACCCGTATGACTGAGAGAGTCTGGGGTGTTTTTCACCATCAGGCAGAATCTCATCTCACACACTGCTCCCATCTTGTCCCCAGCCAGCTCTGGCTTGACACCGGCGGCGTGCCAGACCCGGCAGAGGCTGTGTTGGAGGGCAGTGTCCTGTTGCAGAGTATTTCAGACCTTTCTGACCTCGCTGGCTTAAGACTTTTCCCCTCCCTCCACTCTGAAAAATTAAAAAGGATTTCCCTTCTTGCGTCCTTCCTCTGTTTGGAAAACAGTCATCCCTGCGGATCATACGGAGGAAGAGGGATGCAGAGGGATGCAGAGGGATGCAGCAGGCATGTCCCACACACTCTGCCCATGTCCATCCCCAGTGCTGTGCAGCTGCAGGCTCTGGCCAGGCTGTGCTCCTCACCACTGTCCCTGGGCTGGCAGGCACCGGAGGCAGCTCTCCTCCGCTGACAAAATGCTTCCGACCACACAGTCAGAACAATTTTGACATTTTGGGAAAGGAGAGAAATCTCACTCGGCATTGTGCATGGTTGGCAAAACTGCCGCTGACAGCATGAATAAAGGTGGACAGCTCTCAATCAACCTTGATTTGCTATTTATTTCTAATTCAGACATATCATCAGCAAACTATCAGATCAGGTTGGAGGATTCTGTATGTGAGTGTTGCACTGTGTTTGAGCTGTAATGATAGTTGTGACTTTTGGTGTGTTGTGAACTAGGATGCCTCCTTGGCCTGCAGAATCCTGCAGGGATTATTGTGGGTATCACCACTTGCTTTTTTGGGTCTGGGCATCTCTGTTCCCTATCCTGCAAATACAGCCCATGCCCAGGGGAGCTGAGAGCCTTGGGAGCTGTGGCAGAGCAGGGCTTCAGGCCTGGTACACCCCAGCCTGCTGCAAAGATTGATGTGACTATGTGGGAAGTAGATCCTGGGCAGCAATTTTGGAAAGAAGAAGCCTTTCCAAATCTTACCAGGTGCGGCAGAGAGACCAGGTCTTTGCTTTGTCTCTGTTGATTGAGTGGGGCATTCAAATAAAACAACCTTTATGAGGCAAATGTTATTGGTGAGGCACCAAGATTTGCTTTGTTCTTGTCAAAAGGCTGCTCTGACGCTGCTGCACCTTGGCAGCACTAGGGCTGTTTGTCTGTCCTGCACACAGGTGTGCTGGCACACGCTGCTCCAGGGCATCCATCCCCAGGGGACCAGCCACAGCCACCCTGCAGCTCCTCAGGATGCTGAGCTTTTCTGGGGTATTTCCCCAGGGGGCTGTTCAGAGCACCCAGCTTTGCCATTTCACTCGTGATATGCAGGTGGGTTTTCCCAGTGAAACATCCCACTGGGACTGCACAGACTTTTGTTTCCAGTGAGCATCCCTGAGACCACGTTCTTCCAACTCCCCCAAATGAGGCCTTTTGTTCTGATGGTCTCAGTTAACTCAAGTGAAATGAAAATGTTGTCCAGCTCTTGTGCATGTGATCGGGATGATCTCCATTGCCTGTTCAAGCAGGCAACTCCCAGGTCACTGTCAGGAGGAAGGTTTGGTTATAGAGCAGGTAGGAGCTCATTCCCCCACAATTTCTATGTCGTGTGTTGAAGTGCCCCTTAGGAGGCACAGTCAGGATGTAAGAGGCTGTGAGCCCTTCCCATCCAGCACATCCCTGTGCGGCCCCTGTGAAACCACCAGTGCTCAGACAAGCTGCCTCCTTCATCCTTAGCCAGCATGAGGGGACCAGGCAGGAACCATCCTGTGGCTCCTGTGCCGATCCCTGCTGGAGCAGCACCTGCAGAGGTGCTGCAGACACGCTCAGTTCCCATGTGTGAGTTAGTGCTTCCCCATCTGTAAAATAAGGATCCCTTCCCTTTTTTTCCCCTGGTGCTGTGCCATATTAAGGGTCTGCCCTGTGGTGCTGCAGCTTGTCCTTGCTGCTGGGCTTGGAGGGACAGGAAACCATCACCTCCCTCTGTGCTCTGGCAGAGGTTCTGGTGCAGAGGGGCCAGGCATCCATGGCTCCCCTGGAACTGACAGCCTGGCCCCCAGCAGCTGCTCCCGTCGGTTCGTTCCTCTCCCAGAGCTGCAACAAGTGTGTGCTCCAAGGGGGTGATTGCAGTGAGTATTTTACTTCTCCCCCAGTGTACGGTGCCATATGGGAATGTACCATCAGTCAATTATAGCTTCTTTTCATCTCTAAATAAAATGATTTGTTAATTTGAGTGAGTGATCACTGCGTGGCCAGGATGCTTTTCCTGCGATGGCGAACAGCTTGCACGCTCGCAGAGATGGATGGTGAGCCAGTGCCACTGGATACTTTCTGGGGTTGTTTTCAATTTAGCTGTGAATTGAATGAGAAGAAAAACGTTTCTCTTGGCAATTTGATAGGCGCTAGCTCTTCTGACAGATGTTGGAGTTTATTATCCCACCGGGACAATGTTTTGTAGTTCGGAATTGCTAATTGCTTTGAAGGCTTGGTGCCGCGGGAGGAGCAGGATGAGCTGTCTGCAGGTAGCGGGTGCTGCCAGCACCCCAGGACCCGGCGTGATGGACTCTGTTGCCTTCCTGCTAATGGCTTCTGACTGCAGCTGCCAGCCCGGGCCTTGGCCCTGCGTCCTGGCAGGCTCAGTGAGGTTTGTCAGCAGGGCTGGTGCTGACTCCTGTCCCTGGGGAGGGCTGGGCTGGGCTGGGCTGGGGGGAAGCCCCGCTGTGCTGGCACCCATCCCTGTCCTGCTGTCCCCGGTTCCTGGCAGGGCTGGGCAGCACACGGCGTGTGTGTGGTACCAGGCAGGCACTCCTGGCATGTGGGGCATTCAGCCCATGGGGCAAAGCCCAGCAGCTGGTGTACATGGTGCCTGGCAGTGTTCCCTCTGGTGCAGGTGGCACAAGCTCTGTGGCACTCAAACCAGACTGGTGGTCCTCAGCCACCTTGTGTGTGTCACAATACTTTAGGGATATTTGGGGGCTTTCTGGGTGCTGCTGCAGGTGGGTGCACTTCCTGCTGTGACCTTGGTGCCAGGGAGCTGCGGCATGAGCTCACCCCCTGCAGCCTGGCTGCCCATCCCCAGGGCCATTTCCTCTCCTGCTTTGCTGCCCATTGTGCTGCTCTCATAGCCAGCTGCCCGATGTGCCCTCCTCACCCCACATCGAACAGCCCAGCACATGCCTGTGCTCCTGGGGTAACCACGGTGCTTCAGATGGTGGCAGTAAGTCTGGGAGAGCCCTGCTCCTCTCCAGCCCTCCCCGTGTGCTTCGGTGGCTCCAGGAGGAAGGTTAAAGATTTACAAAAGCTGTTAAGAGGAGCCACGAGCTGGTTAATGCAAATTGTTTGCAAGCCCATCCTCCCGAAGTGGAGCAGAGGCAGCCAGAGGTGAGCGTGTGCCTCTGCAAACAGCACTTGGCAAACATCAGCACGGCGGGATCTGGCTAGGCCATGCCAGCACTGGGGCACACGGGGTGTTTGCTCTGCCAGCCGGGCCGTGCAGGTGCTGCCGGGGCTGGATTAGGTGAGGATTTTAGGCGGAAAGCTGTGCAAGCAACTCTGATAACAGCAGCAGTGGCAGCTTCCCCGGCAGAGACGTCACCAGGCTGTGCTCCTCCCTGCACCGAGCTGTCTCTTTGCCCTTCGTTTGGGGGTACCGAGCACTGCTGGGACCCTCAGCTTTGCTGTCTGCAGTGCCCAACACACCCCAGCACAGGGAAATGCAGCCTGGGGCTGCACAGTCACCCCAGGAATGGGAGCCATGCCCAGGGGTGCCATGGCTCGGTGAGGGCAGCAGCAGGGATTGCTCCTGGGAAGCTCGTGCATTTTTGGAACCTTGCTTGCCCACCCGCTCCTGGAGCCTTTTACAGGAGCATCCCCTTTCTCTGAGGCTGCCCTGCCACCTCTCACATCCCTCCCTGCTGCACAGCGAGAGCCTGGCAGCCCCTGTGTCCTTCCTGTGCCCTTGGAGACAAGAAGCCTTTGGCAGCCTGGAGCTCGGCAAGGGCAGAGCCAGGCAGCAGCAGCCGCCGCGGGGTCTTGGTGGTGGTGCCCACTGTGCTGCCCACGGGATTTGGGTCCCTGCAGAGAGCACGGGGTGCCAGAGGCTGTCCAGGTGGCTGCCCACCATGCCCAAGCTGGGAAGAGCAGGCAGCAATGAGTGTCCAGCCCTGCTCTAGCCCTGGATGAGTGCAGTGATGTGTGCTGTGCTCCCCTGATGCTCCTTGGCTGGAGCTTCCTCACTTCCCCATCCCCAGCCTGGTGCTTTGATGGAAGTGCCTGCAAGGAGCTGGGCTGCATCCATCCTTCTGACCACGCTTTGCCTTCCCACAGGGACTTGTGCCCTTGTTCCCTTGTGTTCCTCCCTGGTATTTTTATCTTTTTAACCCTTAACACAAATGCGGTGCCTGTCCTGGTCTGGCTGCAGCCTCTTAATTTTGCCTTTGACTCACTGTTTGGGTTCAGACAAATAACTTTACCCCTCTCTTCACGGTGCCCCGGGCATCAAGCAAAGATTAGTCCAGGGCAGGATAAAAACCCTCCCTGTGTTGCTAATGGTGAGAATTAAACCAACTCTGGGTCCAAACCCAAAGCTTGGACCCCAGCGCTTCCGAGCCTCAGGGAAGCCGGAATCTGAAACTTGGCTCCAAACCTCCAATGTGTGTCTAATTAAAGCTGAAATAATGAAATCAAGGGGCATACCTGCTCCTTTCTAATGCTGCTTGTGCCCAGTCCTTGCTGGGCTGGATCCTGGCTGGATACCCGGGGCTGCCTGCTGGAGCCAGGCATGCCTGTGCCTGGGCCTCTGCGTGGGAGGGGACTCAGACACACTGGTTTTGAGTGAAATTGAGAAGAAATGCAATCTGCAGGTGTTTTAGTCCACATAAGGATTTGTGTAGGATTCTTTGGGGGAAAAAAACCAGTATCCCAAAAATGGGACCTAAAGAAGCTGACAGAGCTAGAAATAAATTTGTCCCTGCCAGTCTCCTTCCACCCTGATCCTGGACGCTGAGCTGTTGCTGCTCCATGGGGTGCCGGTGTCCCGGGATGGGTTGCTTATCTTGATGTCCCTCTGAGTCGCCGTGAGTCCGTGCCCTCTGTCCGCCTGCGGGCAGGGTGCTGGCAGGGGGGCACACAAGCCTTGCAGCCCTCTTTGCCTTGCATGCTGCCATGGGGTTGGGCAGCAGGGTACCAGAGAGGCCAGGCCCTGGCAGGACTTTCTTCAGGGGGCTTCATCCTTTGTCCCCTGCCCTGGCTTCCTCTGCCATGGCAGGGAATGGAGGATGAGCCAAGCCACTGGCATGCTCTGTGTCCAGCCATGCTTCCCCCAGCTCTGCTGCCTGCAGCCTCCCCATCACTGGTGTCAGAGCTGGATGTTTTGGTGCAGACAGGGCTCCTGTGACCTCCAGCTCGCCCCAAATTCCCTGGGGCAGCTCCTTGTGCCAGCAGCACTGGTGTGTGTGGGTCACTTCCTCCGCAGACCACCCCTGGGGCCAAGCAGGCAGGCTTGTGTCAGTGGGAGGGTGAGGGGTAAGGGCTGTGTCCCCCCAGCCACACCAGTGGTACCCACATCTTTTGTCTATTCCCTGGGAAGGGAGCTCCCTCCTGCCTGGCTCTCAGAGATGGGGACCAAGCCTCTTTCTCCACGGGAGAACATGTCAGGGAAGGTGGTGAGGTACTGGCACAGGTTGCTCAGAGAAGTTGTGAATGCCCCACGCCTGGAAATGTTCAAGGCTAGGTCAGATGGGACTTGGAGCAACCTGGTCTGGTGGAAGGTGTCCCTGCCCATGGCAAGGGGTTGGAACTGGATGATCTTTAAGGTCCCTTCCAACACAAGCTTTTCTAGGATTCTGTTATTCCGTGTCACCTGGCCTGCAGTGGGAGAAGGCTGAGGGATGGAGCACAGCCACTGTTACACCAGGCAGCACGTCCGGGGATGTGGTTTGCAGCATCTCTGGGGATGTGATTTGAAACGTGTGTCTCTTCCCAGGGCCTGTGTGCCAGTTTGTCCCAGCGGAGCTGTGCTGGGAAGGGCAGCAGACCACATTCAAGGCTACAGGGAAAGTGCAGCAAGTCCACGCTGCCGCACAGAGCTTGGCGATGGGCACGGAGAATAAGGCTGCACGGGTGGCAGCTCCCAGGGGAGGGAGGCTGAGCTGAGCAGGAGGGGCAGAGCACAGCATCCCTGGTCCTTGGATGCACTGTGGGATTAAGCAGAGCTGCTGTGGATTTGTTAGCATTGTAATGAAACGAATTTTCTTGCTCGCGTGGTATCGCACGGACCAAACACTGCAGCAGCAGCGGCATTTCCCCGGCTCCCTGTGCTGCTTCAGCCTGTGATTCCTGAGGAGGGGCTGTGCCTGGAGTGCCGGTGTTTTCCTTGGAGGTGCTGTTGGATCTGGGCACTTAGGGCTTTATTTCAGCTTCTGGCAGGGCTGTGGGGAGGGGAGAGGCGGGAAGAAAGGCTAAGAGGAGAAGTGATGGAAATCTCAGCTGGCTGTAGGAGAGATGGAGAAGCAGATTGTAGTGTAGAAGTCTTTGATTGACCACAGTACCATTTTGTGGCTTTTTTCTCCCTCTCTCTGGATAAAGCTGCAGCGTGACATCCATGCCATTAAACAGGCCATGTTCAAAAGAGAAAATTGCTGCTATTTTCCCCCTTTACTTTACTGCCATAAAAAATTGATCCCACATAGCATCCTTATTTCAAAGACTGCTAAAAAAAATACAAAATTCTCATTTTGGTTTCTGACAGCTGCATAAAGCATTTTTTAAACAAAAGGGACATGAAACATGTAAAAAACCCTTCAACCCTTCCCATCCCCTGAAGTTTTTGCTCCAGAAAGATGCCCTTATTTTGAGAAGTGAGTGGGGAGAGAGAGCTGAAGTGTGACAGTATGAGAAGGGATTTGGTTTCTCTCTTGAAGCTGGTGATCAAAATTATGACTTTGCTGGACAATAGCTGGAGCAGCAAACCCCCTTGCTTCCCTGGCAGGGATGGGATGGATTTCCTTCAGTAGCTGAGTGCTTTTAAGGGATAATGGCAAAGAGCTTGCATCGAGGTGGGAAGGCAGCAAATGGGGGAGCTGAGGTCTGATGGGGCACTTGGGGTCAGCAGTGACCCTGGATGTTGGGGAGAAATGGGGTGTCCGAGCTGCATCCTCCTGACCACACCAGTGTCTTGCATCTGCCCCTGCTCATCCTCCATGGAGTGGGACCCCCCTCCTGGCTGGCAGAGTGGCACCCTGGGAAGGTGATGGGCAGGAGGAAAGTGAGAGGAAGGAGTGGGAAGCCCAAAAAGGGATTTAAATGGATAGCAGGTCATAGCAGGTCCCTGCAGAGGGAGGGAATGGAGCTAGGTGAGGTGAGAACTGGATCGGCTTTGAGTGTTGATGGAGCACAAGAGAAGGATGGAGCAGTGGGGGATGGAGGGGAATGTGGACCTGGTGGAAGGGGGCTTGAGAGAGCAGGGTAACAGGAGGTCAGGTCAGCTCAGCTCTCGCTGGAGGAGGTAATGATCTTAATACGAATCATCCCATTTAAACAAGATACTTTTCTGGAAAGACAATTAAGCAGAGAGAGTGTTGAGAAGCACTGAGCGGGGCTGCCAGGACCCCAGCGAGCAGCAAGCTGCTGCTCCCTGCTTCCCACCTGCTCTTCAGCTCCTCCGTTCTGCTCTCTTCCTGATCAGTTCCCAGCCTCCTGCAGCCACTGGGCACGAGTGCAACTGGTGCCCGTCCCAGCAGCAGGGGTGGGTGCCACACTGCAAAGCCAACGAGGATTTCCAGCTGAAAAGTTTTTCCTGTGCTCGTTGTCTGACTTGGCTGGGTGCCCTGCAGGTCTGCAATTACTGGAAAGATTCCTGGGGAGAAGCCTGGTGGTGCCAACGAGGTATCCCTGATGATGTTAGGTGGGACAAGGCTTGATGGAGGAGTGGAGAGGGAAGGTGACAACCCAACGAGCTGTTTGAGCTGCACGGGTTGTAAATGGTGTCACCAAAGCAGCGTCACTGCAGGCCCAGCCTGCTCCCTCCGAGCGAGCAGGGCCATCAGCAGGGCCGTCAGCTGTGCCACCAGATCGTCCCCATATCTTCTCCCCATGCCCATTGACATCTGTTTGCCTTTTGTGTCCAGCAGGCCTCTGAGTTATGAGGCTCTTTCCTCCACTAGGTTCTCAGGGAGATGATGAAGAGGTAGATGAGCTCTCCATAAATAGCTCTGCCATTAAAAACCCTCAGCTCCTGTTTTAATGTTAGCAGGATTAGCTGTCTGCAAAAGCACAGGCTTAAGACTCGGCAGTAGGCTTTGCCCTGGTAATATGTCTCTATTTTCTCAGGCTTGATTTCTCCAGCCAGCCTGGCTCTGAATGCAATAAATTTTGCTCTTCTTTACACCTCAGCTGATGACTTATTTTTTGGAGCCTATGTCCTTGGCTAGCCAGAGACCCTTCAAAGCTACATTTTGTGCTTGCTTACTCTGAAACCAATGAGGTCCTTACAGAAAGGACCGGTGTGTAGCTATTAGGGTTGAAGGATATCACTGGTGCAGTTCTCCAATCTCCAAATTAATCTTAGTGATTAATGGCCTGGATGCAAAAGGGGATGTGCTAGTCAAATCTGTTGGGGTGCCACGTGGGTTATGCAGGTAGAGGAGGGTCAGGCTGTCACCAAGGAGCCCCATGACCTTGAGGAATGGGCAAATGTGAAGAGCCTGGGATGGAAGGATGACACAGTGCATGGGTGAGCACGAGAGCTTCTTCTGCAAGTGGGAGGTTGGCTGACTAGAAAGTCTGAGCTGTGATTGCTGGTTGTAGGGTGACCATGAACTGCTGTTGTGATGTGCTTGTGGAAAAAGCACATGGGATGTAGAGAAGCTCACAGGGGAGCCTGACACAGTGAGACAGGGAATCAAAATGCCATCCCATGGGGCTCTGGTGGCCTGTGGTCACCTCACTGTGTGTGCTGCCTTGAGAATCCCAGCAGCCTGGGAGCAGCTACCTGTCCTCTTCAGCCGTGCCTGCAGTGGGGTGACAGCTTCCAGGGAGGGGCTGGTGGGGTACCTGGCACAGCTTTGTCTGGGACGTGTGCCTATGAGCATGGGTCAGAGCCTAAAGGTTGGGGGAGATCCCGCTGTTCTTGTAAGTACAGCAAGGGGGTGAATGTGCAGGGGGAGAAAGGTTGTTCAAGTTCATGCACAGCATCAACCCCAGAATAAATGAGAAATTTCCAGTGGATAGCTCCGGGCTGCAGACCTGAAGGTTTCCAACCACCAAAGGAAGCTGATTCTGGAAAATCACCCTACCAGCATGAGCAGAGGCAATCAGCCAACCTGTCTCCAGGCAAGGTGATTAGCACTTTCCAAAGGGGTTCCCAGGAAGCAGGTGCCTGTGGTTGGTGACCCCAGGCCACCTCTCTGGCCACCGTGGCTGCAGCCAGCAGAGAGCAGAGCTGTGCCTGCCCCTGCCACGTGCCAGCATGGCTGGGGTGCTGTGGTGCACTGCCTGTTTGTTTTGGGTTCGGTTTAATTTATTTTTTTTCACTGCAATATAAACCCAGTGTGTCTTTAAGGCCATGCATGTGTAGGGGGATTTGCTGATGGCTCATCTTTCTAGCAGGCTTTTTCAGCTGAATGTCAGTTTATTGCTTTTGCAAATTGTCTTGTGCCTACACAGAACCGGCTGCCTCAGCAGAGGGCTTTGCCAACAGCCTGCTCTATAAAAGGGTTATTAGGATAACAAGAAAGAAAATAGAAACCTTTGCAGAATCATAACAGTATAGCGTAGCCCTCCCCCTCCCCTCTCCCAATTTATTACCCTCAAGTGCTTCTGAGTTGGACTTAAACCATTGTGCTGCTGAATATAAACAGCAAGGTTAAAGAAGCCCAGACAGGAGCAAACTCTTTGGCAATTATCTGGTCAATGGCAGGGCACCAATCTGTAGCTCGGTGTAAACATCATCAGGAAAATATGCACAGTTTGCAAATTAAAAAGCAATTGCATTGTCTCGAGCCAAGCCAGAAGCCTTCTGGTATGATTAGGGTCTCACCAGTGGAGCCAGCCAGAGCATCCTTCGGGTCTCTGACATCAGTCCTTCGTCACAGCAGCCTACTGCTGGATGTTTCTGTTCGGTCTGCAGTGTTTCTGTACCTGTCTAGGGGGCATGTTTTATCAGATGCTTTTGTTTTCAAAAAAACCCCACAGATTTCACCAGTAAAAGGGAAACAGGCAGAATAAGGAAGGAAAAAGCCAATTTTTGTCTTTTTGTAATACTTTTGAAATTATATTGTGTTTTTCTAAGCTTTCTGGAGAGGGAAACAGTAAGTGGAATGTTCTGGTTGACAGACTGCAGATTTGGCTTGTTGGTTGTTTTTCTAACTTTTAGGGTCAATTTCTTTAATAAAAAACCTTTTTGGTGCTTCTCCTCTTTGGTTGTTCTGAGTGTTGTGCCTTGCAGCTCTCTTGCAAGAGGGGAGTTGTTCTCTCTTGTTTGAAGCCAGCTGGGACAGAGATTAAATGACTTGACAAAGCTCACAGAAAGCCTAAGCAGAACTTGTGTCTTTGAGCCCTGAAGTAGCAAAAGGCTGGACCCGGCTGCCTCTTTCTGTTGCTTGATTTCCTTGGGGTTCAAGAGTCTTTATTGCAAATTCTGAGCTATACACTGAAGTGCTGAGCCTGGGAGAATATTATGATCTAGCAGGGATTTGCATGAGCACAGGTTGCATGGTTGGACCCAGAGACGCGTGGGGCAGTTTGGTGTGTGAACACAACACCATAACCAGCTGCCCTCTGAGTTCCAGAGGTTTTGTAGGTGACTGCACATCTGTGTTCATTTAAAGCAGGCCTTTTGGTGGAAAGATGATGGAAGCCACCTCCTCAGCTATGAGTTTTCCCCTGACTGCAGGACAGCCTGAGCTGTGTGGAGCAGAAGGGCTCCCATCCTGCCAAAACCAGGACACCATCTCACCTCAGCTTCTGTGGGTTCCTGCTTCTATTTTTCCCAGCCCCATTGTTTGAGTTCTGCTCAGCTCCATCTTTCAGTGGCCCCATTCACTGAGCTCCTTCTTTTCCTTCCCTGCTGCTTTCCCACTTTCTGCCAAGGCCAGGAGAAGCAGTGTTGGTCCTCAGGTGGAGGACAGAGACAAAGCGGGGCTCGTGTGCCAGTGGATGGAGGTGACAGTGGGACTGAGCAATGCACTCCCATAAAAATGCTTTGTCTCCACTGCTCATGGCCAGTGAAAAGCATAACAAGATACCAGCACTGTCCTGGATGCTGCTGGGCTGTGGCAGGCAGGGCAGGGATCCCAGTGCCAGCCACTCTCCAGCCTCCTTAGCTGGATCACCCTCCAGGTCAGCTCCAGTGGTGGGAGCACTCACTGGGGCATTTCCTTTTGAGATAACAGATAACCTAGCAGCTGGGTGGGTGTTGGTGGGAAGAAGCCATGCTTGGTCACCACGGCTGAGCTGCCAGGAGCTCCAGTCATCTGCTCCAGCAGCCTGGTCCATGCTCATGGTGACAGCCCCCTGGATGTATGGCTGAATCACCATGTGGGACTGATGCCAACACCTTCCCAGTGAGATCAGCCACAAGAGGAGCTCCAGGGAGGTGTCTTGATGGGGGACCCATCAAAGCTTCCAGAGGAGGCACCTGCCCTGGGCCCATTTCTTCATACAATTTCTCTGAACTGCTGAGCATTCCTCCTTTTTATGATTATTATTTCAAAGTGGAGAAAAGGACCTGGTGCCTTTGGATCGTGTGTGTGCAGAGGTTCTTTCTTTAACCATCAGGTCCCTCTAGTTAGGCTGGGAAGAACAGTTTGGGAGCTGCATTGCTTTGGGTGCCTCTGCCAGGAGCGAGCCGCCTTATTCCCACGTCCCTATTGCCAGGAAAGACCTGCTTGGCTCTGCCCCAGCCCTTGTCACCTACACCACGCTCCCCAGGCAGGCCAGGAGGTGCGTGATCATCGGTGGTTACACCAGGCAGGATAAGCAGCTTGGCTCTGCTTAAGCTGGGAATCAATAGAGGATTAATTTGTATTAAACACGCTCTGCAAAGGGAGGGTTCTCCCTTCTCCCCAGGGTGGTATGGCCACGGATGGGACACAGGGGCCACTGACAGACGCTTTGTACACGTCACACTTCAGCCACCAGTGACCACCAGAAGCTTGTGAGAGGAGTGCTGGTGTCCAGGGAGAGCACTGGGGAGCTGGGAGCAGTGCCAGCACTGGGCTCCCACTGCCCCAGGAGCACAGGGGGACATCTCTGTTCTCCTTCACGTGCCTCCATGCAGAGCTCCCATGGGTGCTCTGCCTCTGGCAGTGCTTTGTGTTTATGGGGCTTTTAAGGTGATTCCTGTCATCTGCTTTGTCTTTTGAAGCTACGAGCCAAATGTATTCCCCCTGACACCAGCGTGCTTCCATGGGAATGGAATGTGCTCCTTTTGTGCCATGGGAGACATCTTCACCAGGCTTGGTGCAGGTGTGCCCAGAGAGCAGGGTCACCGTGCCAGCACCTGGTGGGACTTGGGGTTGCATCCTGCTCCTCTGGAGACGAGTTTGAAAAGGGACTTTCTTGCTTTCCCTTTCCTAAAATTGCACTTTAGAGCATACAAAAATGAAAAGCAGAGCTGAGAGAGGCCGTTGCCGGTTCGTCCTCCTGCAAAGGCACCTGGCAGGAGAGGTGATGGACATGGGAGGTTGCCAGGACCCCCTGCAGCCTGGCCAGAGGTAGCCAACCACAGGTGGAGAGCTGCTCAGGGTGTGCTGTACCAGCCAGGATCGTTATCAGCACAGCAGAAGTCATGCAGGCGACCTCGGCAGGGACACAGCCTGCCTGACTGGCTGGACTGGCATCACTGCTCCCCCAGTGAGACTCGGTCCCTGGGGAGCAGCCTTGAAAAGGACTCTGGTGCTTGTGACTTGGGGTGTCACATCCCACAGGGACAGTGCCCTGAAGCTGTTGTCCCTGTCTTAGAGAACTGGGAAACAGCGGCAGGGTATGCCCAGCCTTCAGGACAGACAAGGACAGAGGCGCTGGGGCATTGCCTCCCGATCAGCTGTTGGTGTGAGTGAGCCAATAAGGGATTCAGGAAAAACTGGTTTGTATGGGTATTATATCCAAAACAGTGCATTTGGAAGGAAATGAGACTGTGATGGTTTTTTTCTTTCCTGTGTTTTATGCTGATTCTGCATGTGCAGAGCAAGGCCTGGAACCAGCCAGGTGCTTCTCCCCACTCCTGTTTCACTTTGGTTTGCTTTCTCAAGAGAGGACAGGGAATAAAAATGTTATTTGCTTTTCTCTGAAAAACTCCTGACATTTTTTCCCGTAGCTCTAATACCAGAACTAACCTTTCCCTTGGGTTTTGTTGGAGGAAATCAGTTTTATTGGATGCCTTGGTATTATAGTTCTCCTCTCCCCCTGCTTCCTCCCTCTGTGTATGTTATTTCTTCTTACTCTTATTTTTGTACCTTCTCTCTCCAGCAGCCATTCCTGATGGTGTTTGAGCTGTTAGGGCTCAGGCAGTGTCCTCCATCCCATGTCCTGCCTTGAGAGTGTCCCAGCCCACCAGACTGTGTTTTTGAACAAGAGGGTGAACAGGCAGCATCTTCCCATATTCCCGTGTTTGATGTTAAGTGGCAAGTGGGTCACCTTCAATAAAACGTGAAACACATTTGAAAAGGGCAGAACTGAAAGGGAACCCCAACAAGAGCGATGGTGGGGTTTGGGTTCAGTTTTTCAAAGGCACGAGCTCGTTCTGCCTGCTGGGTTTGGCGCTACATCGAGCACCAGCTCCAACCACAGACCTACCGCAGAGAAACCGCACACGTGTGAGCTCTCCCCCTCCCGTGGCTTTGTACATACATTGTCTCCTGGGGAAATGCTCCATTTTAGGAAGCAACTGGAAATGTTTCTAACGAATTATATCAAAATCAATAGACTCCCTGCTGAAGGGTCTGCCTCCTGCAGTGGTGAGGCAGGAGAAGGCATCTCGGTGCTCTGCTCCTGCAGCTCCCGCCTCGGCATGATCCTGGTTGACAACAGGTTACCCCAAGAGAAATGATAACACCCTCGTGTTCCAGTTTATAAGGTAGCAATCAGATCAGGTCAGGTTTATGATCCACCTAGCTTATTACTATCTCCATTAGTAGCTGCTAGCAGATGTTGGGAGAGAAGGATTATTACTCTCGCAATGCATACTTAGCTGGCAGATTATTGAAATTTCTTTCTAATCCTAAGCAGTTACTTGGGAGGTATAAATCCTTGAGTGATAGCACTTATATTCCTCTGTACTTTGATCTTGGCTAGCATAACCGATGATACTCTGATTAATCTGATTTCTGTTCCCTAAAAAGGTATCGTGTCCCTGGTATCTCGAGGCACTGAGTTCCACAGGGAACTGTGCTTCTCATCGTCAGATCTGGACTTTGAAATAATCGAGCTCAGAGGTACCTTCTCTCTTACGTGGGGATTTATACTCCTGTGTCCTTTGAAATTCGTTTCTTCCTTTAAGTGAATCAAATCCCCTGAATGTTTTCAGTTTGCCACAGCACAGGTTCCTCCTGTGCTCCCAGCAGCCACGTGCTCTTCCCTGCCCCACGTCTGCCTTGTCCCCCTGCTTGGCACAGCAGAATCATGTGCAGTGTCACAGATGAGGGACACGCTGATTCATAGGCCTGCTGATAATATGACAGGGGTTTTTTTTTACTTCTATCTGAGAACAAATGAGAATCTCTGGACCATCACTTGCACTGAGATGTTTGTGCCTTCATCTTTCCCTCAAATAGTTGGGGTTAATTTGGAGCTGCATTAGCGTGCATGACGGGTCCTAATTGTTGTTCTCCAGCGGTACCTTGGATGTGCTTGCCCTGAATTTCCTGTCTAACATGCTGTTGAATTCCTGAATGAGCTGGCTCCTTCCAAAGCCATTTCCACACGTCTAGGCCCACCTGATGTTTTTCCCTCCCTGCCTTCTTCTCAATACATATGTATTCCCCACTATGAGAATACATATGAGAATACTCATATGTATTCTCCACTATTCTGTTCTACAGCCAGCATTTTGATCCCTGTGCATTGGAAGACATCCTTCTCCTTCACCTTCTTCCCTTTCCCATCCTCTTTGGTTCTTCTTCTCAGGACTGACCAGGCTCAGCTGAGATCTGTTGCACGGAAGAGCGTGCTTGACCTTTGTTTGCTTTTTAGAAGGCAAAATGGCCCCTGCAGCTGAGCAGGGCTTTATAAACCTGTGAGTTCCTTCCAAGGAACTGAATAAATGCACCTTTAAAGGTCCTTGGAAGAAAAGCTTCACCACGGGTTTTGTCAAGTCAAATATCCACCCTCCCCTGCACTCAGACTTTTTTTTCTCCTTCCCTCCCACCTGAACAGCAAAAAATTAGGACATGATGGGAAAGGTTGAAATGGATGGCAGTGGTTCTCTAGACTGCAGGCTTGGCATGTCTGAGCCCCGCCGGGCTGTTTGAAGGGAAGACAAATACTGATCTCATAGCACCTTGTGCAAACACGGCCGTGTAACCCTGGCTCCCTCCTCGGCACCGGCTGGGCCCTGGCTGGCGCTGGCTCGGGGTCTGGTGCCTGGCATCACGCTTCCAGAGGGAGGCAAAAGGAAAGGCAGAAGGGCCAAAAAGAGGATTAGAAAGCAAGGCCCCATTTGCAGATAATACAGGCAGAGGTTGTTGGTTCTTTTCTGGAGAAGATGAATGTAAAACCTGGTAACAGCCTTCAAATACATAAAAGCTTGCAGATGCTGGGCAGGAGGCAGTGACAAATCCTTCCTCCTCCCCTACACCTGCATAATTTTTAAATCTCTTGGTATCTTCCCTTGTGATCATCCCCTCTGCTGGAGATTCCATCTGCCCGTGCGTAGTGTGAGCCAGGGGAGCAGGTTTACCTCTGCCCCATGCTGTTCTCCAGCACCCTGGAGCCTCTGGCTGCAGGAGCTGTGTGATGCAGAGAGGCTCAGTTCAGACATCCCAAAGGTTTAGCAACCCTGACTCAAACACCAGATCGAATTGTATTTATCCTGTATCTCATGATTCTGAAGGTCATCTTGCAGCCAGATGAGAGGAGCGTGAAGGGTGTATGGATCGTGCTGCCGGGGGGAGCTCGTGCTTGCTGTGGTCACACTGACAGCAGCCTGACAGCAGTGTGGTTCAGTGGCTCTTGCCTTGCTCTGAGTTTGTGTTGGTGCTGTGCTGGTCACACCAAAGTGCTGCCCTCTAAGCCAAGGATGTCTCCAAGGCTCCTCTCTGGGGCCCACCAGGGTCACAGCAGCAGCTGCTGCAACCCTAACATGGGGCATGCATGTGTCCTTATGGATAGTGTTGAATCAGCACCTGCATACTTCTTACTCTGCTGTAAAATCTTGGAAAGCTGGTGATATCTTGAGCTAGAGATTTCTTCTGGCTCCAGCATTTTGGATGTTTGTGCACTGAATGACAAACAACCGAGTCTCCCCTGCAGCCAGTTCAGCAGGGACAGCAATAGGATGCAGTACCTGCAGTGGTCAGGTGGGATCCAAACGTTTTCCTTCTGCTTTGCCAGTGCCCAGCTCAGCCTTCAGCAGGGACACATCTCTGCAGCACTTATTTATATATTTTCCCTCCTGTCGCTCCTCAGAGAAATCAATTCCATTCCCCAAACAATGGCGAAGGCCTTGAGGAGATATTGATCTGTGGCAGAGCCAGAGAAAGGAGCATTTGTGACACAGAGATGCTCTTTTGTAAGTAAAAGATAATTACCAGATCATGGGGACACTTGCTGAATAGGATGACATTAAATAGGCATCAGGGTGAAGGTCACCAGGGCCCTGGAATGAAGCATTGGAGTGGTGCTGTCCTCCCCGTCAGCTCCAGCTCCTCCTCCCTGCTTCCCTCTGCCATTTCTCCTGCTCCCCACCCCAGCCCCTCCTTTCGTCCCCCCACTCCTTCCACTTTCATCTCTCTGTTCTTTCCCCTTGGTTCCTGATTGTCCTGTCTCATCCAAATAAATACCCTATAACACTGCCCCAAATGCAGCCCCTCCTCACTGTCTGGGGCTCCCAGCTGCAGCAGGAATACACCCAGAGCAAGCGGGTTCCTGCCCTCCAACCCAGGGCAGAAGAAGGGGCTGCTCTCTTTGCCTTGCTGTTGCTGGTACTTCCAAACCCTGGTTTGTTTATTTCAGACCTCTTCAGCAGTACTGAGCTCTGCAGTATTGAGCTCCATGGTGATTTTAGTAGTTTTGAGCTAAGAGGTCTTGTGTGGGGCAGGGGATGTCCCCTGCTCTTAAGTTTGAGCAAACAGGACTGGGATACAGGTGACTGCTGCCGGATCTGGAGCCCAGGTCCTGGTTTGTACTGGCTCAGGAGCTGCTGGTGGTCTCTCAGCACGTTGCTAGTAGCATGTGTGCTCAGAGCACTCGATTGCTGCTGGGTGTGGGGACCATGCCGTAGCTGTGTGGGTGAGGGTAAAATCAGGGCTGGGTGTGCTGGGAGGGTCAGTAACTCCTAGAGCAAGAGCAGAACTGCAGAAGGGATGCTTGGGAGCCTTGTCTCCATCTGTGCTGCTCCGGGGACCTCATGGGAGGCTTTCCCTGCTGGAGCAGTGCCTGACGCTGCCATGACTGATGGTCCAGTTTGGCTCACGGAAGAGCCACAGTAGATTTGTTGCCTGGGCTCTCCAAGGCATCCCTGTCAGCTGCCAGCTCCAGGGTTCACAGTCCCAAAGCAACAAGGGCCTTGACACAAGGTGCATTCCCAGATCCCACACTGTCAGGCAGCTTTTCTGCCTGAACTCGGTGTTGTGGGCTCTTGAGGCCCTATGGGGATGTTGGGTCACAGGGCTGGATGATGATGATGTGATTCACTGATGACTGGGAGAACCGCTGCCAACTGCATCTCAGGAATTGGCACAGCTCAATGTATGAAAAAACAACCCACAACTCAAAATACTATGTCGTAAAATCTCCGTTTTTATTTACACTTACACTGATTGTATTCTCTTAATTCCGTGCAGTTACACTAGAAGTGGTTTATGGTGCATTTTGCAGTATTAATGTAAGGTCATGGGCCCTGCAGGTCCAGGAGGAAGGAGAGAGGGTCCCGTCCCTGTGTGGGGTATTGGGAACTGTGTGTCCCGTCAGCCATCGCTGACTCACCGTGTCTCGTCCAGATGGTTCATAAAGTCTGACACTGCAGCCTGAATGCCAGCAAGGGCTGTGCTCCTGCACTCCTAAAAAACCCAGAGAGGTGCCGTCACTACCTGCATTTCCATGTGGGCAAGTGCATGCCCTGGTTCTGGAGGTTTCTTTTCCTTCCAGCACATTTCCCAACCCCCCTCTCCAGCACATTGGTTCCTCTAACACCTCCTGCCCGTTATCAGCATGGAGCTGAAGATAACTGAGCGCTTTCCCTTGCTCCGAGGGTGAAAGGCCTCTGGTATCTGAGGGTGTGAGCTGATAACAGCCACAGCCACCTCCAGTCCTCCCCTTCAGCGGGCATGGAGCTGGCACCTCTGGCTGGTGCTGCTGCCTGGTTCCCGCTGCTCCCCTGCAGCACCTTTGGGTTTTGCACCTTTGGATCCTGTCAGTGAGGTGCAGGGCTGAGCAGGGTGCTGGAGCACGAGCTGTGATTTCCATGCCTCTGTCAGCTGGCGACTCCCTCGAGCAGCCCCGTGTTTGGGTGTTATTAAATGTCTCAGAGTTATCCCCTGCCATCACCAGGCGAGAGCCGGCTCCGCAGCCTGGCCAGCACCGTGCAAAGACACCAGACTAGGGCACCTTGTACCTTTAAAATCAAAAATAATAATAACAACACTAAAAAGCCCATTACCATTATTGAATAAAAGACCAACAATTTTTTTAAAAAACCTCTTTTAAATATTGTTGCTGCATTTCCAGCTGTTCAAATCTTCTGTATTTAGTTATCGTAACAACAAAGTGCTGCGTCTGATTTGAGCAGCGGGGAGGCAGCACCATTATTCAGGAGGATTTTAAGCAGTTGGGTTTTCTTCCTCGCAGTGGTGCTCTCTCGCCTGTTAGAAGTCCCTTTGTTGCCTTGGCACCTGTGGCCGTGGTGGCGGAGATGGCACCGCGCATTGGCAGAGAGCCCTGCCAGCGCTCAGCAACGCGGCCGTGCCAGGCGGGTGCCGCGGAGCCGGGCAGGGCAGGAGGCTGCCAAAGGCAGGGCAGGAGGCTGCCAAAGGCAGGGCAGGGCAGCGCAGGAGGCTGCCAAAGGCAGGGCAGAGCAGCTCGGAGCTTCCTCGGGGAGCTCTCACACCGCAGAGTTCAGGGGGAGAAGGAAAACAGAGCGAGGGAGACCCCGGCTGCTGCTGCAGGGAGCACGGGGCTGTCGAGGGAGGTGCTCTTGGCTGAGCTGATCCTGCAGGCAGGAGAAGGTGGGGATGCTGCTGGCAGGGTCTGGCAGGGCAGGAGGGGGTTGTGCTGTGTCAGCAGTTTGGCTGGACCATAAAATCGATTAGGTTGGAGAAGAGCTCTTAGATCTGAGTCCAAACTGTAGCTGACCACCACCATGTTCACCACTAAACCATGTCCCCAGGTGCCACATCTACCATCTGCTAAATCCCTCCAGAGGTGGTAACCCAACCACTGCCCGGGGTAGCCTGTTCCAGTGCTTAACAACCCTTTCAGTGCAGAAGTTTTCCTAATATCCAGTCTAAACCTGCCCTGACACATCTTGAAGCCATTTCCTCTTGTCCTGTTGCTTGTTCCTTGGGCAAGGAGACCAACAGCTGCTTGTCTAGAACTTTCTTTCAGGTAGTTGTAGAGAGTGAGAAGGTCCCGTCTGAGCCTCCTTTTCTCCAGGCTGAGTCCCCCCAGCTCCCTCAGTCACTCCTCATAGGACTTGTGCTCCAGACCCTTCCCCAGATCCATTGCCATTCTTCTTGTCATCAGGGGCCCAAAACTGAACTCATGATTCGGAGTGTGGCCTCACCAGTGCTCAGCACAGGGGGACAGTCACTGCCCTGGTCCTGCTGACCACACTACTGCTGATCCAAGCCAGTTGCCATTGCTCTTCTTGCCCACCTGGGCTCATGTTCAGCTGCTGTCAACCAGCACCCCCAGGTCCTTTTCCACTGGGCAGCTTCCCAGCCACTGCCTGACCTGGCTGCAGAGGTACCCAAGGCAGCGTGTACAGGGTGATCATCCTGGAGGTAGGGTCCCTGTGCTGGCTCCTTGAGCTGCATGAATGACCTTACCAAAAGGGACATGGAGACCTGTGGCTTGCTCCTGTATTAGGGAACAAAAGGTCCTTGTTGCAGGTGGCAGTGGGGTGCAGAGAAGTAACGTGGGATGGGGCCTGGCAGCCTCCCTGCAGCAGCTTGTCAAGGGCAGCTTGGTCAGGGCATCATGTAGGTGAGATGATTGCTGAGAACTTGGTTTTGTTACCCCAAATTGGTGGGGATGGAGAAGAGGGTGGAGGCCCCTGGTGTGGGAGACTGCGGCAGAGGCTGGGGAGGCCCGAGGAGGAGGAGCAGGCTGAGGACAAGGACACGGCAGATTTCCTTCCAATGGAAAAATGCTATTTTGGTACCATCTCCCCAAGGTGGGGAGGGTTGGCAGAGATGTGCAGAAGCGTGCAAAGACTCTCAGAAACGTCTTGGATGGCCTTGATGAGCTGCGTGGAGACAAACTGCTACCATGCAGCCTCTGGGGACCACGGGGGCTGCTGAGCCCGGGGGGAAGGACACGCAGCGTGCCACACAGTGGGACAGCCAGCATGGGCAGGGCCCTCCAGGGAGGTGGCAGAAGTGGCACAAGGTCACAGTGTCTGGCACAAGGTCAGCAGGTGGCTGGCAGTGACCTGGCCCCTCACCCATCACATTTTGGGTGCTGGGCCACACGAAAGCTTTGCAAACAGGAGTGACCACATTGTCCCTGGGCTCCTTGCCACCACGCTGTGTTCCCCAAAAGGTTACCTCCAACCAGAGGCGCATTGTGGGTAATGAGATGCAAATTGATAGCAAGACAATAAGACTGTCTTGTGAGCCCTTCGACAGGGGCCAGTGTTTAAAAGTCAGCCTGATTGCCTCGCTGGCAATTTGCATAGCATTAACCAGAGAGATTTTCTTTTTAAACTTGAACTTTTTTTTTTTCCTGGAGGTCACCTCAAAGTAATTACAGCTCTGGCAGTCACTTCATGAAAGAGAACTCTGTGGTTGTGGCTGGAGTGCGAGGAGGAGACTTACCCAGCGTGGGGAGTGGGGACTCCTGTCCATGTGAACTGGGGTGGGTTTTAGTGTGTGCACTGAGATAGTTCAGTGAGAGAGTCCCACTGGTGCGAGTGGGTGCTGAGCACTGCGTCTGCTATGGGAGAAACCAGGGCTCGAGTCTCAGCACGTGAAAGGGGTCGGTCCCCTCTGTTGTTATCTCCAGTGCAGGTACAGCCTCCTCCTGGGCTTCACCTGCTTTGCTGGGCTGGAAGGGCATAGGGTGACCCCGTTGCCCACTTGGGATGCTGTGGTGAGGCAGGTTGGGAGAGCCAAGCCTTGGGGTGTTTGCACCTTCTCCTTCTCCATGGTTTAGTTCAAGTGGGAATTTCAAGCTTTTTTTCTTTGAAGTGATGGTAAAAGTGACTGGAGACCTCAGCCAAGGAGTTCTACAGGAGAGTGGCGTCAGACTGCTGGGGGCACTGTGGCTGCTCTGCTCTGACCTGGGCCGTTTGCTTTGACAGTTGAATTCTTTGGATTTAAAGTGGGCAGGTGTCCCTTAGTCTTGCAATTGGACAAGATGATTACCTCAGGTCACTTCCACCTGAACTGTTCTGTTCTGTTCTCCTCTTACTTTTCTGTACTCTGGTTTTTAGCAAGTTGATTGCTCAGCGCAGATCTTTGTAACCCATTTGGTTTGACCTAGGTGAGGAGCAGTGCTTTCCCTGGCAGCTCTGCCAGCGCCCCTGAGGAGCAGCCTGGAGCAGTGAGCAGCTTGGAGGGAGATGGGGCTGCCCTCTCCTCCCCAGCAAAGTGTCTGCCCGGCCCTTGAGCAGGCGTGAGGCTCCTCAGGGGTTCAGCTGCGCTGCTGCAAATCCAGAGGCAGGCTCTGACAGAGCACCTCTCGTTATCGAGGCTGTCTCCAAGACACAGAGCACGTGCTCCGTGCTCAGCCATCCCGTGTGGCCATGGGATGGTCGCTCCAGATGGTGTCTGTCGGGCGGACGGGCTCTGCCGCCGGCTGTGCCGCGGCGCGAGCGGTCCCTGCAAGGCAGCACAGCCCTGCCGTGGGAGGCAGCGAGTCGGGGCGGTGATGGGTTTGAAGAGCCAGCTGGACGATTTTATCACCATTAATATCATTTGTAGTTATGCAGGCCGTGGCTATGATACAAATAATTAAATCTCATGCTTCACAGCATCAGCTGATCGCTTGCTGCAGTCAGGAGTGAATCTCCTACACAGAGCGCACGCAAGTGATTAACTCTGTTAGAGGGGTTGGTTTAGATCTCCCTCCTCTGGCTTGTTCCTCAGTTTCCTTCCTCTTGGCTGCAGCTGTGAGGCTCAGCACCAGGACATCCCTTTCTCCTCCTTCACAAAAGCCCTGCTGTTGTAGGATGCTGGAGATGCTTAGAGAAGATGCCATTCCTGCTCCTGCTGCCTGGTCTGCAGGTAAATCTGCCTGCTGGGGCATCCTCTGCTCCTGCCCAGGGGCTTCAGGCCATGTGCTCATTTTCCTCCCACCTTCTGGCAGTCCTCACATCCTGAGTCCTTGGGATCTTCCTCTCTGGGCTGCCACAAAGCACCAATCACCTCCTGTCAAGCCAGTGTGTGGCCATGACCTCATCTCAAAGTTCTTCAGCCTCCTCCTCCTCCTTGTCATCACCTGGAGAGGTTCCATTTTCCAGGCTGAAGCCAGCTGGATGCACACACATCATTTCCTTTCTCCATGGCATCATTTTACCCTGTCTTTTAGTGGATTATTGGAGGTGTTTGGCCCGAGAGCAGAGCTCACAACACTCCTCTGGGTTTGTCAGCAGCTCTGGCACCCTTGATGTCTTCTCCATTCCCTGAGCAGCCCCTTTCTGGGACAAATCCCAGCCAAGCCTGGAAGGATGAAGATCAGCAGTGTGATGGCACCAGGTTATTGACCAACACTGTCTTAGCAGGTCACTGTGGCACTGTTCCTTCTCAGCTGGGAACAGCAGAGCTGTTCCTATGACTCTGTGCCTCGTCAAGGGAATCAGGGTGGGAAAACTGAGCAGAGAATATTTTTATATTTTTCCTTCTAAGTTTTTTTTCCTCTTTCTCTATTTTTTTTTTCCATTCCTAAAGATTGAGTATAATCAGAGCTAATCAGAAAATTATGAGCTGTCTGATTGCTGATTAGATTCCTAATGTTAATATAGTCAAGAAGCCTCTCTTAGTGTTGTATTTTAAGGGAAGTGTAAAAATAACATCTTAGAAGGAGCAAACCAGAGCTGCTGGAGCAGCAGGAAACCCAGCACTGGCGAAGAAGAGCAGGGTTTCACCGCTGGCAAGAATTCAGGCCAGCAGAGAGGGAAGGGACAGGACCCATCCGAACTCTATCCAGGTGTGAGGGGGCTGCAGAGCCTGGGAGGAAGAGCATAAAACCAGCTCTTCCCACAGGTTAGTCCTGGAGCACACCCAAACCTAGGAGTTTTGCTGCTGTGCTCTGGAAGAAGGCCTGCAGCTTCCTTACTCGTTTCCCTTCCCAACAAAGCAAATTTTCACAGATAATTTAGTTCATGCATCTCCCAGCACCGTGGCTCACCTCACCTGCTGCTGCAGGCAAGGGGCAGCCTCAGGCGATGGGGGAAGGGAGCCTGGGATGTGCCCAACACCTCTGAGTGGGACCTGCAGACACTTGCTGATAGGGGTGGAACAATCCACTAGAGAAACCCTCTGGGGTGCTGGTGAGCACAGAGAGGATGCTCCTGATCCTGGTGGGAGCTGAGAGAAATCCTTGTCTGCTTGTGCTTGGCTGAGCCATCGCAAAAATCTTCAGAGCCTTCCAGAACCCGATTTAGAAGGGGAGACACTGCATGGTGGTGGCCCAGGACTCAGGTTTTGCCCTTTTTCTGTACTTAAGCACTGAGGATCAATCCATGGGGCTGGTGCCTCGAGCAGTGCAGTGGAGCTGCCAGCCCTTTCCACCACTTTCCTCCGCAGTCCCCACCAGCAGCAGCTCAGCACTAACTCTGGGGCTGAATGCAGGTATTATGTTCTGGCACACCAATGTTCCTGTTAATAAGCTCCTCGCCATTCACAGGGTGTTTTACTTTGATCCATCCCAACGGCAGTGCTGTATAATGGACTATATACTGTAATTGTCCCCCATTGTCACCACTTAATAACTTAGTGTGATGTTATCGCAGCCATTCGTGGGGTTTTTTTGCAAACTTTGATGAATAATATTTTGTTCTTAGTGAATAAAAAAAAAAAAATGAGGGAATGGTGAAAAGAGGCAGAAGTTGGACAGAAGTCTGCTCTAATTGCAGAGTGGGCTTAATAATAGAAATGTCCGTAGCTGCTTTTGTTTCTGAGTCTCTGGGAACATGCTCTGGGCCAGCCGGGACGGAGCTGCTATTAAATACCATTTAGTTTTTAAAACATCTTGATCAGCAGGAATTGGCTCTGCGCTTGGGGAATTTATTTTGCTTTGCATTCTCTTGACAAGCCCGAGCCCAGACACAGCAGACGGGATCCACGTTCCTTTCCACAGACAGGGATAAGGGGTGTGATATGCATGGGGTGATGCTCATGGAGTGGGTGCAGGAGCCATGAAATGATGAACAAGAGTGCAAATGTTGGTCATTCTGCTGTGGATGGCTCGGGCATGGCAACAGCCTCAACATCTGTCAAGATATCTGGGGAGAACTTTGGGCTTGAGGTTGAGCAGCTGCAGGTAGAAGAGCTGTGCTGGAGGCTGGACAAGCATCCTCTCCGTGTTCAAGCTCACTGGCTGCCTCTCCAGGTTAGATGTGCAACATCCCACCAAGTGTTTGTGACTCCCAAGCGTTTGTCAGCATCTCTGAATGCTTATGGTACCTGACTCCATGTCTAGCAGGGGAAGGAAAAGTCCGGAAGAGATCAAACCCTGAATATGATGAAAAGGAAGGTGGGGAGGTGGATGCCTGGGCTGGAGTGCCCTGGGTGGGAGGCAGGGGAGGGCTCCTCGGCATCAGGTAGGGCCCTAAATGAGTTTTTCCCTGTAACACGTGTCCTGACCTTTTTTTAAAAATGAAATCTATTTTATTAATTTTTTCTTTTTATCAAATCCGTCCATGAAACATTAAAGATATGACTGTGGAAAAGGTCAAGAAACGTGTAGTTGTTGAAAACTTGTTCCACTTGATGGCTTTTCCCTTAGGGAAGCTCCTCCACGCTTTCTCCTCCCCCACCTCGGTCTTTAAAACAGCAAGTGTCAAGTTGCCTTGAATTTTGGGTTTAACAGAAACAGCAAAATGTGTTCGTGGAGCAGGACAGAGGGAAGGGCACTGCAGGTTCCCCTGGGGAGCTGCTCCCTCAGCCCAGCATTGCCACAGGGAAAACCTGAGCTGGGAAGGATTTCTCCCCACAGACACAGACCCCAAGGGAGGGTTGTAGGGTCTCCATCAGTGCCTGAGCCACGTCCCTCAGGGAAGGGAGAAGCTTCTCAGGGGGCTGGTCTGCAGTGAGGACATATCTCAGGCAGAATTAATAAAGACAAAGCCCAGAAATGTGTGTAGTGGTAAGTTGTCTTGGTTTCAGGACGTGCGTTGAGTCATCCTCGTTGAGATGGATGAGTGTTGAGGTCGCTGTGAGCTCTCACATGGGGAACAGCCATTTGGTGGCCTCCTGAACTTGCTGCCTTCCTCCTCCCTGAAACTTCCCCACTCCACCTGCAGCCATTGGGGCTTCTTTGCTGTTTTTCTGAAAGTTTGAGCAAAACTGGTTCCAACTATTGTCCTTTTTTTTAGAGCTAAATACCACTAAAAAGTCCTTTTTATGACTTTTTGCACTGCAGTTGCTTTTTTTTGGTGTTTAAAACCAACAACGTCAACTGCTCTGCTTGTGTTTCTATCACAGCAGCAACAGGGGCCTGAGTAACTGCTCAGTGTGTCCGACCCCTCTCAGGCTGCAGCTGGTGGCACTGGAGGACATCAGAAAGATGTCACACGTGTCCCTGGAGGGTTTCAAGCGGGGAAGTTTTGGGGCTTTCTCTCGGGGTTTGCCAGGGTTGTGGGGTGGTGGCATTTTGGGGCACTCTAGTGGGAATTTGTGCACGCTGAAAATGTGCCTTAGCATGAGAACCCGCTGGCAGAGGAGCTCTGGCTGCGCCGGGATGTGCCACATGGAAATCCCCACGCGGCAGCAGATAATAAACGAGGTGCTTTTTAAAGCTCGCACATCACAGCGCAGCAAGAGGTGATGCCTTAAAATAAATCGATTGTAAGTGGTTTCCAGTACTAACTTTCAACAGCCTGCGCTTGAATGAAAGGCAAAGAGCTAAAGGGGAGCATTTGAAAGGCATGAAAGGCTTCATGCCCACGGAGCAGGGAGTCAGGCCCTGCCAGGATGCAGGCTGCATTTTGGGTTTTCAGGGATGCCCTCCTGCATCTCACAGGAGTTTCTGTGTTGTTGGCACCATGTGGGGAACCGCAGGGAAGGGACAGCCACACCTTGAACTTCTTCTCATCTTCACGTGGGACTTATTTCTCCAAAATACACAAGGATAATGATAAGGAAGGATTTTTTTTTTCTTTGAAGACTCTGGCTGCTAAGACCTGACCAGGCAAATTCCTCCTTCTCCTGCCCAAGTGACAAGCTGGATCACTTCCTTTTATTTTTCCTTTATTTTCAAAAAACCCTGTTCCTCCAAGCTCTTAAGTGAAATCAATTTTTAAGTGCAACTATCTCTTATAATTGCTGCTGAAACGCCTTGTGGTTGTTGTAACAGATTTTGAACTGTGACAAGTCTTTCTTAAAGATCGTAGCAGGAGGTCCACAGGATATTTGAGTGTGGCTTAGGGAGCGCTGTTTGTTGGAATGTTTGGAGTATATTTGGGAGGAGACAGGGCTGGAGCAGTGGGCTGAGATGGTGATTAACATGCTGACCCTTCCAGCCCTGCAGAAGCTGAGCCTGCCCAGGGACCTCATGCCAGGAGGGGCCATCTCCCAAAATCCTTTGTGGGAGCCATGTCCCTCCAGTCACCCATCCCATGGGAGCCACAGCACGCTGGTAAGGGGGAAAAGGAGATGGAAGGAGCCCAGGGCAGCACCGTCTCCTCCTCCACAGCTTGGAGAATCGCCTGCTGTCACATTTCCCAGCTCTGACCTTCCAGCAAATGCATCTTGACCTGAATTATTTCTGGTCATCTGAAACCTTATTGTGCAGCAAGCAGCTGCTTGTCACCCAGCAGGAGAGTCCCCAAGCCCTTCCAGTCGTGGCAGAGCCCTGGCAGACGCGCTGCACTGTGCCAGGATGCTGTGTTTGTGCCCAGTAACTTGTCTGCCCTGTCCCTGCTGCTGACTCCCAGCACGCTGCAGGACCCTGGCACGAGCTGTCCCCAAAGCAGACAATGACAAGAGCTGTGGGTAGCAGCACCTACCAGGCTTTTAGCCTGGCAGCCCACCACCTAGGGGCTTGGATTGGGATGGGCAGCCCTGACAGTGCTGGGACAAGTCTGTCCCACCCACAACCAAAAAACAACTCTGGAGCCACATTTCTGGGCTGGTTTGTATCCATCACCCCTGCGGGATACTGCTGACATGCCCCAGCTCTTCAGCACCTCCTGGGAGGCAGCCACCAATATTCCAGCTTCAACCCAAGAGAGACTTTCTTCCTGGACAGCCAGAATTTAAGAATTTTACTGGTCTGACTACTGTGGAAGTGGTGGGAACTTCCATCAGGAACAGACTGGGCTCTCTCTGCCTTGCTCATCTCGTGAGCTGGAGAGGTGTGAAATGAGCACCATTTAAAGTTGCTGGGCACTGACAGCTTGGAGAGCTGTGCTGCCACAGGGCAGCTGAATGCTGCTGCTTGGTCCTCCTCTGGCTGAATGTTGGGATCTCAGAGCAGAGGTCCCTGCTTTCCTCTCCATCAACTACAGAAGATGCAGAAGGCTACTGTGACTGCAAATAGCGTGGGAAAGGGGATGGAGGAAAATTATTTTTTTCATAGGAGGCAAGTGTGCCTGGTTTGGCTTCCCAAGGGACCACCTGCATCCCAAAGCTGGACAGCAGCACATTCCAGCAGGATTTGAGCATGATGACATTTAGCAGTACAGTTTAAAGTCATCTCTAATGCAAGAGCAAAGTTTGCTGCCATATGTCCAGGGTGAAAGGCAGGAGGATGCGGGATGAGGCAATGCCAGTGTGGCCAAATGCTCCTTCTGCTGACTCCCCTCAGAGGAAGGGGACACTGAGAGAGGCCAAGCCTGCCTGCACCTGTTCCTGGCCTCATCTCTCCATCCTGCATCCCACAGCTCTGTCTCACTGCTGATGGAGGTGGGGACAGATCCTGCACCCTGGTGTGTGCCCTTTCTCCCCCAGGAGGGATGGGGCAGGAGCCAAGGAGGGTCTGAGCAGCTGAGCTGAGGTTTTGCTGTTTCTGGTCCCAAGGGGCAAGTGTCCCCATGGGTTTACAGGGCACAGTGCCCCTGCCCTCCTCCTCCCCTCCTGGGTGACAGGGAGCAGGGGCAGAGCTGCTCTCTGCTTGTGATTTTGGAAAGCAAGTGTCCACCCTCATGGAGGAGAGGAACTCCAGGAGAAGGGTGACAGAGAGAGGCTTTTCTGCAAGGGGAGAAGAGCTGAAGAGAGCACCAGGCACGGCTCATGCTGCAGGATACCTGGTTCTCTGCACTGTCCTTGGTGCTTTGCTGTTTGTGGGAAGTTAAGCTCTTCTGGAGACCTGAGCAATATTTTGGGGTAGGAGAAACACCCTGAGCAGTGATGCTCTCCCTTTCCTCACCATCTCTGCAAAGACATTGCTACCTTCCTTCTCGGGATGGCTCACTCCTCCCCTCCCCCTGGTTGTTGGGATGGTGGTGGTGTTTCCTACTGGTAAAAATTGTGGCTCTGGAGAAGAAGGAGAAGCAAGAGATGCTGACAGGGGAGCAAGAGCCCCACGCTGCTGGCCTGCAGAGACATGAGTTACTGAGGTGCTCAGTGAAATGATGGAGGTTGTGGCTCTGGGGCTCATCCCAGGCCCCCAGTGCCGGGTACTGGCTGTGCCACTGCCCATGTGGGGTCTGCAGCAGCTCCGGCTCTGGTTTAGCTCCAGGTTTGCACTTGTGACCTCACCGCTGGCAGGGCTGGCTCTGCAGAGGTGTGCCTGCTCCCTGCCCTGCCAGACCCCAGTGGTGAGCACCAGCTGATACAGAACCGAGGTGTGGGAGCCCTTGGAGGATTTACCACGTGCTCTTTGCTAGCCAGTGGGGCTTTATTTGCCCTCCCATGAGCAGGAGAATGTTAGCAGCCAGTGCTGGCTCCAGCCCCATCCTCCCTCGTGCACAGGCTGGATCCAGGCACAAGAGAAGGAGAGATGGGCTCTATCCATCCCTCTCCTTCCGCACAGCCAAGGGAGTTATTGACAAACAAGTTAGTGCTTTGAAAGAAAAATGCCGCAGCATATTTGAAGCTGCCTCCGTGATCAATACTCAGCCGTGGCTGAGCCTGCTGCCGACTGGATTTCAGATGACGGCTGTGGGGGTAATAAGAGCCCTGGGATCAACTGTCTCGGAGATTATTACAGGATGAGATGCTTCGCTGCTTTACAGTGTTTACTCAAGATTTATATTCCCTGTGTGTACATAAGGGGGCTGTCGTCTTTTGTCGCTGGTTGATCATTTCTCGATGGCGACGCGCGCGCTGTTGGTGGGGTTTGCTTAGGGGTGAATTCCGTGAATGGGCAGAGGATGTGCTGGGGATGACAGGGAGAGCTGGGGTGGAGGCATCCTGGAGCTGGTGGCAGGAGGTGGGACCGTGAGGAGGTGCCCTCTGCCCTGCTGCATGCAGGCAGAAAGGATGGAGGCATGTGAAGCACATGGAATGGGCTTCTGCCTTTCCAGATGCTCTGCAGTGACAGGTGAGGCTTCAGGGTGCCCTGGCCGGGGAAGAGGGGTTGGTGCCAGAGGGAAGGCTTGTGTCGTCCTCATTCCTTCATTATGAAGGAGCAAGAGCTGCAAAACCAGCTCCTGGGTGATGTTCCTGCCTGCGGCTTGGGTTCCTTGGCTTTGTCGTGTGTGTTTCATTTTCACCTTCTTGCCTTAACCTTTCACTGGCATTTTCCTGCCCTGGGAGGAGGGCTGGAAGGTGTGATGCTGTGTGGCACTCCCTGGCCTGGTAGCAGGGCTGTTTGAATCTCCAGCAAAGATCTCCCCTCCCAGCTGCGTGCTGGGCTGCGGGAGGTTAATGCACTTCAGAGCCTTGGGGAAGGTGCTGCGATGAGGGTGATAAGAGCCTCGCTGAGGGAGTTAAATGAAGGCTTAGCAGGAGCAGCTCTCCCTCAGAGCAAATATCCCTGGGCACACACAGCTGCTGCCTGATGGGCCTTTGCTGGGGCTTCCACACTGGCTGCGGGGAGAAGCCAGGAACACCATCCCAGACTGCCTGAGGAGCATCCCCCAGCATCGACATAGGCTTGGGGGGCCTGTGTGGAGGCTTGGACACAGGGGTGGCATTGCTGCTGTTACACAGGGCTGCTCAGTCTCCTTCTGCAGAGTGTTTGCTGTAATCCCGTTTTATAAATCCAACCTTGGTCTTTGGCCTCCCTGGGCTCTGCTGTGCTGCTTCCCAAGTTAAACCCACTGATCTGACTGAGGCAGGAGCAGCTAGGGCATGCTTACTGCCACGGTGGGGCTGGGAGAAGAGATGTAGTAAATCATTGGACCAGTTTCCTTCAGAAAGAGTCTGTGTCAAAATATCAGAGCAGTGCAGGATAGCCCCACGTGTGATGGGGGAGAAGGGGTGGCGAGGAGGAGGTGAGCATCACCCTTGGGTGTCTGCTCCATCAGAGACAAACAATCCTCCTGCGTGCTGGCCCCTCGAGCAGTGGGGATGCCAACAGCAGGGGTGGTCCCCCCACTAGAGGAGAGGTCGTGGTCCCTGCCTGTGCCAGCTCTGGTGCTCCAAGCATTCCCCACCGCCACACCCCCAGCAGCTGCAGGGCGTCAGAGCAGCTGTCCCCAAAAGGTGCTGCTGGGGGTGAGCTCACGTGGGTGAGCCGTGCTCAGGGTGGGGCGAGTGAGCTTGGGGGCATCGGGCTGAGGAGAGAGGTCCTGGAGCAAAGCCAGGGAAAAGCAGCAGCCGCGTGTCTGGAGGTGCCATCCTCTGGGCAGGCGGATGGTCACTCACCTTGTTACCCCTTTCCCTTCCTGCACAGCTTTTGGGAGGGAGGGCACGTGCCCAGCCGTGCCACCTTTGCTGCCACCTGCCCATCCCGAGTCCATGGCGTCCCCAATGCTCCTTAATCCCAGGCGAGCTGGTGTGCTGAGCAGGGAGCTCCTGACGGATCTGCCCTGGTGAGCAGCGAGGCGGAGAGGAGCTCCATGCGGAATACAAACGAGGCTGGGGCACGATAAGCCCATGCAGCACCTTCCCCCTCACACACCCCGCTGACGGGATCTCCAGACACCAATCCCTTGCAAATCTCCTGCTGGCCTTTTATGACCTTCAGAGTCGTTTCAATTCAGTGTTTTCAGCCTCTAAATCTCCTGTCCTTAGCCCTGGGTGACTTCTGGGGAAAGAACCGTGCTCCTTAAAGTGCCAGGGCAGTCTCTGCACCACAGCCTGCTGGAAATCTGCTGGTATTTCACACCCATGCTTTATTTTTGGCAATTCCTCTAATTTTCATTGCTGTTTGAACCCCACAATTGACAACCCCAGGTCTGAAATCTGGAGAGGTTTTGGTGGCTGCCCTGTACCCTGCCAGGTTCTCTGGTGCACTGCCTGCATCCTGGGCATCTCACAGTCCCTGCACGCAGCACACCTTGAGTGGGTCTGATTGATCTGTAACACTTGAAAAATAATGGTTTAATCATTATTAAGGATTAGAAATAATCCCTGAGCTGTATCGATCACAATAACATTATTCATGATGAACTCATTTGGCATTAATGGGGACGTCCTGCAGCAGCGTGTGGCTCCGGGCAGACCCGTCACCTTCCCTGAGGAGCCGTCAGTGGGGTTTGTGGGAGCAGCAAACCCTGCCCTAACAAACAACTCCAGGTCCTGCTGTCCCAAATAGCCCCCGTGGGGGACCCGTTCTTATTGGCACCGTTTTGGAGGGTCCTGAATTCAGCAACCACCCATCCTGTTCATGTCAGCTGCCCACCTCCGGGCAGGGGTTGGATGGGCTCTCTCCAGCACCAGTCAGGGATGGGACAGGATGGGACTGCTCCCATGGGAGCCCCCACATGGCATCGCTCCAGGTCTGCCCCCGCACAGGGATGGAGGTGAGCAGAGCATCCATCCCCTGTTGCAGAGGAGGGAGGGCTGGCTGCCAGCTCGGCCCCTCTCTCCTCCCAGTCACCATCTTGATCACAGGACTGAAATGTCTTTAGTGAGGAAAATGCTCCAGAAGCAACAGCTGGAGGGCTCTGGGGGGACTTCTCCTGGGTGGATGTCCAGTGGCAGCCAGGAGCCAGCACAGCACCCTGCTGTGGCTGTGCCACCCTGCTGTGGGCTCCCCCATTCCTGCAACGTGCTATTTATCAAATAAGAACATCTGGATTTCGTTGGGTTTTTTTTTTTTAAACCAAAATTGTGTCTGGTTTGACTTTGACAAATTGACATTTTCCAGAGGAAAAATATCTTCTGTCGAAGTGTCATTCCTGGGCAGAGCCGTCCCTTACTGCACCATTTGCAACCCTCCAGGCACTTCACACAAGGCGATGAATAGTTAAAGATGTCCATAAATCTTACCCCAGCCCATAATAAACAAACACACTCTTATCAAGTATAGAAAAATGCATATTTCATCACCACCGCCTTAAACGCGACTCAGAATAAATGCTTGTCTTTAATCAGCCATCTCAATGTATAAACAGAGCACAAAAGCTTGGGGGGATGAGGTACAGAATTGGGCCACGGATTTTCTAGGCAGCTCTTGGGGGCAGGGCTGTGGCTGTGCAGGTGAGACCATGAAAAACTGCCCTGAAAATTCATATCACTTGGCTTTTCTGTCCAGCCACATGTTGTTCCCCATCCCCTTCTGCCTGCCACTGGAGCCATAAGGATTTTGCTTCAATGTTCAGCTGATAGCTGATCTTTCCCCTTGGATGCTGGCCACTGAAAGCAAGCACTCTGATTTGGAAATCAAGATTAAGAGAAAAAGATTAAACAGGAAAGTTTCGACCAGTACGTGCCGAGATGATGCAGTGATGGATTTGTGTTTCCCTACATCTGATAAGAACCAGCTGCATTCTCAGGCTGGGGAGGGCCCGATCTGTGATGTCTTTCACCTTACTTTTGAGTGCCTGTGCTTTGCCACACTCACAGAAATACAGCATCTGCTGCCACGGCCCTGCTCGAGCCACCCTGCCAGGGCTTGGGGCTGCCACCCTCCTGCACGGGCAGCGGGGGACACTGTGGCACTTGATACCTTCCTTTCCCCTGAGCATCCATTTGGAAGGGCTGAGACATTTTGCATCCCTGTGTGCTGAAGGGAGTGCTGGAGAAACTGGGGACAGTGGGGACAGCAGCTGTGACCTGTGGCTGTGCCCAGGGCTCGTGTGTGTGTGTGTGTGCTCTCATAGCTGGCCACTATTCAGTCCCTGGGGAAATCATTTCTCAGGGATATCACTGGACTTCACTGCTGCCCCTGTGGGTTCCCACTGCCTGCCACATCCCTGATGAGCAAAGGAGTGCTTTTTCATCCTGGGGTTTGTGGTTCATGGTGTGGAAGTCGTGTGTGTACTAGCACTGGATATCTTGTGTTCGTTATGTGAATCTCTGTGCTGCTGCCCAGGCGGTGATTTGGGGTTGTTATTTAGCCCCGTTGTCAGTGCTCCTTCTTCCTCCCAGCCAATTCAGTGTCTGAAAACAGCCAGGGCTTGCCTCTCTCCCCATGCTCTGGCTGCCAGCACCACTGGCTTGGAGCAGAGCATGTCCATCCCCCTGTAGGGAAATATATCTGCAGGGAAATGAGGAGCAGGCGAGGCAGGAGCCTGTGCTGTAAGGCACGTCTTTGCTTGCTGTGTCTCCCACTAACTCTCTAGGGAGCCCTCTAGGGACTGCAAGAGCCTCGAAAGCCTCGTGGCCTGTCAGCCCCGTACAGATTAGCCCCTGGAGCTGAGACCTGGCAGTGTGTGTTCCCTGGGAGCCTTGTACAGCTGATGGCTGGGGGGCAGCAGGCTGTGCTGAGTGCTGCAGGACCAGACAGAAAGCCCGTGCCCCTGTTAGCAGTGAGTGTCCGGCACCCAGGGGTCTGGGTGGCCCTGGGCTGGCTCAGGACACCAGGCTGCCTCCCACTGCCTTCTGGTGCTGATCAGCTTGTACAGCCCTGGCAGGCAGCTCCCCAGGCAGCTGCCCACAAACCTGAGTGCCTGGGGCTGCTGAGGGATGGAGGGAAACATGCTCATTTTGCTCTTGGCTTTATATTCTTAGTGATGTGGAGAGGATCCTGTGGAAAGCCTGGAGCTCTTGTCCTGTGTGTCCCCTTTGGCTCCACAAAAGGCCAGATTGCAGCTTCTTCCAGGCACTGCAGTACCCTGGGGATGCCCAGTCCCCAGCCCTGCCCTGCTGCACCCTCTGTGCTGGTGAGGGGTCTCATGGCTGAGCATCCAGCGAGGCTGCCCTTGTTCCGAGCATCTCCCCATCCTGCTTCTGGCAAATCCTGGTTCCTCTGCTTACCCCAGTGTGGGCATGAGCATATGAAGGGATTAAATCTGGGTGAGCAGCACTGTGCACCTCTGGGCCCCAGCACTGGGGCATTTCGAAGGGGTTTTGAGGCATTCTTGAAGGGTCTGCCCTGCTCTGCACAGAGCTGGGGGCTGTCAGTGCAGGGGCCTGGGTTCAGCCCTTGCCCTGCGCACCAAGAGCCCGCCCTGCCCTGGCGCGATGCCGACAGCTGCCGAGCTGCAGTGGCTCAGCCCTGGCTGAGTTCAAGTGGCAGCGATTCCTCTGGAGATACTGGCTTGCTCCAGGAAAGGCAGGAGCAAGCAGGAAACACTGGCTCCCCGTCCCTGGAACAAACTTCCAGGGTGCTGCCCACAATCCTTCCTCCTGCCCCCTTGCCAGTGCAGCAGAGGGGTGCTGCAGGAACCCCCAAACAGGGGTGCTGGGGCAGCACCCATGGTCCAGGGCTGGTGTGGGCAGTGCCTGGATCCTCTTGCTCTCCCTAGGCTCATTTCTCCTCTCCCTCTTGCTTTGCAGAGACTTGCCAACGCGGCGGAGAAATTCCAGAAGGCTCACCACTGGCAGGACAACATCCGGGTAAGGCTCCAGGCGCACTCCCACCCCTTCCCTCCTTTGGTAGACTCTTGGCACGGGAGTCACTGTCCCATCCCTCCTTGCCCACGTTCTTGTCCCCGTCGTGAGTCGCCGCTGGCTATGCCGAGCTGGGCTCGCCCCGGCCCCACCGCCTGCCACGGCTAATGAGAGCAAATGAAGTGATTTTGAGCTCGTTTGCAGCCTCGCCTCAGCCTGCACACGCCGTGAGAAGAAGGCAGGAGGTGAAGGTCGAACTGACAGCTCAGCAATGAGGGGTTGGGGGCTGAGGAGACTCCTGCTCCCCCCATCTCGGCAGCCACTGGGTTTGGTGCCGAGGGGGCCTCGCACGGGGTGACGGCAGCGGTGGCTCATCTGCGGCACGTGCCAGCAGCCGCGGTGGGGGCTGTTTCTGGGGAAGGAGCAATCTGGCCTGGGAGAGGGAAGACGCGGGTTTAATGATTGCATTTGACTTTGTAATTCTGGCGGTGATAGCACTCAGCGGGAACCTGAAGGATTCTGTCTGGAAATGCTCTCAAATTATAACCATAATACAAAAGGAAGGAAAGATTGTTTTTCTCCCAGTGCGAATGAAGTCTGCGATAAAAAATACTCGTGAGCCACCCAGCCCCTTCCTCTTGGGTCGGGTCACATCCTGCCCAGCCCTTAGGAGCTCCTTGCAGTCACTGAGGGGACAGCCTGGGGACAGCCCCACTGCCAGGCCGTGCTGGTGTGTTTTGGGGGTATTTCCCAGTCTGAGCTGCTGCTGCTCACGCAGACCTTCCTGCCATGGGTGATGGTCGCCAGGGTTTGTTGTGGAGAGGAAGAGGTGGGAGGAGCAGAAGAGAAGGCAAGGGGTTGACCTGCTTGGCTTTCATTTGCCATGTGGCCAGTGGGGGGTGGGCACTGGTGGCTGATTCTATGTCCCACGGGCACCCAAGGAGCAGGATGAGCTCACAGGGGTCTTCCTGTCTGTGTGAGAGCGCTGGTGAATTACTGTCACCTCCTCCAAAGAGGCCAGTGGAGAGGAGGTGAAGAGGATAATGAGATTTGGTGCAGGCACCTGCTGATGCCAGTGCTGGTGCCACACCAGGACCTCGGCTCAGGGCTCCCAAGGAAAGCTGAGAGAAGTGCAGGGCGAGCTTCGGGCATCTCCATCCCTAGGCCTAATCTCATGTGTCCTCCAGGGTCAGGAAACACATCCCTGAGCAGCACCTGAAGCTTGGCTGTGGGTACCCCAGGGACATTGTGGTGGCCCCATGCACCCCGTGCTGGGCTGGCACCCAGGGTTGGATGCCTTGTGACCAGGGCATGTGCAGGGCAGGCAGAGGTGGCACAAGGTCACTGCATTTTACAGCAGTCTTTGGGTCTTCTGCTAATCCTCTGGAACGCAGGGATGGGCTCCTGCTGCAGGGGCTCTTCGCAGCCCTAAAGAGCTCCTTCTCCAACCAGACCTGGCTGCCTTCCACTGCCAGGGGAATAACAGTCAGGATACAAAACATGCTGGGAAAGGCTATAGCGCTGGGGAGCTCTTGGCTCATTTTGCCATTCACGGCACAAACCTTTCAGAAATCCACTTTCATAGAAAAAAAATATTTTTAATAGCACTGTTTGCAACCACTTAATCAAGGTAATTAGGAGCGAGTCACCCAGAAACAATGTGCAGCGATGCGTCACTGCAGAGCTCGGCGCAGCTTTATCAGGACAGCCCAGGCCTGGCTGGGACACTTGATGGACTGGTCCAGCTCTGTGCACAGCCCCCAGGGTGCTGGGCATCAGCCCTGCCTGCCTGCAGCAGCCCCAGCTCCGAGCAGAGCAGAGGGATGGAGGGGCTGTGTACCTGTCTCACTGCCGGGATTGAACCTCCTTTTCCTGCCCTTCTCCCACGAAATGGCCGGGCACGGCCAGACCCGTGTGCCAGCACCGCTGACCCTGGCTCTGCGGCTGCCCCCGGCCTGTTGCCGGTGCTGGCACGGGCAGCAGGCGGGGAAGGCGGCAGCACAGCATCCCAGCTCCTCCTCTCCTCCCTCCCCACCGAGCAGCTCCTTCCTCCCGGCCGCAGCTCTCCCCTCCTCTCCCAGCGTGTCGCGTCCTAACCCCGCGCCGGAGTCGATGACAGATTGCGGCGAGCGCGGTTATTTCTGTGTTCCCATCCAAAGGCGCCGGCAGATGCTGAGTGTTTGCGCTGCATTAGTGCTAATGGCAGCCCCATTAAACCTCACTGCAGATGGGTTGCTATGGAAGTCCAGGGGAAAATGAAGCAGGAGCAAGAGCCTGAGCGGCTGGGAGCTGCTGCCAGCAATCACTCACGATTCATCTCTACGGGGAAAGTTCCTTTTTCCTTGCTGTTTTCTGGTGTTTCCAGCTACGTGCCGGCCATGCTGGCCTTCCTGGAGCTGAGTTCTGCCTCCCACCTCAGAGGGCTTTGCAAAGTGCCTCCCTGTTCCCCAAACAATCCCCTCATCCTGTCCTGCTTCATCCCTGCTCCCTGTGCTTGCCCACCCTCAGGCCCCCCATATCTGCCAGGCGTGCCAAGCCGGGGCTGTGTCTCCAACTCCTTTCTGGACATCTGACCATTTTCCTTGGTCAAAAGTAGCCTTGGCCCCAAGGTCACCCATACTCTGAGCACCCCTCATGAGTTCCCTCCAGCTCGCTGTACCTCAGGGCTGGGTGGCAGCTCAGAGTGGCACGGTGGGCAGGGATGGGGGCAGCGAGACAGGCTGTGGGGAGAGACCATGCCCCTCCCTGCCTGCACAGTGAGGGTCTCTCAGGGATGCATATTCACCCACTGGAGAAGGCTGGTGGAGCTCTGGAAAGGTGAAGCTGGGTCCTGTTGCCAGGGTGGGCTCCCACCAGGGGACACTGCAACCACCTGGCACTGGTATGGTAAGAAATCACAGAAAATCCCCAATTTGCAGTGGCCTGGCCAACCAGTTTTCCCAGTGAGAATCTTCTGGCCTACAGGCTTCCATCCAGAGGTCCACTGGGATAGTCTGGCTCCACTCCATGCAGAGCCATGAGGGTTTGTCCTTTAGGGCACATCAGGGCTGTCCTCCTGCTCTGGATGTCCCCAGTCCTGTCCCCCGGCCATGGCAGTGGTGCTGAGCCCTCCCTGTGCAGACCATTCCCAGCAGCAAATGGAGATGCTGGGACTCCAGCCCACACTGCAGTGCTGTTTTCCAGGTTTCCATCCTCTGTTTGCTGCCCTGCTTGGGCAAGGGACCTTCAAAAGTACCCATAAAAATGCTAAAAGGTCATGTTGAGTTTTTTGCTGCCATTCTTTGTATCCATCCTCGCTGACAAGCTGCCACATGGCCTGTCAGACATCCCAGCCAGCTCCATGTTCTCCCAGCTCTTCTCCATTTGCATGCCCTGCTTTCATCCCGAGTTTTCCAGTGCCTTCGGTTCTTTTCCAGACCTTTGGCCCCATCCCAGCAGCATCAGCGGGGTCTCAGGTGTGCCACACTCCCGTGGTGTGTGGGAGTGGGGGCCATGCTGACCTGGGGGATGCTGTCAGAGGTGCAGATCTGCACTGCCAGCCATGGAATGCATCCCAGGGCACCATCATCATCAT
Source organism: Edolisoma coerulescens (assembly GCA_013397115.1). Taxonomy (NCBI): domain Eukaryota; kingdom Metazoa; phylum Chordata; class Aves; order Passeriformes; family Campephagidae; genus Edolisoma; species Edolisoma coerulescens. Next base: position 34,397 of record VWZW01003625.1, on the reverse strand, counting down.
CATCATCACCGCATGTCGGTCTGCTGGGGCTGCCGGAGCTATTTGTGCCTTTAAGGGACACTCCAGCACTGCAGAGATCCATCCCCGCCTTTATGTGCGCTTGGCAGGATTATATAAATTGCCTTTAAAAGTTGACTTCTTTATAAGCCATTTTCTGCTTCATAAAATGTTTATTACTGTTGTTTTTCTCCCGGTCCTCTTCCTCACTGCATTTTCCATCACTATACTGGGAAGCTCCCCTCTTCCTCTGCCTGCTGCCCCCCTGCCTCCCACCTCTCCCCACCTTTTGGTGTTGGAAAGGGCCCTTTGAAGGGTCAGAGCCCAGCAGGCCCTTTCTCCTTGGAAAAGAAAAATAGCCATACATCGAGCTGTGGATGTAGGAGCTGCTGGGGACAGGGTTTAACCAGCGGGTGGTTTTGGGGTGTGGTGACGTTTGTGGAGATGGCAGGGGGATCACAAGTGCTGGACAGCCCCACGCCGCCGCCTCCATCCGTAACCCCCGCCTGCAAGCACGTGAGAAATAACAAAGCCCAGATAATTTCAAGCTCCATTAGAAACGAAACTCCAGGGAAAAGGGGATCGCTGTTTGCCAAATGGGGATGGACAGGAGGAATAACAGAGACTGTGCTCCTGACCACCCAGGAAAGGTGTGGGATGAAGCAGGGGGACGTGGCAGCATGGCTGGGTGCCCAGCCACAGCCATACAGCCCTGGGTGCCACATCCCTCCAGCTGCAGGATCCTGCCCCATCCCACTGCTCCATCCTGCTGCCCCATCCCACTGCTCCATCCGGCACTGCTGGGTGTGTGTCTGTGGGGGAGCAGCGGCCGTGCCGTGCCGTGCCGTGCCGTGCCGTGCCATGCCATGCTGTGCCATGCGGTGCCATGCGTGGGCTCTGGCAGCCATTCCCATGGGCTGGGCACGGCCGTGCAGGCAGGGCTTTGTGTTCAAAGCAGCATCAGAAGGGCGAACACCAGCTCCTTATCCTCCTTTCATTTTTCTCCTCCTTTAATTACAGATCCTACTTATCGGCTGAGAACAGAAAGATTGTCACCGTAACCTTGCACTTGCCCTTGTAGAAGGTTTACCTAAAAAGTTAGAAAATAAAATCAAATACTCTAATTTGCAGTCGTCTTGCCATTTCAAACCCAGTTTTCATTACAGCACAGAAAGTGCATTGAAGCTGTGTTTATAACCCCCTTTTAGATAACAAATCACATTTTCTTTTGGCTGGCGAGTGTGTAGAATTGATATTTTTTTTTTTCAGTTTAATGGGTTTGTGTGTTCAGGAATGATCTCCATCAACTGAGAGTCTTTATTGTGTTTGATATAATGTCAGCTTTCATTACGCTCGGAGAATTACTGTGCTATAGCACCAACCTTGCTGCTGTAGGGCCGGTCTGGCCGAAAAGCAGAACAAGAAAATCATTCACAAAACCCCTGTGTAGGTGCTGTTCCCTCCTAAAAACCAAGGATGGGGCTTGAGGGGGCTTTCCTAACCCCCCACTCTGCAAGACAGCTGGGCCACCCATGGCGTCTCCATGGCTGCGATGGTTTGGTGTAGGGGTTGCTGGCTTTACTTTCAGTGCTGCTATCCCATCCCATCCCATCCCATCCCAATCCCATCCCATCCCATCCCATCTCTGGAAGGGCAGGGGGTCTCCAACAGCCTCTGTGTGTGCTGGCATCCCTGTGGCACCCAGGGAGAAGCAGCCACACCTCGTTCAAGGCAGCCTCAGAGGAGCAGGAGCAGACAGGAGATGCCATGTAAAGAAGAATAGCTGGAGAGGTGTGATCAGATAAAACATCTTCTCGGGGAGATGAAAAAACTGTTGACAGGTCACTTAAATATTTCCCCAGCTCTGTCAGAGAGGCAGAGGGAGGAAATTGCTTTTTAAAAAAAGATGCCAAGGCAGATTATGATGACTGTTTCCACCTGTCCTGGGTAATGCGTACGGCCCCTGATGGTGGATGGGATGCAGGGAATTCACAGCGCTGCAGGAGCAGTATGGTCCTCACCAGACCCCTCCTTGGTCTACCCAACAGCCTGTGGTGGCTGGGGCTAACCATGAATGTTTTCCTCTTCTGGGGACTAGGAAAGGATTCATCGTAGTGCATATGGACAAGAATAGCTCTAGCCAGTGGAAATAAAGGTTCAGCCCCTACTAGCCACAGCCAAGCCTGGCTGTGATTGCAGGTAGGAATTTCTCCCAGGAATTCTTCCTTTGGGAGCCTGTGACTGGCTGTGGCCCTCACACCACCCCATGGCAGGTGTAGCAGGAACACTTTCTTTGCTCTGTTGTTCCCCAGCCAAGAGGCTGCTGTGCCTATGGCAGGGCTGGGACGCCTCGGCTGAGCACTCACCTCGCTGAGACCTCCAGCCCCAGCTGCCAGCCAGGACCAATTGACCAGCACAAACCAGTCCCCAGGGACAGCCCAGGAGGGCTTGGCAGGGCGCTGCTGTGGTGGGGACGCGCTGTGACCCTGCTCATCCCCTGCTCCCCCCGCCACAGCGCAGGTGTGAGGCTGCAGGAGCTCCAGGACACGCTGCAGGATGTCTTCTGTAGGAAAGGTGCAACTATAAGCAGAAGCTGTTGCTATTTCTGTGTGCTTAATGGTTCAGGGACATGAAGAAGTACCTAAATACTCCTGTCCACTCTAAGTGCTGATGGCAGAAGAAAGGTGGGCACGTGAGCAGAGCCCCCGGTGCTGTGTGGGCACACCAGCTTCTGCTTGCTCTCCCCACCCACTGAACTGCCCATGGGTCTGAGCAGGCACAGCTCAAGTCACCTGGCTTGTCCCCACATAGGTGAGCTGTGGGCTGGGATGCTGGTCCTGCCACCAGCTCCATCCAGCGGCTGGAAAACAGGCAGGTGCCAGCTGGGGATCCAGCTTTTCTTCCCCACTACCCTCCGAGTTCCTCCTAACTGCCTGAAGGCAAACTGCTGCAGGATTTGGCTCTTCCAGAGCCAATTAAATCTTGAAAGAGATTTGCTGACCACAGGGGTCACCTGTGCCGCTCGGAGAAATGAAACCCACAGCCGGAGGCTGAGAGGGACCGAAATCAATGCGCTGCAGCAGGATCTGCCTGCAAAACTGCCCCGGGGAGCTGCAGCGTCCCCAGGGCACGTGATCAGCAGGGTGACCCTTGCAAGATGACAGTGAGCAATCCTGGGAAGTACTAGAGATCCTACAGCTCCTTGGGAGAAGGATTGGCCAGATTAGGTGATCTTACAGGAAAGCCCTATAAGGGAGGGCGAGCCATAGCCCTTCTGCAGTGTCCCTGCCAGCTGTGTGCTCCAGCTGGATGTGCCACCAACAGCTCCTTCGAGGCTTTTTTAGGGTGGTGGCAGCTGCGTGTGTGATATGGTTTGATTGCCACCTCGTTAGGTCGCTGACTTGGAGGTTTGGGCCAGCACCCCTCCATCCAGACATCTCCAGGCTGCAGCGAGATAACAGAGCACTGACCTTTTCAGCATTATTTTTAGTTGCTGTAATTGTTTTAGGCAAAAAAAGATCTATTTGAATGCTTGTAGAGGGTTGTGTCAGGGGTTGTGGGGGCAGAGTGCCCCTCACCACCCACCTGAGACACCCTTGTGCCCCTTCTTGTCCTGGGCTTTGTCTCAAACCTGTTCTGCTGGTGTGTGGCAAGGGAGCACCAGTGCCAGAGCGGGGTCCTCTCTTGTGCTGCTGGCAAGGCTCCAGCTTGCAGCTCTCCAGAAGCTCACAGCCTGGTTTTGGTAATCAGCTTTTTGCTTGGTGCTTTGGTGCAAAAATGCTGAAGGTGTGGAGCACAGGGCTCCTAGGGAGGGCTCAAGAGGGTCAGGCAGCAGCCAGGGTCCCTGAGGAGACTCTGGCATGCAGCATCCCCCGGGCCACCTCCAGGAGTCCCACCTGGGTCAAGCCTTGGCCGGGGGCTGCCCAGTGACACTGAACCACAAGGGTTTGGTGCAAGTGCGGTGGTTCCTTGGTGGCTTTGCTGGAGAAGCCTGGGCGATGGCTTCAGGGACAGCTGCAGTTCAGTCTGGGATTGCACTGAGCTCCCAGAGTGTTGCACTGAGGGTTTAGGAGCTGCAATAACCCTTCCCTTACCCACCAGTGACACAGCCGTGCAGGTGGCATTTGGCAATTTAGGTACAAGAAAATGGGCAGTGGTTAACACATCACGGAGCAGCAGCTCCTCCTTGTCTGTCTCCCCTGCAATGGGAACCAGGGTGTGCTTCCTGCTCGGTTGCAAGAGACAGGGACAATATTTTGCCTTGAAATCCCTTGACATCTTCACCCCCTTGTTTTCTTTATTGGTATTTATTCTGAAAGGCTCTAGAAATATCAGTGCTATTTACACAGACCTGCTGCTGATCTTAACATGGACCAGAGGAGGAGGAGGAGAGGATTATGTGAAGAAGGCAAATGTGGTTAAAAAAAAAAAAATGAGGAAGAAGAAATTGTAGGACCCCTTGTTGCCTCTTTGGGTACCCATGGCATCTTTTTAGAGCATCTCTGAGGGCTCTACCCCTCCTTCCTGGAATAGCCACCAGCTTCCAAGTGGCAAGGACACAGATGCCCTGCCAGCTCCCCCAGGCACCCTTGAACCCCATGAAACCCCCCAGCATCAGGAGGGTTGTGGCAAGGATCGTGGTGCCTGGCATCAGGGCATATCTCAGGGCCACGCTGCTGCTGGCTGTCCCACACGTGCTCTCTCACATGGGGAAACCTCAGCCACAGCCTGAGTGTGGCTGAGATCTCACCCAGCTGCTCCTGGGGTTGTCGGGGCTTGAAAGAGTGCGTGGCAAGGGCTGGTCAGCTCCCTGTGCCGTGCCGTGCCGTGCCGTGCCGTGCCGTGGGAGCGCTGGAGCGGGTGAAAGCAGGACCAGGGGACCGGCTCTCCTGCCCGAGCATCAGCACCTCGTGCCCTCCCCGCTGCCGGAGCGGGGCCTCTGCGGGTGGGAGGGGAATCGAGCTTTTCGGAGGAGCCAATGGCAAATAAAATGAATAACAAAGCACCTTGTGGATGGCCGTTGTTAGTCACACTCACTCCTGATTAAAGATCATTAAACATGAAATTAGCTCGTTTGTGTTACGGGTCTCCCGGGGGTTCCTTTAATTAGGAAGTGCAGATGGCCGCGGACCCGGGGAGGCGGCGGTAGCGCCGTGCGCGGGGCCGGCAGCGGCGCGGGGAGGGCCGCTGAAGGGAAATTGATTTTTTTTTTTTTCCCCCTTTCTTGTTGTTGTAAACCCCTCAGCATTTCACAACAAATCACAGATAATTAATAAGTGCGTTCCCTTAATGACTGGGCTTTTTAATAGCAGAAATTGGAAGATGCTGCGTCAATTTTTTTTTCACTTTCCCCTCCCGGTGCTGTCTTATCGCAATCATTAAGAGTCGCAGAGCCCGCGGAAGCGACGGTCCCTCTGCTCAGGAGGATGCTGGAATTGCCCTTTGCAATTCCCATCCTGGGGAGACATCGTTTGCGCAGCCTGCCAGGATCCCCTGCTGTCGATGTCCCCAAGATCAGCTTCAGGGGCTTTCCCACCTCTTGGGAAGCCGGGAGAAGCCACTGCAAACCCCTCTGGGGAGCCGGTTTGTGGCTGGAGGGTAATGCCGGGGAGGGGTTAGTGACTGCCAGCACTCAGTGGGACCAGCGTGGTGGAATGGGTGGTGCGGGCTGCCTGGAGAGCCGCTCGCACCTGCTGCTCCCTTTCTCCAGCAGGAGCCCCTGACCAGGCTGGCATGGATGTCACGGTGCCACCGTGCCTGGCACAAGGCTGTGTCCAGGCTGGGCGCGGCACAGGCAGCAGCAGAGCAGGAGCAGGCAGGGCAGGGATGCACTCAGTGCCATTGAGGGTTGGGCTGTGTTTCTGCTCGGGCTCCAGATCGCTTTCCTCGTTAGATAACAACAGCGATAATCACCCCGAGGCGCTGCCGTGCCGGGGAAGGCTGGTTGGCCGGAGATGCTGATTGACTGGCAGCCGTGGCAGCACCGCGACGGCCGCCGGTGTGCCGGCATCCCGCTCGGTCCCGGCACGCCGGGAAGAGTCTCCGAGTGCCCTTTAATTACCCTTTCTGATGGTACTCGGAACGCTGTTGTGACAGCATCGCTGCTCTCCCAATTGCCTCTTCAGGAATTTTATCAGCTGTCTCGCGTCCTGACACTCTGGGAAGAGGAATCCAAGCAGACCTTTCTGCTTAAATAGGCTCTAAATACCCCAAATTAACGACGTGCATTTCTCTGTGGAAGCAAGGACACTTTTCTCCCTGTTTCTGCAGTACAGGGAGGGGACCTGGGTGGCTGCAGGGCCGCTGCCTGCCACGCTGCCTATACTTGGCTCTTCTGTGGCTCCTGATGTTTGCAACAGAACCAGAGCACCCTGGCTGTGGGGACGTGGCACAGGCTTGCACCGGGTGACAGTGCAGAGGCCGCGGTCACACCGGTGTCACCGTCACGGGGCTGTTGGCCGTGGTGGAGGCTGTGCACGGCCCCGCAGTGCTGTGGCCCACAGCAGTCACGAGTGGAGGGAAGCATGGCAGGCGATGGCCAGTCCTTGGAGGGTGGATGTGGAGGATGTGAGGTCCTGAACACGTCCCAAGGACAGCACGGGCTGGGAAGGGTTTGGTCCCCAGCAATGTGGTGGCTGCCAGCAGCATGAGAGAGGTGCTGAGGGGGTAAGTCAGGGGAGGGACTCCTCTCCCATCCCTGTCCTTGACTGGCACTAACAGCTCTCCCCTTTCTCTGCAGGAGGAAGACATCGAATACTACGACTCCAAGGCCGACACTGAATATGTGAGTACTGTCTCTGTGGCATTTCTGGCACAGCCACCACCCTGGCCCAGTTCTGAGCCCCTTGCCAGTCTGTCCCAGCACTGTACCAGGGGTCACGGCACAGCATTTGTCACAGCCGGTGTAACCAGATTCTGCAGCGGGCAGCAAGTGCCCGGTGTGCAGCCGTGTCCCCCCAGCTCAGCCGTGGTGACATCTGTCCACGAGCACCGGGCCTGGCAGCAGGCAGGTGGGCAGGTCGCTCTGCTGCCTGCACAAGTTTCTAAAATTAAAGCTGGCATCTGAAATTCAAATGAAGAGCAAACCTTTAATTAGAGACTGAATCTAATTCTCTGCCCTACTCCGAGCATAGCCATCCTGTGATTTCTGGCAATCAGTGCTTTAACTACAGCCCCGTCAGCTCCGCTCTCCCGGCGCTCCCAAGAGAGCTGGCATTTGCCGGCTCCTCCCCGTGGTGACGGTGACAGTGACTTCACTCAGGTGCTGTGCCACGGGCACGGGGAGCTCCACCAGCAATGCTTGCTGCCCTGCAGCACCCCGCTCTGCCCTGGGGCACCCCACTTTGCTGCCAGGTCACCCAGCTCCTACACTGTGCTGCAGGATCCTTACAAAATAGGGGCTTGGCAGGTCAGTGCTGCTCTTGGTGTGGGGCTGCTGAGCAGAGTCCTTGGAGCTGATGAGGAGCCCCAGGCACAGCAGGGAGCAGCCTTGGGGACAGCCCCAGCCAGCACTGGTGCATCAGGACTGCTCCTTGTCCCAAGGCAGACCTGGCAGTAGATGTGCCATCGAGAGACGGTAACACAGCGGGAGAGGACGTGGTGTTGGCAGCAAACCACTTGCAAACCACATGGCCTCATCCAAAAATAACACTCAGGTGACCCCAAGAGCATTTAGAAGGCCCTGTGCAGAAGGGAGGGGAGGATCTGGGCTTGATGGGGTCCCACCAGCTTGGGTGACACGCCCTGCACTGACCTCTGGCTCTCCTCTCAACCCACCTGGGAGTCGATGGCCCAGAGCAGAGCAGGGGCAGGCTGGAGTGGAGGATGGATGCCTTCAAAGCAGAGTTACTGACAAACTGCCAGTGCCATTGTCCCCAGGCAGTGACAGTAAGAGAGTTCCTTGGCAGGGGAAGCAGCCACGGAGTCTGGGAGGTGGGAAGGAGAGGTCAGACAGATGCTGTGACCAAAGTGAAGGGCACTTGCTCTCCTGAGCAGGTCTCCCTACCCACAGTCCCACTCATTCAGAGCCGAGGATGCAGAGGACGTCTCCTGTCCCTCCCCAGCCTGGGGGAAGCTACCAAAGGAGGGAGGAGAGGATCCTGCCATGGCTGCTCTGGAGAGGATGGAGCTAATGGGCTTAAAACGCATTAAAGTGGATTTTGGATAGAAGTGAAGGAAAAACTGGCTGGGGATTGAGGCAGGAGGAGACAGCCTGGGGAGCGGGGCAAGTCCCAGCCCAGGGGATGGAGCAGGACTAATGCATCCATCGGGCTGGGCTGGGCTTTTGCTGTCACTGCTGCAGGGCAGGGGACAGAAGCTGGATGTCCCCATGCCCACTGTTCCCCCGAGTGGCACACCCCGCCACCCTGGTCACATTGGGCAGGATTAGGAAATAGGAGGCATCTCAGCCTCGGAGCTGTGCCCGTGGATATGGGGCACATGGGGAGAAGCTGTGCACGGTGGCACAACACAGTGTCCCTGGGGACTCCAGGGCTCAGCTCCCTGATCCCTGGTCCTTCCCCAAAGGAGTTGACATGTCAAGGAGGAACAGCCCTGCAAATCCATCTCCAGGCACATCAGCTTTAGTCCTGCTCTGGGGAGATACCAAGCAAAATTGCAAAATTGGGGGTGTCCTGTTGTTGAGGTATGTGGGTTTGGCAGGGAGGGCACTTCCCTACCTGTGCTGTTGCTTCCTTGCCAGTGAAATCCCAGCAAATTTAATTCCAACAAAAATAATGGGGGAAAAAAGAAGATGCTGCTGAAGTAAAAAAGGAGGGAGATGATACCAGAAGGTCTGAATGGCACGTAATAGTACTCTTTCCATCCTTTCTTTATTTAGCTTCAATTTTTCTATTTAAATGGAGCAGGATGTAGCTGAGCCAGAGTTGGTGCTGATGGACAATGGCTGCTCCCCGTAACTGGAGCTTATTCACAAGCCTTACACCAGCTTTAACTGCAGTGAGAAGGAAATGAGCTTCCTATTCATCTTGCCTGCACCTCAGCTCCACTATCTCCCTAAACAGACTTTGGATTTCCAAGTGGTTTTTAACAAATGGGAACATCAGAAAAATTTTCCCAGGGGTCCCCAAGGCTGTCAGAATGTTTGCAGAAGCCAAGTTTTCACCTTTCCCCACTAGCAAGGGCCATGGGGTTTATGTGGGGAGAAGTGTTGAAATGAGCAGACGGTCTCGGTTGGGTGTCACAGGCAGAACAACACAGAAATAAAGTAATTTTCCATCTTTTGTGCTGTGTTCATGGCAGGGGATGATGCTTTTCAAAGCTGAGCCTGGGACGTACTGTACTCAGGTGGAAAACAGCACAGCTTTGGGAAGGTATCCTGGCCCCAAGGTCAGCCCTCCAGCACCCACCTACCCACCCTCCTGAGCTCCTGGGGAGGGCTGAGAGCGAGGGGCTGATGGTGGGAGGCTCCATGCCAGCCTCAGTCCCCTCTGGGGTGGGGGAGGCTGGGGCTGCCCTGTCTCTGCTCACCCCTGTCTCTGCTCACCCCTGTCTCTGCTCACCCCGCTCAGTAGATGCAGCAAGGAGAGGGAGGAGGGGGGGGAAAAAAAGCCCCTAAATGTCAGCAGCAGCAGATGAAGGGTGTTGGAAAATTTAATCTTCCAACTTTCTCAACTAATGTGACATTTGGATTTCCTCACGATAAGCTATCAGCCCCAGAAGTTTCTTTCTTTTGACTTTTTTCTTTTTTTTTTTCCTATTTTTTTTAACTTCTCTCCTCTGGCTGGTAATTTAAAAATAAATGGTCTAGAAAGATCTCTAAACAGTACCTTTGGCAAAGATTAAAAAAAGCGAAGGGGGATAGGGGAGCAGGCTGGCGGGAGAGGCTGATTGTTATTTATAACCTGGGCCGCTGTAAAAGCAGGAATGTGGCTGGAGAACACACCATGTCCCTCCTTGGCATTAAATCACTGCATTTCAGGAAAAACTGATATATTTAAGGAGAAAGACCCTTCTGCACAGGCTTGGAGCCATGTGGTGGGGGCTGGCATTTATATCCATTATTAGCAGGATCACAGCGTGTTGATATGAATATTTCGCTGGCCTTTGCAGACTTAGCATGGATGGGTGCCCCTGGGAGATTGAAAAGGGATCTCAGTGCTGTGTGCTCTCGACCAGGCGTGAGTGGGGCAGGCCAGGGGAGGCAGCGATGCTGCCGGGATGCTGTGGCCGGCTCAGCCCTGCGTTTGTCATCGGGGCTGCCATTTAAGCAGCCGTCATTAGCGGTGATGGCTGGTTCCCATGGAGATGAGCAATGAACAGGGGTGTTGGCAGCTGCGGGAGCTGCCGGGGACGAGGCATCGCTGCTGCGCCAGGTCACATCCCCGGCTCCACCCGCAGCTCCAGACCCTGGGGACCACGACAGTCCTGGTGCCCTGGCTCTCCTCAGCCAGCACCAGCCGGGATGGGACGGAGGGCAGGCACTTGCCCAGAGCATGGCAGCCTCCAGGAGAGCTGTTGGGTAGCACTGCTGGTGCTCATCAGGTGTTGGGGCATCTCTGGGTTTTGTCCCCTGTCTGTCATTTCGGGAGACTGAAGAGAAAATGTGACTGACAGCCCAGCTGTGAAAGCACTGGAGATGGCAAAAGCTCTCAGGGTGTGATGACTTCTTGCTGAAGCAGTAAATACGTATCATATTGATATATTGCCGTGGAGTCGATTTCTAATGGTGTGTAGCAAATAATATATTCAAACTGTAGCATCTATTTGTGTTCCGTTGTACATACTGTAACAGATAAATAGATGTTTCCAAGTTCTTTTGAAATGTAATGATGAGGAATGCTGCAAGATCTGGCTGGGGGCCTGCCGAGATGCTCACAGTTAAACCGATGTAAATTCAGGAGAACTTGAATCATCTGCTTTGCTCTAATTTAAATTTAATGCAGAATTTCTTCCCTTGGCCTTCCCAAGGTGTCTCCTTGTATCCCAGATGCTCCCCTCCCTGCCTGGGCTGCTGACAGCTTCACCTGCCTTCATGTGGCTGGAGATTACCCCCTTTCAAGGGCCAAATTCAGCCTGGCTTAAACAGAAATAACTCGGTTGAGGTTTGGGGGCTTTATGGATAAAGGGCAAACGTAGCTCGGATAACATCAGCTCTTTCTGCAGGTCCGTTTGCCATATAGGTGTCAGTGATGCATGAAGGGCCCCACGTATAGATAGCTGTATATTTGTCCCCGAGATCTATACATGTGCCTCTTTACAGCTCCATGAATGGGAGCAGCCAGACAGCGCCGAACCTGGCAGCATACAAATTAGCCCCTCAGAAGTGGGTGAGATCACGGAATAATGATAAACAGAGGAGCAGTAATTATATACAGTAGTTCCAGCTCCGATGAAGTGGGGAATAGCCATGCCAGCGTGGGGGAAAGAGGGAGGGTTGGATTTTCCAGCTGCTGGTGGTGGCAGGGGCAGCGGATGGGCTGTGGCAGGGTGCCCTGCTGATCTGAGATGGGGAGGGATGGGGAGCTGTCACCAGGAATTTGCTGGGCTGAGGACAAAAAGGGTTTAGCGTCAAAGCAGAGTTTTCGGTGCTGCAGATGCCCTCAGGCCACGGCTTTATCCCAAAGCCTGTTTTCAGCAGGCACCTCTGGATCACTGTCTGGTGCTCGGAGGGGTTTGCAGGGATGAACTATTGTGTGTGCTTTCCCCCAGAGAGCTGAGCCCCCATGGATGGCAGGCTTGGGGCCGGATCCGCTCTCCGGGTAGCCCATGGGCTCTGCTGCAGCATCGTGGCTTTGCAGGGGCTCCAGCAGTCAGTTTTGTGCCTTTTCTCCAGATTTACCTGAAATTGAGAGCATAATCTGGATTTTGATCTCAGAGACATGGCTCCAGGGAGTTGGGAACAGTCCCTGCCTGCCTCCTGCTTGGCTACTGTGGCTGTAATTGAGTTCAGCATCTTTCTGGGCAGCTGGAGCCCCAGCACCGGGGTCGGCTGGGCAGCGTGTTTACACTCACAGTCCATCAGCTGGAATTAAACCCAAACCTTGCATATCAATCCTGTTACTCTCCCGAGCTGTGGCAAATGGTTTGGCCACCCCTCTCAATGTCATGGGAATGTCACCACCTTAGTGGCCGGCTGGAGCTGTTGCAGGGGAGGTGACTTTTCTCCATGTCATCTGTGAAGGGGAAACGGGGAGGAGGCCAGGATGGGTTTTAAACAAGCTTCCTAGTTTACTTCCCAAACACATCATTTTTCTTTAAATATATGGCTTTTCCTATGAGAAATTCAGGTCTTTGTTCCCTGGGTTTTGTCGAGGGGAGCCTGGCCAGTGAGAGAGATGCTTGCAGTGGGCCACTGAGGACAGCAGGATGGGACCATCCCCTACCCATTGTGTCCCCTGGTGTCGTGGTACTTTCTGTGGGACAGCGTGGGGCATCCCTCCAGGTGTCTATCCCAGCTTGGGCTTGGCACTGTTGCCTATCCTTGCCCATGGCTGGGGCAGGCAGCTCTGCATCTCTGCCCCTCTGCAGCAGGGATGTAGCTCCAGGAGTACAAAGAGCAGGTGCTGCAGCATCCTCCTCTCCCTCCTTCCTACCCTGAGCATCTCCCAGCCTTCCCCAGCTGCTGGGCTCGTGGCAGGGATGGGAAACTCAGAGCCAGCACCTTCTCCTGGGTTTCTTTGCTCCTGGTGGGGTGGCAGAGGCAATTTCTCCAGCTCTGTAGTGAGTCCACCCCCATTCTCCTTCTTCCCCACATGGCCCCATGTTTCAGCTCCCACCCTGTCCCGTCTGCCACCACCCAGCTGTTCTGCCAGCACCAGCTCAGCCCTGCCTGCCTTTCCAGAGGGATTTTACCCTCAGTGCCATGCTGGCAGCAGGGCTGGGGAATGGAGAGGAGGGCTGGGAAGGTGAGGGAATGTGTTCCAGCACCGGCAGTGGGGAATTCGCCGTCTCTCCACCATAATTAAATATTGTTTGCATTGCTTATTGACAGAGCGCTAAGCTGCACTCCGTTTTAATTTGCTCTTTGATAGTTGCCTTTTGCTGCTAATTGATTTTCAAGGCCCTTTTTTGATTTTTTTTTTTTTATGTCTGATTTAATACCTGCTGTGCTACCAAAGCTGGAGAGGCGAGGGGTAACCGGCGCTTGCCTTTGTGCCCACCCGCTCCTGGCACCTGCTCCCCTGTGCCACCAGTGCTGGCACAGCCAAATCCACACGAGAGCCAGCAGGGCTGATCTCCCTCAGGGAACATTTGGTGATGGGCTTCAGGTGGTGGCATTCCCAGCGTCCATCCGGGGCTGGAACCCTGGGTGACCCCATGTGCTCTGCTCCTTCCCCAGGATGATCCCGATGGAGAAGAGATCGAGAGGGAGAAGTCCAACTCCTTGAAGCTCGAGTTCACTGATGATGACAACTTCAAGACCAAGGTTAACTATTCATACGCTGCTGTGCAGATCCCCACGGACATCTACAAAGGCTGTGAGTGCCCCTCCTCACCCTCTCTGCTTCGCGCTGCCTGGCTGGGCATCCACCTCTCCTGCCTGGAGCACTGCAGCCCCAGGGACCATCACCTCGGGGTGCCCCAGCTGGGTCTTGGTGCCAGGGTAGGCTGGCTCCCAGACGGGCAGGCAACGAAATGAGGCAGAATCACTGTATCAGGTGACAAGGTGTCCCTCCCCAGGAGCTCTCAAGAGCTCAGCACAGGCAAAAGAAGCACATCAGGGATTAGGAGTTATTAGGGAAGGGATGGGGAGCAAAGGAGAGGTGGTGATTATGGCACAGGGTGAAGCTCAGCTCATGGCTCTCATCCTCCTGCAGAAGAGCCCAGCAAAGCTCGAGGAGGCTCAAAGCAGGCACCAGAGACGTTCAGAGGGATGGAGCAGCTCTGTGCAGGAGCAACTGCAGAGGCAGTACTGACCTGCTTGTAGAAGGGAGTGAGACATGGCTGGGCAGTGGGAGAGGGTGAAGCAGGGATGCCGCCTGTCTTCAGCCCACTTGGGGCTGAGGTCATGAAAAGGGAGAAAAAGGAGCTGCAATCCCGCAGGAAGCCAGGGTGACTGTAAGGGACAGTTGCCACCCCGGGGCAGCCCCTGCTGCCAGGATGTGCAGGAGGTGTCAGCCCTGCAGCCGTGCCCCTGTGGCTGCCGGAGGGCACAGGCTGCTCCAGAAACGGGGATGGGGCTGGCGGGCCGGCCCGGGAGCGGGCAGGGAGGGAGGGATGGGCGGATGGGATAGGATGTGCCGCACCAGCTTCAGTCCCCGCCGAGCTGTGACGGTCCCTGAGCTTTCAGATCTCTCCGGTACCTCGCCCTGCTGCGGTGGCACACGGTGACAGTCGGTCTCCATTTCCCTCTAGTGGCTGCTCGGCACCGAGCTGGGACCGCTCCCAGCTGGAGGGCATCCTCCAGCTCCCGCCGGCCGCACCCTGTGCCCGGCCCCAGACCCTGCAGTCACGGGCATCCCCAGCTGCCCCACACCAGCCAAGGCACCGCTGTCCCCACACCTCTGTTTCAGCGGCACTTGCCGAGGTCTCCTGGCTGGTGATGGGGGCCGAGCTCCCGTTCCTGCCCCGAGCGGAGCGCTCCCGGTGCACGGCTCGTTCCGGGCACGGCTGTGCTCGGAGCCGCATCGGTGCGATGATTTCACCGCGGAGGCAGCGGTGGGTTAGAAATTTGCAATTAGTTTTATTACCCAGCCAGCGCAGGGCAGGCAGCTAATGAAGCACATCGTGCGAGCCGGGTGGGCTGCGCACGATGAAGGATTCGTTCTCCCTCAGCCCTGCTCGCCAGCCGACGCCGCGGCTGGAGCCCTGCCACGGGCACATCAATCACCCCCTCAGCCCTGGGACGAGAGCAAGCTGGAGATTAACGTGCTCCAGGGACTCCCAGCTGCTCAGAGAGGGATGCTGGAGAGGGGGTGTGGCAATGAGGGGTCACAGTGCAGGGACACCCTCCCAGTGCCCCTAACCAGACCGCGAACGGGGCTGCGGCCACAGGCACAGAGTGTGGGCACGGCGATCAGGCCACGTCCGGCCACACCGGGGTGCTCCAGAAATCCGGGGTGCAGGGAAGGGTCCGCAACTGCTGCTCCACGGAGAGTGGTTTGGGGTGGGGACACGGGGCCAGCCTGTCCTGCCAGGGACAGCAGTGAGCGTGGCGAGTCCCCGCAGAGCTGGGGGCGGGAGCGCGTCCCGGTGGGACCGGCGGAGAGGCGCTATCGCTGCCTGGCACGCTAATTAAACCCTGCGGCGACACCCGCCGCCGTCACCCCTCGCTACACACACAAATTACATCCTATATGTGTTTTATTTACTGTGCCGTTTTTAATTAAATCTGCAATCGCTCGCGGGCAGGGCGGGGCTGGGCTTATTCTGATGGGGACAGGGACGGGGATGTCACCAGTGGGGCTGGCAGCTCTGGCCTCGACTGAGGGGGACAGGAGCCACCCCAACCGTGGACACAGCTTCATCACTCCGCACATGGTGAGAGTGCAGGGGCTGTATTTGTTCACAGAGACGATATGGGGGCTACATTCACGCCCAGGGAAGGTGTAGGGGCTGCGTTCGTGCTCAGAGAGAATAAAAGGGCTGTGTTTGGGCACAGGGAGGATATAGGAGTTGCATTCAGTACAAGCAACTGATGTGGCTGATGGGCCCCGAGAGTCTGGGGATGTAGGTGCTGCCAGGGATATCAAGGATGTGTCAGGGCCCAGCCTGGTGCCCAGCTGAGGCTGGCAGCACTGCCCGGGGCTGCTCGAGGCAGGCAGCAGCCTGGCAGCCAGCTCGTAGCCACTTCTCCTGGGAAAAAACCACATCCTGTGGCAGAGCCAAACAAGAAATCATCCTAAGTGCCCAGATAACAGCGCTGTGTGTGGGCACAGTGCTGAGGAATGGCTGGGGAGATACGGATGGAGTAAATCATGGTTTGAAAGCACGGCTGCCTGAGGGAAGGACAATTCTTCAGCAGTCGTGCTGGGATAGAGGAGGGATCCAGGATTCATCCCGGGTGAAACCTTCCCACATCCTGCCAGTGCCTTGGGACCATGGTGAAGGCTTGAACGGGTGATGACGGTGTTTCCAGGAGGGACAAGTGTGGGAGGAAGGCTTAGGAGAGCTGAATATACTCCTCAAATGCACACAGGCTCCCCTGCAGCACCATGTTGGGTTGTTTTGCCCAATGCCAAAGAGAGGGAGTGCTCCTGAGAATTCTTGCACCCCAGAAATGCATTGAGGGTCCCCCAGGAGGGATCAGTGCCTGTTCTCAGGGTGCTGCTGGCTCCTTGCTGCTGCAGCGGCACCCACCACTGGCTCCTCCATGCTGCAGTCCTGGGGCAACCCAGCACCAGTGATCATTGTGGGATTCCCCTCCCATGGCATTTGGGGTCCCCCTGTGAGCACAGGGAGGTGCCATCCCAGCTCCCTGCCAGCCTCATACCTGCCACACTACACAGGCCCCCCTGCGCTCTGCCAGCCCCCCTTGATTAATCACAGGCTGGGGCTGCCGGCAGCTTATCTTTTGCTTTAATAGCTGAATAATTTAAAACTGCTGTTTGCCGGCATCTTAATTGCTTTTGTGTCAGGTGCAGGGCCAGTGGGAATGCGGAGTGGGCCTGAGAGGCTCCACACAGCCCATGGGGACACAAGCCTTGGGTTTCCCAGCTGGTGACTGTCCCCAGGGAGTGAGGCTTGCACAGGGAGTGTTGCTGGGAAGGGGGGGAGATGGCAGGCCTGCTGTCCCCAGTGATGGCTGTGTCTGCCCCAGAGCAGACGGGGACAGTGAGCACTCTGGGGAGCCCTGAAGAGTGGCTCGTTTCTCTGGGGACAAGGGACAGCAGGGTGGTGCTGGAGCCCTGTGGAAGTGAGGGGGTCAAGGGGATGCAGGAGAAGCTGGAAAGCCCCTGTGAGCTTCTTCGTGGGAAGAGGCAGAGGGGACACACCTCTCCCTCCCTGCCATCACTTGGGGACACTGCAATCCCCATCACCCCTCAGCCCNGGAGGATCCCTCCCTGCTCTGGCAGGTCTTCGGCAGCGCCACCGGCGTCACCCGCTACTACCCCGGTGCGTGGCAGGGAGGGGTTGTGGGACAGAGGGGCTGTGGGACAGAGGGGCTGTGACCAAGGGCAGCCGAGGCCCTTTCGCTGTTAGATGGGACCAGCAACCCCCCGGGCCTGGTGTGACACATGTAACTGTACCGTGCCAGAACCCATCGGTGTGAGCTCCCCACCTGAGCCTGCTGTTTCCTCAGCCCTGGGCATCCCCCTGCCCTGTCCCCCGTGTCCCCCACCAGGACAGCCCTGCCTTGCTCACCACCTGCCTTCTCCCCACAGCCACCCCATGGAGAGCCCCCAATAAGATCGACCTCTATGACGTGCGCCGGCGGCCCTGGTAAGGGGGTGCTGGGCGAGGAGGAGGGTCCTGGCTGGAAGCAATCAGCTCCCTCCCCTTTTCATTTTGGCACTGGCAAAGGGGCAGGGGCATCTGAGCTGTGGCACTTGGCTCCTTCTTCCCTCTTCGTGGGAAAACAGCAGGATGGAGAGATAAACCCTTGGGTGCAGATGAAAGTGTGGAGAGAAGCCTACGGCCCTCACCACAGCCATGGCTGCCGGCACTCAGTCCTGGCCAGCAATCCCATCCAAATGAGATAACAACTGGCCTGGAAACCACGAGCTGGGAGGATGGGGAGAGGAACGGGCAGGCAGCACCAAGCTGTGGCTCAGTGATAGCTGAGCAGACATTTAGCCCACACCAAGTGAGGTGGGATTGAATGGGCTCCCCTTAGCCCAGCTGGAGGTGCTGGTGGGGCAGTGCTGGTTATCAGCTGGAGCTGGGGGAGCTGCAGCCCCATCCTGCCCACACTAAAACTGCAGTCATGGAGAGGAGAGTGGGCACAGGCCTCTGGCACATGCCCAGGGAGCCCTGTATCCCAAGGGATCATCTCCTTTCCCACATCGGGAGCTGCCCCCTCTCCTTGTCAGAAAATTAATGGCCCTGCTACTATGGTTAATTGCCTTTGATTGCTCCACATTAATTATTAACTGTTCCCTGCTGGGGTGTCTGTGCAGGTTATTGCAGAATGGTGACTGGAAGGCTGGTTTGGGGCAGGGGCTGCTGATGTGTATGGGGGCTACTGAGCTGAGCTAGCCCAGCTCCCTGCCCACTAGCCAGGCTGGCCACCTGGTTGGCCACCCAGCCATGGAAGAGCAGCAGCACCCTTTGTGCTGGGGGACAGCACAGCCCGGGGAACCCCCGTTTGGGGTCTTCTCCTGCTCTCTCATGGGGTCCCATGCAGAACACAGCCTTTGCTGCTCCGGGGCCACGATCCCGGCCGCAGCCGTGGGGCCATGGGCGCCGCTCGCCCGCCTTCCCTTCCCCTGATGAATGGCCCCATTAGCCAGAGCCATCTCCTGCCGAGCCCAGGGTATTCATCTGAGCCGGGCAGCCAGAGATGGATGTGCTATCACAACCCATTACGGGCAGCATCTTAGCTGGGCTCTGTGCGACACCGACAGCCCGGCCCCGGGAGCAGGGCAGGCTCCAAGAGCCCCCTCTCAGACTGGCGGGGGGGAGGCCTGTGGGCAGCTGCCCATCCTGCACCCCAGCATGAGAGGAAGCTGCTGGGGGATGCTGCACCCATGTCAGGAGGGCCCCGTGTGTGAGCATCCTGCATCCTGCCCAGGTAATCACTTGTAAGTAGGGAACATCAGGCCCTGGGATTAACAGTCAGAGCCTGCCCCTGCCCCAGCCCTCCCCAGTAGTGGTGAGTAATTGATACTAATAACACACTAATTAATTCACACAAGGCCTGATCCTGATCAAGCCAATAATGAGGCTCCCTTGGCCTTCAGCCACAGTAGGATCAGGCCTCATGCAATGGGATGGTGAGGCGGGGATGTGCCTGGGGATGGGTGCTGAGCACTGTGCCACCCCCTCCCACACAGGATGGCACAGCAGGGCTGAGAGCAGGACCTGGTGTTTCAAAGGGTGAGGAAGGGTTCCCTAATTGTTTTCAGTGGGGAAGATTTACGTAGTGTTATTATTTTTCCTCCTCGTAGCTAAAAATAACCTAATCAGCCTGGCCTTTGAATCTACCAGGGGGGTAAATAGCATCTTAATATGGATGTGTGTGTCAGCATAATCAGCAGGCAGGAAAGGGCCTGCGATGATGGAAGAGTTTAGCATTTAGAGCTCGTTAGGCTGGCACGGTGCGGAGCGGCAGGCGCTGCCCGTCTGCCGTGCTGTGCCACAGGAGCCACGGCCTCGCCTCCACCTGCCCACAGCCACCTTGTCCCTGCTCCTCACCACAGGGTCACCACAGCCCTGTGTGCCCGGGGCTCCCAGCACAGCTCCCCACTGCCTGTGCCCTGGCAGGGCTTCGCTCTTGGGCTGGGCCCAGCAGAGTCAGGGTGCCCCCTGAAATGAGTCCACTCTGCTGACCCCGCTCTATACCCCACAGGTACATCCAAGGTGCCTCCTCCCCAAAGGACATGGTCATCATTGTGGACGTGTGAGTACACGGTGGGGGCCACAGCTGGGCTTAGGCAGGCCAGGATGGTGACACAGCTCACCAAGGTGCCACTGTCCCACCAGTGGCCACAGGGAAGCTGTGTGGGACAGCACAGCCCTGTGTTCCCTCGCTGCCAAGCCCCCAGCACCCCTGTCTCCTGCAGGAGTGGCAGCGTGAGCGGCCTCACCCTCAAGCTGATGAAGACCTCGGTCTATGAGATGCTGGACACCCTCTCAGATGACGACTACGTCAATGTGGCCTCGGTGAGTGCCACGGGGCAAGCGGAAGGGCTGTGTCCCCAGGCCCCTCCCAGCTCCCCAGCATAGGAGCCCTTTGCCCCCACACACACCTGGCTCAGGGCTCTGCACACAGAAATACCATTTTTTGTCTTCTTAACCACCCACCTGCACATAAGCAAGGAAATGGCTGTTCAGGGCTCGGCATGCAAAGCTGCCCCCATCATGGGGCATTTGGCAGAGGTGATCCCAACCAGCCACCTCCTGTCCATCACCAGCCCCTGACACCTCGCACCCCATGGCTGTGTCACCAGCTGGTGACCTCCCGCAGCACAGTGGCCATGCCCCCACATCTGTGCATCGCTCGTGCCCCGCCCCTGTCTGGCCACCAGCACCCGGCACTAATTAACGTGTCTGGCCTGGCTCCGTTAGCTGGATCACCGCTCCCCTAATGAATGGCCCCCATTGCCAGTAAATGAAGCTGTGAGTGAGAGGCAGCACCTGCTGCCAGTGACGGCACAGAACAGCACAGCACGGCTGCTTGCACAAGCTGGGGGTCCTGCAGAAGTGAGGGTGCAGGTGAGCCCTGTGCTGCCAGCACCCACTGCCAGCACCCACACCACACAGCTCAGTGCTGGATTTGTCCCAAGCCAAGCTTCAGCCTCAGCATCAGCCCTCCCTGGGATGTGGGACACATCTGGGTCACCTGCTGCCCATGAGAGCTGAGTGTGATGAGTGGTTTGTGCCTGCTGGTGTCTGCCCTGTCCCCTTTCTGTGACCCACTCCCCTCCATTTCACCTCCCAGTTCAACGAAAAGGCGAAGCCGGTGTCGTGCTTCAAGCACCTGGTGCAGGCCAACATCCGGAACAAGAAGGTGTTCAAGGAGGACGTGCAGGGGATGGTGGCCAAGGGCACGACAGACTACAAGGCTGGCTTTGAGTACGCCTTCGACCAGCTGCAGAATGTGAGCTGGGGGCTGGGCCGTGGGCTGGGGACAGAGTGCACCTGTAGGTGCTGGGGACAACGGGACAGCTCCGAGTGCCTGGCTGCTGCCCTGTGCCTGGGGCTTCGCTGTGCAGCGGGCTCCTTGTGCTCCTCAGTGCTGGAGGAGACATCCCACCTCCTGGCATGCTGTAGCCAAGGTTTTGCTGGTGCTGCTCCCCTCTGGGTTGTTCAGAGTTAGCAGGGCTGGGTGGAGGGGCCAGAGCCAACCAGATGCTGTGCCAGAGGCAAAATAAAGATGAACGGTGCTATTAGGTGCCCAGTGGCGTTAGCCACGACATCATTCCCCAGCTGACACGTCCCTCCTCGTGCCCATTCACCCCTCGCCCCAGAGAAATGGGCTGGGAAGAGAT
Source organism: Edolisoma coerulescens (assembly GCA_013397115.1). Lineage (NCBI taxonomy): Eukaryota > Metazoa > Chordata > Aves > Passeriformes > Campephagidae > Edolisoma > Edolisoma coerulescens. The sequence continues at coordinate 13,347 of VWZW01003625.1, read as the reverse complement.
GGGTTGGGGCCAGCCCTCCTGGCTGCATTCAGCCCTGTGCCCAGCGCTGCTGGCTCCAGGCGTGGCCTCAGGTGCTGTGTCTGCCCCACAGTCCAACATCACACGTGCCAACTGCAACAAGATGATCATGATGTTCACGGACGGCGGTGAGGACCGGGTGCAGGACGTCTTTGAGAAGTACAACTGGCCCAACAAGACGGTGAGAGGCTGTGGGGATGTGTGCCAGGCTGGGGCTGCTCGCCCTGGAGGGAGATGGCTACTCCAGCTCCATTGCTGGCTTCTGCTCCGTTTGCCTCCTCGCCATCCTGCCTCCCCAACAGCCTGCTCCTGCATGGAGCCACTGCCCTGGTAATGGGTTTGTAGCTGGCTCCCACCTTCCTGTGAAGGAGGCATGGGACCAGGCACACTGTGGGATGCTGGGGAAGGAATGGGGCTGGTGGGCTCCCTGAATGCAGGCCCTGAGGGGAGCACACCCCAAGCATGGGGACAAGGCTGCTGGCGGGCAGACAAACCAGCAGGAAGGTCCCCATTGCTGCCCAATACCTGGAAACCTGTGGGGTGGGGGGGTTCTGGCCCATGTATCACCCTCAGAGAGCACAGACCCTCCGGGAGCAGTGATGCCCCAGAGCGAGGACCACCGGGGTAGGTGGCTTGAGCCAACACAGTGATGCTGGGGGACAGCCCTGGCTGGGGCCAGCAAGGAGAGACAGGGACTCCCTTGCTGCCAGCACAGCCAGCACTTGCAGGAGTCTTCTGTGCACCACACGCTCTGTGGGCCACGGCAGGCAATGCCACAGTGTCCCTGGGGAGGTTGTCATTGGCTGGGAGCACTGGGTGTGGAAAACAAGGGTGCCTGGTGGATGGCCCTCAGTGCATGCTCTGCCACAGGTGCGGGTCTTCACCTTCTCGGTGGGGCAGCACAACTACGACGTGACCCCGCTGCAGTGGATGGCCTGTGCCAACAAAGGTGAGCGGGGCTGGCACCCAGCGGGCACGGCGGGTGCTGGGCTCGCCCCTCGGCTCCAGCGTGTGCCAATACCAGCAAAGCACTGGCTGCAGCCCTGGAGGGATGGGCAGCAGGACAGCCAGGCTGCTGGACAGATGGGTCTCCAGCTGCCTTTTTCTTTTCCAAGGTTACTACTTCGAAATCCCCTCCATCGGCGCCATCCGCATCAACACGCAGGTACGGCCGGAGCCGGGCAGGCGGAGCCCCCCCGGGCTGCCCTGCCTGGGGGCGAGTCCCGGCAGCCCCAGCCCCACTGGGGAGAGCCCCCAGGCTGGCAGAGAGCGTGGCAGCGAGCTGGGGAGCCGAGCTGAGCCCTCAGCCAGGCCCTGCACTATTGAAATAAGTAATTCATCTTCTGCAGCTCCCCACGGACCTGCTGCCTTTTGAGCGACTAATTATGAAACATCAGGCGTTAATCAGCACAGAGCAGAGCTGGGCGCGCGCAGGGAGCGAGTGTGGGCAGGGCCAAGCCTGGCAGAGCCAGTCGTGTCTGCCCCACACCTCCTCTCACTGCCCCTTTTCTGCCCCTTTTCTTTATCGGACGTGCCATGAGGGCAGGTGATGAGGGTCCCTAAGCAGGGCAGCCCCTCAGGGCAGGGCTGGCATTGTGGCACAGGGGCCACTGTGCCCAGAGATCTTGCCTTGATCCCCCTTGGCAAGGGGAGACAGGAAAAGGGAAACCTGCCCCAGGAGAAGATCCCAAAAGGCTGGGTGTGGCAGCCAGGGAGACAGTAGTGACATGGTCCAGGCATGATGGAGCAACCCCAGCCCTGGGAATGGCCGGGAGCTGGGGGGCTCTGGCTGGTGCTGCCTGGGCAGCCCCTGCCCTGCCTGTGCATGGCCAGTGGTGAGCAGCACCTTGTTTGCATCTTAATGGGCCTGTTGGGGTCCCAGCTGGCACCAGTACCCCTGGGCTTGGTGGCTGCCAAGCCCCCTCCCCCAGCTCAGCCTGCAGCTGGGGGCCTCACCCCATTTATATTCCCGGGGTGTGCATAGGGACAAGGGTGTCACCGGGCTGGAGCAAGGACACATCTGGCTCCCACATTGTCCCTTCCCCTGTCCCGTGTCCCTGCAGGAGTACCTGGATGTGCTGGGCAGACCCATGGTTCTGGCTGGGAACCGAGCCAAGCAGGTTCAGTGGACCAATGTCTACCAGGATGCCCTGGTAAGGAACCCCCGGCCCTGGGGTGCAGGGAGGGACCCCCAACCCCGGGGTCCCACACAGCCCCGGGTGCAGGTGGGGACCCCCACCCCTGGGTCCCGCACAGCCCCGAGGGGCATGGGCGGGGGGGACACCAGCCCCAGGGTGGAGTTGGGGACACTGACCCTGGGGTTCCACACAACTCCAGGGTGCAGGTGATGGGGACACCAGCCCCAGGGTCCTGCAAAGGACAAGCCCCATCTCCCCTGTCACCCCCGGCCTGCTGCCCACCCCCAGCCCTGGGTCCTGAGGCCAGTGAGGGGCCATGGGACATCATTCTGTGCTTGTGCAGGGGCTGGGCCTGGTGGTGACAGGAACGCTGCCAGTGTTCAACCTGACGGAGGACAGCAGTGACAGGAAGGTAGGAGACTCTGCTGCCCCTGCCCTGGCTGCACTGGGAGTCCTGGTGTGGGGCCGCTGTGGGGTGGGGAAGGTGTCACCTTCCTGTCACCAGCCCTGGTGATGGGTGCGTGGCTGCAGGGGGAACACTGGCATCCCTGGGGTGCTGCCTGCTCTGCACCCTCTCCCTGGGGTGACACCAGGGGTCACTGCCATCCCCGGGACCCAAAATGGCCTTGGCTAGCTCTCACAGTTCAGTGGGGACAGCTGCAAGTCCCTGGGGGTGCAGTGTTCCCTGGGGGGCTGGTACACCCCACCCTGTGCCCCTGCAGTATCCAAGTCTGACCCACACGTCCCCAGAGGGAGAAGAAGTCCATCCTGCTGTTTCCCTGTCCCCGTGCTGCTGGTGGCAGGTGGCAGCCCTGCTCCCACCCACCTCCATCCCTGCATTTCCTTCCAGAACCAGCTCATCCTGGGCGTGATGGGGATCGATGTGGCTCTCAACGACATCAAGAGGCTGACGCCGCGTTACAACGTGCGTGGGGGCCCCTTCCCCTCTGTGCCTGCCCTGCACTGCCTGATCCCGGTGTGGGATCCCTCTGATGGGAGCCCCAAGCTGTGCCCCAGCACTCCAGAGCACTTCCAGCAGCACTGGCACCCAGCAGGAGCCACGGCTGCAGGCAGGGACTGGGACAGGCAGGAGAGCAGGGGTCAAAACTGCATGATGCTCTGGGAGCCAGAGCAGAGCCAAAACCCTTGTAGGGTCAGCAGGGAATAAACTTTACAGGCCTGGGGAAAGGAGCAGAGGGAGAAATCCAGAGCCAAACTCTCACCCCAGGGGTGAGATACTCTGTTGTCCTGAGAATAGAAACAGATGGATAGAACAGGCTGAGCCCTGGGGGTGACGTGGGGTGAGCTCTGCCTGCAGAGCTGAGGGTGCTCACACCAGCTCAGCGTGTCGTGCCACAGAGCCACCCGGTCAGCCTCACCCCTCCTCCTGTCCTCCTGCAGCTGGGGGCCAATGGCTACGTGTTCGCCATCGACCTGAACGGCTACGTCCTGCTGCACCCCAACCTGCAGCCCCAGGTGAGGAGGGGCCCGAAGGGGCGGCAGCCGTGGGTATTAGCCAGGCCCTGAGGGACTCCTGGCTTCCCAGGGTCCTTAGGAGTTCATTGTGGGGTTTGTGATGAGTTAGTCCGGACTCGGCAGCAGCTGCGGTAGCCCTGAGCCCTTCCCTGGCTCTCCCTTTCTTCCTGCAGATCATCAATTTCCGTGAGCCGGTGACGCTGGACTTCCTGGATGCTGAGCTGGAGGATGAAAACAAGGAGGAGGTGAGCAGACCAGGGGCAGCTTTTGGGGCACAGGCTGGCACCCTCATCTGCAGTTGCAAAAGGCACTCAGCCCCTCCATCCGGCCCTGGGGAGCATCTCATCCTCAGGGGCCTGGCACAGCTCCCGTGGAGCCACAACAGGGACAGGAGCTGGGTCACTGTCCCCTGGGTGCCAGCATGATGAACCTCCCCAGGCTGCTCCCCCTGCACCCCACGGGTCCCCAGTGCCGCCCCACTGGGGTGGGTGCCCACAGGTGCATGGCTGGGCTCTGTGGCCCTCAGTTGCCTCCTCTGTGCCCCACAGATCCGGAGAAGCATGATTGATGGGAATGACGGGCAGAGGTTCATCAAGACCCTCATCAAGTCCCTGGACGAGGTAACACTGCAGGGGAAGGGGGTCACGGCTGAATCTGTGGCTGTGCTGAGCACCCAGAACCAGCAGTGGGGATGAGGGGCTGTGTCTGGCACCGGGCTGGGGGCCAGGGCCCTGTGTCACCGTGCCAGCAGAGTCCTGGCACTGCCCAGGCCTGACTGGCTCCCTCTGGCCCACAGCAATACATCGACGAGGTGTTCCGGACCTACACGTGGGCTCCCATCAAAAGCACCAACTACAGGTGAGTGTCACCATCAGCGCACCCAGACTGCCCTGCACTGGCTGGACCCACACCAGCACAGGGCTGGGGCTTGTGCCTGCAGCTCCCAAAGTCCCCAAGGCCACCAGGGATGTGTCCCACGGGCTGTGGGGTTGCAAATGCACTGTCACATCATTGCACACAGGCAGTGATGTGCTGGAGGGCACTCCTCAAAGTGCTGCCTGCCAGTGTTGGGTGCTGTGGAGCTTGGACACAGTCCCCAGGACTCCAGACAGGCTGCAGGGCTGGCATGCAAGGGGCCAGACAAGTGACACCCTTGCCACCCCTGTCTGCCCAGCCAGGGCTCACGCAGGTCCCTGCCTGCTCTGGGGTGGGTGACAGTGACATGTGCCCACCCTGCAGCACAGGCAGTGTCTTTAGAGCCAGAGGAGAGCAAAGTTCTGCATTTATCACCCAGTTTGGACCAGCAGATGTGTAAGAAAGACCCTGACATCATCATTTCTGTGCTGTAAAACTCACACTCCTTCATCCTGGGAGGAGCCGTGTGGGCCCCCTGTTGCCCAGTGTGCCCTGCTCCTCTTCCTCCTACTCCTCCCCCCCCCACCCAGCTCGGGATGGGCTGGCAAGGGTCACAGCCACTACCCAGCACTGCCAGGTGTCCCCAGTGCAGCCCCAGTCCTGTCGCCCACGGTGTCACCCCTCTGGAGCCAAGCAGCACTGCTGAGGAGGGGACAATGACACAGGGTGACACATCTGTGGGATGAAAGCCCTGCGCTCCCATGGCTCTGCTCTGTGGCAGGGATATTTCCTGGGTTTCCCTGGGACGCCATCAGCACAGGGTGTCACCAACACTGAACAGAAAAAAGCCACCACCCTCTTCCTGACACCTGTGGTTTGGGGTGCCACCACCTCTGATGTGCTTCTTGGAGTGCCACCACCTCTGCTGTGCTGGCTGCAATGCCCAGACCATGCTGCCAGTGCAGCCAGGGTTATCTGAAGGGGGGTTTAGGGAGGAAGCCCAGATCCCAGTGGCTCTGGTGCAGGTGTGACATCCGATGAAGAGTCAGGAATGTGGTCCTTGCTCGCTTATTCCTGGCAACACCTGGCACTAACACTGTCACCAAAGGCCAGTGGCCACTGCAGCTGGCACCAAGGAGTCCAGTTCCCTCTGGCAGTGTCTCCTGTGGGTTCAGCAGCCCCAGCACCACCTCCTGCCATCTCCTTTCCCACCCCTGTCCCACACCCTGCATGCCAGACTCCTGGCTGGCAGATTGCTCTCCTTCCTGACTTACCTGGCTCCTGTATAATGGTTGTCATTGGTTTCTCCAGTCTGCGAGGGCTTTGTCCCTTCTTTCAAGGGCTGTGTCTCTTCCTGCCTTCCTCCCTCACAGGGATGTTGTGTTCCTCTTCCACATGCATCTCTCTGGGTTCCTGGGCTGGCACATCCTGCCCATCTCAGCCCTGGCTAGGCAGATGTGCCAACTTCTGTGCCCGTGGGTGCCCCCAGGACAGCCCTGGGTGCTCTGGCATGACCCTGGATGCCCCAGGATGACCCTGGGTGCTCTGGGGATGACTCTGGATGCCTCAGGACAGCTGAGCTCCTGGAGGGAAGGATGCAGCAGGCTGTGCAGGAGGCCAGTGGGGCTGCTGCCTGCCATCACCTGGGTCAAGCTGCTGCCAGCAGGTGCCAGGCAGGGACTGGGAGCTGGCCAAGGATTCTGGGTGGGTGTAAAGCCTTACACCAGGTGTCTGCTCTCCCTCTCCACAGCCTGGGGCTGGTTCTGCCTCCCTACAGTACCTACTACATCCAGGCCAACCTCAGCGACCAGATCCTGCAAGTGAAGTGTAAGTAGCCCCCAGCTCTCCCTGCCACCCTCTCGCACTCCCCCTCACCCCACGCCAGCCCGTGGCTGTCGGGGGGAGAAACACAAAGCAAAGACTTGCGAGGAGCTATAGGGATCACTGTGAGAGACAAAATAAAGAGCAAAACTAAAGCTAAGAGAGGCGTGAGTAGAGGTGAGCGCACAGAGGGAAAGCGAGCTGCCTGCCTGGGCTGCCCCGGGGGGCCGGGGTTTGGTCCTTATGCTTTGCACCCCAAAACGCCAGCCCGGGGCTGCAGGCAGGCGCTGCCGGCGCAGGCAGGGAGGTGCTGCCTGTTCGCCTCCCGGGGACGAGGGATGGCGCTGTAGCAGCCAGTTAATCTGTGAGCCTGGGGAAGTTTGCATGGATCTTTTTGATTTCCTTTGGTTTATTACGATACTTTGGTTTCGGTTTAAGCCATTTATTCTTTTTATGAGTTCGGTTTCGGTTGGTTTGGATTTTTGTTTGGAATTAATCTGTGTATGTGTGTGTTAGCCTGGCCCCCCCCTTTCTCTCTCTTTCTCTTTCCCCTGACCCCCAAGCCTTTTCCCCACCTCAGGTCCACGCTGCTCCCAGGGACCCTCTCCCCCATGGGAGAACCGGACCCTTCCTCTCTCCCCTCCGGTTCCCCCTGTTTCTCCCCCTTGGCCACCCCGGTGGCCCGACCCCCGCCCCGCTCCGGATCCAGCCCCTGCCACCCCCTCCATCCATGGGCAGGAGCCCTGTGTCCCTGTGGGGATGAGGCCAGGCTGTCCCCATCCCCGGGAGGGGGGATCCCCCCGTCCTCCCCAGCTCTGCCCACCGTGCCGTGCATGCCCCCTGACTCAGTGAGGACATTTTGATATCAAGACTGTTGCAACTGTTTGCTACTGATTCTCATTTTCCTTTGGAGTATTGAATATATTTCTATATATTTCTCTAGTTATATCTTTGCATTTTT